>OX451217.1:95932907-96109945 GCA_949628195.1 Phasia obesa | reverse complement strand
CAACTGATGCATTTATAGGTGCACTCAAACGTTTCGTTTCCCGGCGGGGACATTGCCAAAATTTATATTGCGACAACGCTACAAATTTCGTCGGAGCGAAAAATAAATTGCCCGAACTTTCCACAATAATACATTCACCAGATGCTCAAGAAGCTATTACAAATGCCTGCAACAAAAAGGGTATTCAATTTAACTTCATTCCGCCAAGAGCTCCTCATTTTGGTGGCCTCTGGGAGGCAGCTGTTAAATCAGCAAAATACTACTTGGTAAGGACGATGGGGAACGCATCTTTAACTTATGAAGAACTCGAAACCATAGTTGTGGAAATTGAAGCAATATTGAATTCCAGACCCATTTCACCTATGTCGAATGACTCGAACGACATAGGCGCACTGACTCCTGGACATTTTCTAATTGGCGAACCCCTAATAGCTCAAATTGACGCCCAAGCGAAGCCCGCAAACCTTAAATTGGAAACGCGTTGGAAATTAGTTTCCCGTCTTAAGCATGAATTTTGGAAGAGATGGTCTCGAGATTATTTAAATGAACTTCAATGCCGTAACAAATGGCGAGAACAATCTAAAAATCTCAAACCAGGTACAATCGTCACTTTAAAAGAAGACAACGTTCCAGTCATGAAATGGCCATTGGGGCGCGTAATAAAAACGTATAAGGGACCCGACGATGTTGTACGAGTTGCAGACGTACAGACATCATCAGGCATTTTCAAACGGGCAGTTCAGTATCTAGCCCCACTTCCTAAGCTCAGTGACGAACCCGAAGAGGACGGGCAACAACCAGATCTAAAATTCAAAGAATCCAAGGCTAATCATGAAGGACTGGCTGAAAAACAATCACCTCAGTCAACATCGAATAGTATGCCACTCGCCAAAAACAGCGGACTTTACCGGGCTCAATCATAACTACACTAATCACAATATTGCTTTCGATTCCATTAGTAGCCACAAATAAAATAGAAATAACGCAATTTGAACCCAACATCGGTCTCTACTTTGAAGGTATTGGCAACACCAGAATATCACGGTCAGAATGGAACATCATCTCCTACTACAATTTAAACCCATTTTGGCAAGAAATGGCTACATTCATACATGAAACAACAGCATTAACTCACCTATGCAATCTTCTTACCCAAAAGACTACTTGCTCAAACGTTCTCCAGGAAATTAATTTTAGCATAACAGACTTAAAGGATAAAAATCTCCTGCTCAAAAGAAGAGTCAAACGTGGCGCAATTAATGTTGTTGGTAATGTCGCTAATTCACTGTTCGGCATTCTAGACTCGGATTACGCCGAACAAATGACAATTACTATCAACACAGTCAACGAAAATGAAAACCATCTGAAGCAACTCCTAATGAATCAGACATCAATTGTTGATGCAACTTTATATGTACTAAAACAAAATGAGGAGAATGTAAAACAAAAGTTCAGGAACGTAGACGACCAATTAACTAAAATCACATCCAGATTACACGAAACTGAAAACGAACAGTATCAAGCAAAGCTGTTTCGAATGTTTATGTTACGATCTGTTCAACTTTCCGTAACCTCATCAAGGTTACATAGGATTCAATCCGAAATTATAGCAGCATTAACGGATTCACACCATGGAAAAATAAGTCCAATGCTGTTGTCACCATCTCAACTTCAATCTGAGATAGTGCAAATAAGAAATCACCTTCCAACATCCCTAGAATTACCAGTAAGTAACGACAACATGTTGCAGCTGTACAAACTCATGAACGTAAAGGGAGGCGTGACCAAAGACCACGTCATTTTTCACATATCTATTCCGTTATGTGATCCAGAAACATTCGAACTTCTTAAACCACACCAAATTCCGGTTCTAACAAATGGCACAATGCTTGCCATAATGCCATGCGGTGACCTTCTCGCCGTAAATGCTCACAGAGATCAATATTTCATCTTGACAGAAAGGCAGTGGACCACATGTGCAACCATTAAAGAGAACGAATTCCTATGCCAACATATGCAATCAAAATACAAGGCAAACGCGAACAAATGCTTATGTGAACTTTCGCTTCTTAACCATAACATTCAAAAGGGATGTGACATTGGTCCTATTGCTGGCAGCACATTGCTAACACAATTGGAGTACAGCAATCAATGGCTATATACAATGCAGCAGCCTTCGCGAATAAGTTCAGTATGCGGACAAGAAAAATCTCAGCTAACCTTAAAAGGATCCGGTCTCCTAAAATTAGCATCAGATTGCACACTCAAATTTAACTCTATCATCATCAAGGGTCATCAAATCGTCTCAACATCTCTTCAAGCATCCTACATAAGAATGAGCAATTTCAGTGACATTATTTATCCTGTTGAAGTCCAGTTTGAGAAAGTCCAAAATAAAGTGTATGCTGATCAAATCAAAAACATCTCCGAGATACAGAGCACACTACATCAAAAGGTATCTGATGAACTACCATCACAAATCAAACACATACAATATCACCACGGAACCGTTGCTTATATCGCTCTCACTCTCGCAATCATAATCATCATGGCAGTTGCTTGGAAAAAGACACGCTGTAAATCGTTTAATTCAAATCAACAAACTCCACAGCCTGCGGCACGTCAACATATTCCAGCCCAAGAATTTGCGGTAACAGTCACATAATTTCAACATAAATATAGTACTGATAACACACACAAAGAAAGGTAATTTAAGGTTGTTCTGATTTGTAGTCTGTTGAGCATGGCTCAACGGCGGGGTGTATGTTCAAACCTTCGCATTAAATTTCTGTCACATGTATGTCTGTACATTTATATACATCGATATACATACATATGACTGCGCGAAATTAGTGCAACAACCTTAAATTGCTAGTTTCAGCTATTTGTTATTTTTAATTAAAAAATTTTTTATTTAAAAAATAACAAATTTTTTATTTTTAATTAAAAAATTTTTTATTTAAAAAATAACAAATAGCTGAAACTAGCAATTTAAGGTTGTTGCACTAATTTCGCGCAGTCATATGTATGTATATCGATGTATATAAATGTACAGACATACATGTGACAGAAATTTAATGCGAAGGTTTGAACACCATTATTAGTAGAAACAAGATGTCAAAGTGTCATTTGCGAGAAATTAACCGTTTAGGCGCTACCCGGCAACAACCTTTTATAAGGCCTAAATTGCGCTAAATAGTATTTTCCCTATAAAATCCGTAAATTGAGCTGTGCCAAAAATCTGAAAACAGCATTTGGTAGCCATTATTAGTACAAATAAACTGTCTAAGTGTCATTTGCGAGAAATTAACCGTTTAGGCGCTACCCGGCAACAACCTTTTATAAGGCCTAAATTGCGCTAAATAGTATTTTCCCTATAAAATGCGATAAATAGTATTTTCCCTATAAAATCCGTAAATTGAGCTGTGCCAAAAATTTGAAAACTGCAATTGGTAGCCATTGTTAGTAGGAATCAGATGTCTAAGTGTCATTTGCGAGAAACTAACCGTTTAGGCGCTAAACGCCAACAACCTTTTATAAGGCCTAAATTGTGCCAAATAGTATTTTACCTATAAAATCCATAATTTGAGCGGTGCCAAAAATCTGAAAACTGCAATTGGTAGCCATTATTGGTAGGAATAAGATGTTTAAGTGTCATTTGCGAGAAATTAACCGTTTAGGCGCTACAGGCCAACAACCTTTTATAAGGCCTAAATTGCGCCAAATAGTATTTTCCCTATAAAATCCGTAAATTGAGAGGTGACAAAAATCTGAAAACTGCAATTGGTAGCATTATTAGTAGAAATAAGATGTCTAAGTGTCATATGCGAGAAATTAACCGTTTAGGCGCTACAGGCCAACAACCTTTTATAAGGCCTAAATTGCGCCAAATAGTATTTTCCCTATAAAATCCGTAAATTGAGCGGTGCCAAAAATCTGAAAACTGCAATTGGTAGCCATTATTGGTAGGAATAAGATGTTTAAGTGTCATTTGCGAGAAATTAACCGTTTAGGCGCTACCCGGCAACAACCTTTTATAAGGCCTAAAATGCGCTAAATAGTATTTTCCCTATAAAATCCGTAAATTGAGCTGTCCCAAAAATCTGAAAACAGCAATTGGTAGCCATTATTAGTAGGAATAAGCTGTCTAAGTGTCATTTGCGAGAAATTAACCGTTTAGGCGCTACACGCCAACAACCATTTATAAGGCCTAAATTGCGCTAAATAGTATTTTCCCTATAAAAACCGTAAATTGAGCTGTGCCAAAAATCTGAAAACAGCAATTGCTAGCCATTATTAGTAGGAATAAGCTGTCTAAGTGTTATTTGCGAGAAATTAACCGTTTAGGCGCTACCCGGCAACAACCTTTTATAAGGCCTAAATTGCGCTAAATAGTATTTTCCCTATAAAATCCGTAAATTGAGCTGTCCCAAAAATCTGAAAACAGCAATTGGTAGCCATTATTAGTAGGAATAAGCTGTCTAAGTGTCATTTGCGAGAAATTAACCGTTTAGGCGCTACACCTTTTATAAGGCCTAAATTGCGCCAAATAGTATTTTCCCCATAAAATCCGTAAATTGAGCGGTGCCAAAAATCTGAAAACTGGAATTGGTAGCCATTATTGGTAGGAATAAGGTGTTTAAGTGTCATTTGCGAGAAATTAACCGTTTAGGCGCTACCCGGCAACAACCTTTTATAAGGCCTAAATTGCGCTAAATAGTATTTTTTGAGCGGTGCCAAAAATCTGAAAACTGCAATTGGTAGCCATTATTGGTAGGAATAAGATGTTTAAGTGTCATTTGCGAGAAATTAACCGTTTAGGCGCTACCCGGCAACAACCTTTTATAAGGCCTAAAATGCGCTAAATAGTATTTTCCCTACAAAATCCATAAATAGAGCTGTGCCAAAAATCTGAAAACTGGAATTGGTAGCCATTATTAGTAGAAACAAGATGTCTAGGTATTATTTGCGAGAAATTAACCGTTTAGGCGCTAAACGCCAACAACCTTTTATAAAGCCTAAATTGTGCCAAATAGTATTTTCCCTATAAAATCCGTAAATTGAGCGGTGCCAAAAATCTGAAAACTGGAATTGGTAGCCATTATTGGTAGGAATAAGGTGTTTAAGTGTCATTTGCGAGAAATTAACCGTTTAGGCGCTACCCGGCAACAACCTTTTATAAGGCCTAAATTGCGCTAAATAGTATTTTTTGAATACTGGAATAAGATGTTTAAGTGTCATTTGCGAGAAATTAACCGTTTAGGCGCTACCCGGCAACAACCTTTTATAAAGCCTAAAATGCGCTAAATAGTATTTTCCCTATAAAATCCATAAATAGAGCTGTGCCAAAAATCTGAAAACTGGAATTGGTAGCCATTATTAGTAGAAACAAGATGTCTAGGTATTATTTGCGAGAAATTAACCGTTTAGGCGCTAAACGCCAACAACCTTTTATAAAGCCTAAATTGTGCCAAATAGTATTTTCCCTATAAAATCCGTAAATTGTGCGGTGCCAAAAATCTGAAAACTGGAATTGGTAGCCATTATTGGTAGGAATAAGGTGTTTAAGTGTCATTTGCGAGAAATTAACCGTTTAGGCGCTACCCGGCAACAACCTTTTATAAGGCCTAAATTGCGCTAAATAGTATTTTTTGAGCGGTGCCAAAAATCTGAAAACTGCAATTGGTAGCCATTATTGGTAGGAATAAGATGTTTAAGTGTCATTTGCGAGAAATTAACCGTTTAGGCGCTACCCGGCAACAACCTTTTATAAGGCCTAAAATGCGCTAAATAGTATTTTCCCTATAAAATCCATAAATAGAGCTGTGCCAAAAATCTGAAAACTGGAATTGGTAGCCATTATTAGTAGAAACAAGATGTCTAGGTATTATTTGCGAGAAATTAACCGTTTAGGCGCTAAACGCCAACAACCTTTTATAAAGCCTAAATTGTGCCAAATAGTATTTTCCCTATAAAATCCGTAAATTGAGCGGTGCCAAAAATCTGAAAACTGGAATTGGTAGCCATTATTGGTAGGAATAAGGTGTTTAAGTGTCATTTGCGAGAAATTAACCGTTTAGGCGCTACCCGGCAACAACCTTTTATAAGGCCTAAATTGCGCTAAATAGTATTTTTTGAGCGGTGCCAAAAATCTGAAAACTGCAATTGGTAGCCATTATTGGTAGGAATAAGATGTTTAAGTGTCATTTGCGAGAAATTAACCGTTTAGGCGCTACCCGGCAACAACCTTTTATAAGGCCTAAAATGCGCTAAATAGTATTTTCCCTATAAAATCCATAAATAGAGCTGTGCCAAAAATCTGAAAACTGGAATTGGTAGCCATTATTAGTAGAAACAAGATATCTAGGTATTATTTGCGAGAAATTAACCGTTTAGGCGCTAAACGCCAACAACCTTTTATAAAGCCTAAATTGTGCCAAATAGTATTTTCCCTATAAAATCCGTAAATTGAGCGGTGCCAAAAATCTGAAAACTGGAATTGGTAGCCATTATTAGTAGAAACAAGATGTCAAAGTGTCATTTGCGATAAATTAACCGTTTAGGCGCTACCCGGCAACAACCTTTTATAAGGCCTAAATTGCGCTAAATAGTATTTTCCCTATAAAATCCGTAAATTGAGCTGTGCCAAAAATCTGAAAACCGCATTTGGTAGCCATTATTAGTACAAATAAGCTGTCTAAGTGTCATTTGCGAGAAATTAACCGTTTATGCGCTACCCGGCAACAACCTTTTATAAGGCCTAAATTGCGCTAAATAGTATTTTCCCTATAAAATGCGATAAATAGTATTTTCCCTATAAAATCCGTAAATTGAGCTGTGCCAAAAATTTGAAAACTGCAATTGGTAGCCATTGTTAGTAGGAATCAGATGTCTAAGTGTCATTTGCGAGAAACTAACCGTTTAGGCGCTAAACGCCAACAACCTTTTATAAGGCCTAAATTGTGCCAAATAGTATTTTACCTATAAAATCCGTAAATTGAGCGGTGCCAAAAATCTGAAAACTGGAATTGGTAGCCATTATTGGTAGGAATAAGGTGTTTAAGGGTCATTTGCGAGAAATTAACCGTTTAGGCGCTACCCGGCAACAACCTTTTATAAGGCCTAAATTGCGCTAAATAGTATTTTTTGAGCGGTGCCAAAAATCTGAAAACTGCAATTGGTAGCCATTATTGGTAGGAATAAGATGTTTAAGTGTCATTTGCGAGAAATTAACCGTTTAGGCGCTACCCGGCAACAACCTTTTATAAGGCCTAAAATGCGTTAAATAGTATTTTCCCTATAAAATCCATAAATAGAGCTGTGCCAAAAATCTGAAAACTGGAATTGGTAGCCATTATTAGTAGAAACAAGATGTCTAGGTATTATTTGCGAGAAATTAACCGTTTAGGCGCTAAACGCCAACAACCTTTTATAAAGCCTAAATTGTGCCAAATAGTATTTTCCCTATAAAATCCGTAAATTGAGCGGTGCCAAAAATCTGAAAACTGGAATTGGTAGCCATTATTGGTAGGAATAAGGTGTTTAAGTGTCACTTGCGAGAAATTAACCGTTTAGGCGCTACCCGGCAACAACCTTTTATAAGGCCTAAATTGCGCTAAATAGTATTTTTTGAGCGGTGCCAAAAATCTGAAAACTGCAATTGGTAGCCATTATTGGTAGGAATAAGATGTTTAAGTGTCATTTGCGAGAAATTAACCGTTTAGGCGCTACCCGGCAACAACCTTTTATAAGGCCTAAAATGCGCTAAATAGTATTTTCCCTATAAAATCCATAAATAGAGCTGTGCCAAAAATCTGAAAACTGGAATTGGTAGCCATTATTAGTAGAAACAAGATGTCTAGGTATTATTTGCGAGAAATTAACCGTTTAGGCGCTAAACGCCAACAACCTTTTATAAAGCCTAAATTGTGCCAAATAGTATTTTCCCTATAAAATCCGTAAATTGAGCGGTGCCAAAAATCTGAAAACTGGAATTGGTAGCCATTATTGGTAGGAATAAGGTGTTTAAGTGTCATTTGCGAGAAATTAACCGTTTAGGCGCTACCCGGCAACAACCTTTTATAAGGCCTAAATTGCGCTAAATAGTATTTTTTGAGCGGTGCCAAAAATCTGAAAACTGCAATTGGTAGCCATTATTGGTAGGAATAAGATGTTTAAGTGTCATTTGCGAGAAATTAACCGTTTAGGCGCTACCCAGCAACAACCTTTTATAAGGCCTAAAATGCGCTAAATAGTATTTTCCCTATAAAATCCATAAATAGAGCTGTGCCAAAAATCTGAAAACTGGAATTGGTAGCCATTATTAGTAGAAACAAGATGTCTAGGTATTATTTGCGAGAAATTAACCGTTTAGGCGCTAAACGCCAACAACCTTTTATAAAGCCTAAATTGTGCCAAATAGTATTTTCCCTATAAAATCCGTAAATTGAGCGGTGCCAAAAATCTGAAAACTGGAATTGGTAGCCATTATTGGTAGGAATAAGGTGTTTAAGTGTCATTTGCGAGAAATTAACCGTTTAGGCGCTACCCGGCAACAACCTTTTATAAGGCCTAAATTGCGCTAAATAGTATTTTCCCTATAAAATGCGCTAAATGGTATTTTCCCTATAAAATCCGTAAATTGGGTGGTGGCAAAAATCTGAAAACTGCAGTTGGTAGCCATTATTAGTAGAAACAAGATGTCTAAGTATTATTTGCGAGAAATTAACCGTTTAGGCGCTACACGCCAACAACCATTTATAAAGACTAAATTGCGCCAAATAGTATTTTCCCTATAAAATCCGTAAATTGAGCGGTGCCAAACATCTGAAAACTGCAATTGGTAGCATTATTAGTAGGAATAAGATGTCTAAGTGTCATTTTCGAGAAATTAACCGTTTAGGCGCTACACACCAACAACCTTTTATAAGGCCTAAATTGCGCTAAATAGTATTTTCCCTATAAAATCCGTAAATTGAGAGGTGTCAAAAATCTGAAAACAGCAATTGGTAGCCTTTATAAGTAGAAATAAGATGTCTAATTTCATATGCGACAAATTAACCGATTAGGCGCTACAGGCCAACAACCTTTTATAAGGCCTAAATTGCGCTAAATAGTATTTTCCCTATAAAATGCGCTAAACGGTATTTTCCCTATAAAATCCGTAAATTGAGCGGTGCCAAAAATCTGAAAACTGGAATTGGTAGCCATTATTATTAGAAACAAGATGTCTAAGTATTATTTGCGAGAAATTAACCGTTTAGGCGCTACACGCCAACAACCATTTATAAGGCCTAAATTGCGCTAAATAGTATTTTCACTATAAATTCCGTAAATTGAGCGGTGCCAAAAATCTGAAAACTGGAATTGGTAGCCATTATTAGTAGAAACAAGATGTCAAAGTGTCATTTGCGAGAAATTAACCGTTTAGGCGCTACCCGGCAACAACCTTTTATAAGGCCTAAATTGCGCTAAATAGTATTTTCCCTATAAAATCCGTAAATTGAGCTGTCCCAAAAATCTGAAAACAGCAATTGGTAGCCATTATTAGTAGGAATAAGCTGTCTAAGTGTCATTTGCGAGAAATTAATCGTTTAGGCGCTACCCGGCAACAACCTTTTATAAGGCCTAAATTGCGCTAAATAGTATTTTCCCTATAAAATCCGTAAATTGAGCTGTCCCAAAAATCTGAAAACAGCAATTGGTAGCCATTATTAGTAGGAATAAGCTGTCTAAGTGTCATTTGCGAGAAATTAACCGTTTAGGCGCTACCCGGCAACAACCTTTTATAAGGCCTAAATTGCGCTAAATAGTATTTTCCCTATAAAATCCGTAAATTGAGCTGTCCCAAAAATCTGAAAACAGCAATTGGTAGCCATTATTAGTAGGAATAAGCTGTCTAAGTGTCATTTGCGAGAAATTAACCGTTTAGGCGCTACACCTTTTATAAGGCCTAAATTGCGCCAAATAGTATTTTCCCAATAAAAGCCGTTAATTGAGCGGTGCCAAAAATCTGAAAACTGGAATTGGTAGCCATCATTAGTAGAAACAAGATCTCTAAGTGTCATTTGTGAGAAATTAACCGTTTAGGCGCGGTGCCAAACATCTGAAAACTGCAATTGGTAGCATTATTAGTAGGAATAAGATGTCTAAGTGTCATTTTCGAGAAATTAACCGTTTAGGCGCTACACACCAACAACCTTTTATAAGGCCTAAATTGCGCTAAATAGTATTTTCCCTATAAAATCCGTAAATTGAGAGGTGTCAAAAATCTGAAAACAGCAATTGGTAGCCTTTATAAGTAGAAATAAGATGTCTAATTTCATATGCGACAAATTAACCGACTAGGCGCTACAGGCCAACAACCTTTTATAAGGCCTAAATTGCGCTAAATAGTATTTTCCCTATAAAATGCGCTAAACGGTATTTTCCCTATAAAATCCGTAAATTGAGCGGTGCCAAAAATCTGAAAACTGCAATTGGTATCCATTATTAGTAGGAATAAGATGTCTAAGTGTCATTTGCGAGAAATTAACCGTTTAGGCGCTACACGCCAACAACCTTTTATAAGGCCTAAATTGCGCCAAATAGTATTTTCCCAATAAAAGCCGTTAATTGAGCGGTGCCAAAAATCTGAAAACTGGAATTGGTAGCCATCATTAGTAGAAACAAGATCTCTAAGTGTCATTTGTGAGAAATTAACCGTTTAGGCGCTACACGTCAACAATCTTTTATAAGGCCTAAATTGCGCTAAATAGTATTTTCCCTATAAATTCCGTAAATTGAGCGGTGCCAAAAATCTGAAAACTGCAATTGGTAGCCATTATCAGTAGAAACAAGATGTCTAAGTATTATTTGCGAGAAATTAACCGTTTAGGCGCTACACGCCAACAACCATTTATAAGGACTAAATTGCGCCAAATAGTATTTTCCCTATAAAATGCGCTAAATGGTATTTTCCCTATAAAATCCGTAAATTGAGTGGTGGCAAAAATCTGAAAACTGCAATTGGTAGCATTATTAGTAGGAATAAGATGTCTAAGTGTCATTTGCGAGAAATTAACCGTTTAGGCGCTACACGCCAACAACCTTTTATAAGGCCTAAAATGCGCTAAATGGTATTTTCCCTATAAAATCCGTAAATAGAGCTGTGCCAAAAATCTGAAAACAGCAATTGGTAGGCATTATTAGTAGGAATAAGATGTCTAAGTGTCATTTTCGAGAAATTAACCGTTTAGGTGCTACACGCCAACAACCTTTTATAAGTCCTAAATTGCGCTAAATAGTATTTTCCCTATAAAATGCGTAAATTGAGAGGTGCCAAAAATCTGAAAACAGCAATTGGTAGCCTTTATAAGTAGAAATAAGATGTCTAAGTGTCATTTTCGAGAAATTAACCGTTTAGGCGCTACAGGCCAACAACCTTTTATAAAGCCTAAATTGCGCTAAATAGTATTATCCCTATAAAATCCGTAAATTGAGCGGTGCCAAAAATCTGAAAACTGGAATTGGTAGCCATTATTAGTAGAAACAAGATGTCTAAGTATTATTTGCGAGAAATTAACCGTTTAGGCGCGGTGCCAAACATCTGAAAACTGCAATTGGTAGCAATATTAGTAGGAATAAGATGTCTAAGTGTCATTTTCGAGAAATTAACCGTTTAGGCGCTACACACCAACAACCTTTTATAAGGCCTAAATTGCGCTAAATAGTATTTTCCCTATAAAATCCGTAAATTGAGAGGTGTCAAAAATCTGAAAACAGCAATTGGTAGCCTTTATAAGTAGAAATAAGATGTCTAATGTCATATGCGACAAATTAACCGATTAGGCGCTACAGGCCAACAACCTTTTATAAAGCCTAAATTGCGCTAAATAGTATTATCCCTATAAAATCCGTAAATTGAGCGGTGCCAAAAATCTGAAAACTGGAATTGGTAGCCATTATTAGTAGAAACAAGATGTCTAAGTATTATTTGCGAGAAATTAACCGTTTAGGCGCGGTGACAAACATCTGAAAACTGCAATTGGTAGCAATATTAGTAGGAATAAGATGTCTAAGTGTCATTTTCGAGAAATTAACCGTTTAGGCGCTAAATACCAACAACCTTTTATAAGGCCTAAATTGCGCTAAATAGTATTTTCCCTATAAAATGCGCTAAACGGTATTTTCCCTATAAAATCCGTAAATTGAGCGGTGGCAAAAATCTGAAAACTGCAATTGCTAGCCAATATTAGTAGGAATAAGATGGTTAAGTGTCATTTGCAAGAAATTAACCGTTTAGGCGCTACACGCCAACAACATTTTATAAAGCCTAAATTGCGCCAAATAGTATTTTCCCTATAAAATCCGTAAATTGAGCGGTGTCAAAAATCTGAAAACTGCAATTGGTAGCATTATTAATAGGAATAAGATGTCTAAGTATCATTTTCGAGAAATTAACCGTTTAGGCGCTACACGCCAACAACCTTTTATAAGGCGTAAATTGCGCTAAATAGTTTTATCCCTATAAAATCCGTAAATTGATCGGTGCCAAAAATCTGAAAACTGGAATTGGTAGCCATTATTATTAGAAGTATTATTTGCGAGAAATTAACCGTTTAGGCGCTACACGCCAACAACCATTTATAAGGCCTAAATTGCGCTAAATAGTATTTTCACTATAAAATCCCTAAATTGAGCTGTGCCAAAAATCTGAAAACAGCAATTGGTAGCCATTATTAGTAGAAACAAGATGTCAAAGTGTTATTTGCGAGAAATTAACCGTTTAGGCGCTACCCGGCAACAACCTTTTATAAGGCCTAAATTGCGCTAAATAGTATTTTCCTTATAAAATCCGTAAATTGAGAGGTGCCAAAAATCTGAAAACAGCAATTGGTAGCCTTTATAAGTAGAAATAAGACGTCTAAGTATCATATACGAGAAATTAACCGTTTAGGCGCTACAGGCCAACAACCTTTTATAAGGCCTAAATTGCGCTAAATAGTTTTATCCCTATAAAATCCGTAAATTGATCGGTGCCAAAAATCTGAAAACTGGAATTGGTAGCCATTATTATTAGAAGTATTATTTGCTAGAAATTAACCGTTTAGGCGCTACACGCCAACAACCATTTATAAGGCCTAAATTGCGCTAAATAGTATTTTCACTATAAATTCCGTAAATTGAGCGGTGCCAAAAATCTGAGAACTGGAATTGGTAGCCATTATTAGTACAAATAAGCTGTCTAAGTGTCATTTGCGAGAAATTAACCTTTTAGGCGCTACCCGGCAACAACCTTTTATAAGGCCTAAATTGCGCTAAATAGTATTTTCCCTATAAAATCCGTAAATTGAGCTGTGCCAAAAATCTGAAAACAGCATTTGGTAGCCATTATTAGTACAAATAAGCTGTCTAAGTGTCATTTGCGAGAAATTAACCGTTTAGGCGCTACCCGGCAACAACCTTTTATAAGGCCTAAATTGCGCTAAATAGTATTTTCCCTATAAAATGCGATAAATAGTATTTTCCCTATAAAATCCGTAAATTGAGCTGTGCCAAAAATTTGAAAACTGCAATTGGTAGCCATTGTTAGTAGGAATCAGATGTCTAAGTGTCATTTGCGAGAAACTAACCGTTTAGGCGCTAAACGCCAACAACCTTTTATAAGGCCTAAATTGTGCCAAATAGTATTTTACCTATAAAATCCGTAAATTGAGCGGTGCCAAAAATCTGAAAACTGCAATTGGTAGCCATTATTGGTAGGAATAAGATGTTTAAGTGTCATTTGCGAGAAATTAACCGTTTAGGCGCTACAGGCCAACAACCTTTTATAAGGCCTAAATTGCGCCAAATAGTATTTTCCCTATAAAATCCGTAAATTGAGAGGTGCCAAAAATCTGAAAACTGCAATTGGTAGCCATTATTGGTAGGAATAAGATGTTTAAGTGTCATTTGCGAGAAATTAACCGTTTAGGCGCTACCCGGCAACAACCTTTTATAAGGCCTAAAATGCGCTAAATAGTATTTTCCCTATAAAATCCGTAAATAGAGCTGTGCCAAAAATCTGAAAACTGGAATTGGTAGCCATTATTAGTAGAAACAAGATGTCTAAGTATTATTTGCGAGAAATTAACCGTTTAGGCGCTACACGCCAACAACCATTTATAAGGCCTAAATTGCGCTAAATAGTATTTTCCCTATAAAAACCGTAAATTGAGCTGTGCCAAAAATCTGAAAACAGCAATTGCTAGCCATTATTAGTAGGAATAAGCTGTCTAAGTGTTATTTGCGAGAAATTAACCGTTTAGGCGCTACCCGGCAACAACCTTTTATAAGGCCTAAATTGCGCTAAATAGTATTTTCCCTATAAAATCCGTAAATTGAGCTGTCCCAAAAATCTGAAAACAGCAATTGGTAGCCATTATTAGTAGGAATAAGCTGTCTAAGTGTCATTTGCGAGAAATTAACCGTTTAGGCGCTACACCTTTTATAAGGCCTAAATTGCGCCAAATAGTATTTTCCCTATAAAATCCGTAAATTGAGCGGTGCCAAAAATCTGAAAACTGGAATTGGTAGCCATTATTGGTAGGAATAAGGTGTTTAAGTGTCATTTGCGAGAAATTAACCGTTTAGGCGCTACCCGGCAACAACCTTTTATAAGGCCTAAATTGCGCTAAATAGTATTTTTTGAGCGGTGCCAAAAATCTGAAAACTGCAATTGGTAGCCATTATTGGTAGGAATAAGATGTTTAAGTGTCATTTGCGAGAAATTAACCGTTTAGGCGCTACCCGGCAACAACCTTTTAAAAGGCCTAAAATGCGCTAAATAGTATTTTCCCTATAAAATCCATAAATAGAGCTGTGCCAAAAATCTGAAAACTGGAATTGGTAGCCATTATTAGTAGAAACAAGATGTCTAGGTATTATTTGCGAGAAATTAACCGTTTAGGCGCTAAACGCCAACAACCTTTTATAAAGCCTAAATTGTGCCAAATAGTATTTTCCCTATAAAATCCGTAAATTGAGCGGTGCCAAAAATCTGAAAACTGGAATTGGTAGCCATTATTGGTAGGAATAAGGTGTTTAAGTGTCATTTGCGAGAAATTAACCGTTTAGGCGCTACCCGGCAACAACCTTTTATAAGGCCTAAATTGCGCTAAATAGTATTTTTTGAGCGGTGCCAAAAATCTGAAAACTGCAATTGGTAGCCATTATTGGTAGGAATAAGATGTTTAAGTGTCATTTGCGAGAAATTAACCGTTTAGGCGCTACCCGGCAACAACCTTTTATAAGGCCTAAAATGCGCTAAATAGTATTTTCCCTATAAAATCCATAAATAGAGCTGTGCCAAAAATCTGAAAACTGGAATTGGTAGCCATTATTAGTAGAAACAAGATGTCTAGGTATTATTTGCGAGAAATTAACCGTTTAGGCGCTAAACGCCAACAACCTTTTATAAAGCCTAAATTGTGCCAAATAGTATTTTCCCTATAAAATCCGTAAATTGAGCGGTGCCAAAAATCTGAAAACTGGAATTGGTAGCCATTATTGGTAGGAATAAGGTGTTTAAGTGTCATTTGCGAGAAATTAACCGTTTAGGCGCTACCCGGCAACAACCTTTTATAAGGCCTAAATTGCGCTAAATAGTATTTTTTGAGCGGTGCCAAAAATCTGAAAACTGCAATTGGTAGCCATTATTGGTAGGAATAAGATGTTTAAGTGTCATTTGCGAGAAATTAACCGTTTAGGCGCTACCCGGCAACAACCTTTTATAAGGCCTAAAATGCGCTAAATAGTATTTTCCCTATAAAATCCATAAATAGAGCTGTGCCAAAAATCTGAAAACTGGAATTGGTAGCCATTATTAGTAGAAACAAGATGTCTAGGTATTATTTGCGAGAAATTAACCGTTTAGGCGCTAAACGCCAACAACCTTTTATAAAGCCTAAATTGTGCCAAATAGTATTTTCCCTATAAAATCCGTAAATTGAGCGGTGCCAAAAATCTGAAAACTGGAATTGGTAGCCATTATTGGTAGGAATAAGGTGTTTAAGTGTCATTTGCGAGAAATTAACCGTTTAGGCGCTACCCGGCAACAACCTTTTATAAGGCCTAAATTGCGCTAAATAGTATTTTTTGAGCGGTGCCAAAAATCTGAAAACTGCAATTGGTAGCCATTATTGGTAGGAATAAGATGTTTAAGTGTCATTTGCGAGAAATTAACCGTTTAGGCGCTACCCGGCAACAACCTTTTATAAGGCCTAAAATGCGCTAAATAGTATTTTCCCTATAAAATCCATAAATAGAGCTGTGCCAAAAATCTGAAAACTGGAATTGGTAGCCATTATTAGTAGAAACAAGATGTCTAGGTATTATTTGCGAGAAATTAACCGTTTAGGCGCTAAACGCCAACAACCTTTTATAAAGCCTAAATTGTGCCAAATAGTATTTTCCCTATAAAATCCGTAAATTGAGCGGTGCCAAAAATCTGAAAACAGCATTTGGTAGCCATTATTGGTAGGAATAAGCTGTCTAAGTGTCATTTGCGAGAAATTAACCGTTTAGGCGCTACACGCCAACAACCATTTATAAGGCCTAAATTGCGCTAAATAGTATTTTCCCTATAAAAACCGTAAATTGAGCTGTGCCAAACATCTGAAAACAGCAATTGCTAGCCATTATTAGTAGGAATAAGCTGTCTAAGTGTTATTTGCGATAAATTAACCGTTTAGGCGCTACCCGGCAACAACCTTTTATAAGGCCTAAATTGCGCTAAATAGTATTTTCCCTATAAAATCCGTAAATTGAGCGGTGCCAAAAATCTGAAAACTGGAATTGGTAACCATTATTAGTAGAAACAAGATGTCTAAGTATTATTTGCGAGAAATTAACCGTTTAGGCGCTACACACCAACAACCTTTTATAAGGCCTAAATTGCGCTAAATAGTATTTTCTCTATAAAATCCGTAAATTGAGAGGTGTCAAAAATCTGAAAACAGCAATTGGTAGCCTTTATAAGTAGAAATAGGATGTCTAATGTCATATGCGAGAAATTAACCGTTTAGGCGCTACAGGCCAACAACCTTTTATAAGGCCTAAATTGCGCTAAATAGTATTTTCCCTATAAAATCCGTAAATTGAGCTGTCCCAAAAATCTGAAAACAGCAATTGGTAGCCATTATTAGTAGGAATAAGCTGTCTAAGTGTCATTTGCGAGAAATTAACCGTTTAGGCGCTACACCTTTTATAAGGCCTAAATTGCGCCAAATAGTATTTTCCCCATAAAATCCGTAAATTGAGCGGTGCCAAAAATCTGAAAACTGGAATTGGTAGCCATTATTGGTAGGAATAAGGTGTTTAAGTGTCATTTGCGAGAAATTAACCGTTTAGGCGCTACCCGGCAACAACCTTTTATAAGGCCTAAATTGCGCTAAATAGTATTTTTTGAGCGGTGCCAAAAATCTGAAAACTGCAATTGGTAGCCATTATTGGTAGGAATAAGATGTTTAAGTGTCATTTGCGAGAAAGTAACCGTTTAGGCGCTACCCGGCAACAACCTTTTATAAGGCCTAAAATGCGCTAAATAGTATTTTCCCTATAAAATCCATAAATAGAGCTGTGCCAAAAATCTGAAAACTGGAATTGGTAGCCATTATTAGTAGAAACAAGATGTCTAGGTATTATTTGCGAGAAATTAACCGTTTAGGCGCTAAACGCCAACAACCTTTTATAAAGCCTAAATTGTGCCAAATAGTATTTTCCCTATAAAATCCGTAAATTGAAAGGTGCCAAAAATCTGAAAACTGGAATTGGTAGCCACTATTAGTAGGAATAAGATGTCTAAGTGTTATAAAATCTGAAAATTGGAATTGGTAGCCATTATTAGTAAAAACAAGATCTCTATGTGTCATTTGTGAGAAATTAACCGTTTAGGCGCTACACGCCGACAACCTTTTATAAGGCCTAAATTGCGCTAAATAGTATTTTCCCTATAAAATGCGCTAAATATTATATTCCCTATAAAATCCGTAAATTGAGCGGTGGCAAAAATCTGAAAACTGCAATTGGTAGCCATTATTAGTAGGAATAAGATGTCTAAGTGTCATTTGCGAGAAATTAACCGTTTAGGCATCAACAACAACCATTTATAAGGACTAAATTGCGCCAAATAGTATTTTCCCTATAAATTCCGTAAATTGAGAGGTGCCAAAAATCTGGAAACAGCAATTGGTAGCCTTTATAAGTCGAAATAAGATGTCTAAGTGTCATTTTCGAGAAATTAACCGTTTAGGCGCTACAGGCCAACAACCTTTTATAAAGCCTAAATTGCGCTAAGTAGTATTTTCCCTATAAAATCCGTAAATTGAGCGGTGCCAAACATCTGAAAACTGCAATTGGTAGCATTATTAGTTGGAATAAGATGTGTAAGTGTCATTTTCGAGAAATTAACCGTTTAGGCGCTACACGCCAACAACCTTTTATAAGGCCTAAATTGCGTTAAATAGTATTTTCCCTATAAAATCCGTAAATTGAGAGGTGCCAAAAACTTGAAAACAGCAATTGGTAGCCTTTATAAGTAGAAATAAGATGTCTTAGTGTCATATGCGAGAAATTAACCGCTTAGGCGCTACAGGCCAACAACCTTTTATAAAGCCTAAATTGCGCTAAATAGTATTATCCCTATAAAATACGTAAATTGAGCGGTGGCAAAAATCTGAAAACTGCAATTGGTAGCCATTATTAGTAGGAATAAGATGTCTAAGTGCCATTTGCGAGAAATTAACCGTTTAGGCGCTACACGCCGACAACCTTTTATAAGGACTAAATTGCTCCAAATAGTATTTTCCCTATAAAATCCGTAAATTGAGCGGTACCAAAAATCTGAAAACAGTAATTGGTAGCTATTATTATTATAAATTAGATGTCTAAGTGTCATTTTCGAGAAATTAACCGTTTAGGCGCTACACGCCAACAACTTTTATAAGGCCTATATTGCGCTAAATAGTATTTTCCCTATAAAATCCGTAAATTGAGAAGTGCCAAAAATCTGAAAACAGCAATTGGTAGCCTTTATAAATAGAAATAAGATGTCTAAGTGTCATTTTCGAGAAATTAACCGTTTAGGCGCTACAGCCCAACAAGCGTTTATAAAGCCTAAATTGCGCTAAATAGTATTTTCCCTATAAAATCCGTAAATTGAGCGGTGCCAAACATCTGAAAACTGCAATTGGTAGCATTATTAGTTGGAATAAGATGTCTAAGTGTCATTTTCGAGAAATTAACCGTTTAGGCGCTACACGCCAACAACCTTTTATAAGGCCTAAATTGCGTTAAATAGTATTTTCCCTATAAAATCCGAAAATTGAGAGGTGCCAAAAATCTGAAAATAGCAATTGGTAGCCTTTATAAGTAGAAATAAGATGTCTAAGTGTCATATGCGAGAAATTAACCGTTTATGCGCTACACGCCGACAACCTTTTATAAGGACTAAATTGCGCCAAATAGTATTTTCCCTATAAAATACGTAAATTGAGCGGTGGCAAAAATCTGAAAACTGCAATTGGTAGCCATTATTAGTAGGAATAAGATGTCTAAGTGTCATTTGCGAGAAATTAACCGTTTATGCGCTACACGCCGACAACCTTTTATAAGGACTAAATTGCGCCAAATAGTATTTTCCCTATAAAATCCGTAAATTGAGCGGTGCCAAAAATCTGAAAACTGTAATTGGTAGCCATTATTATTATAAATTAGATGTCTAAGTGTCATTTGCGAGAAATTAACCGTTTTAGGCGCTACCCGCCAACAACCTTTTATAAGGCCTAAATTGCGCCAAATAGTATTTTCCCTATAAAATCCGTAAATTGAGCTGTGCCAAAAATCTGAAAACAGCAATTGGTAGCCTTTATAAGTAGAAATAAGATGTCTAAGTGTCATTTTCGAGAAATTAATCGTTTAGGCGCTACAGGCCAACAACCTTTTATAAAGCCTAAATTGCGCTAAATAGTATTTTCCCTATAAAATCCGTAAATTGAGCGGTGCCAAACATCTGAAAACTGCAATTGGTAGCATTATTAGTTGGAATAAGATGTCTAAGTGTCATTTTCGAGAAATTAACCGTTTACGCGCTACACGCCAACAACCTTTTATAAGGCCTAAATTGCGTTAAATAGTATTTTCCCTATAAAATCCGTAAATTGAGAGGTGCCAAAAATCTGAAAACAGCAATTGGTAGCCTTTATAAGTAGAAATAAGATGTCTAAGTGTCATATGCGAGAAATTAACCGTTTAGGCGCTACATGCCAACAACCTTTTATAAAGCCTAAATTGCGCTAAATAGTATTATCCCTATAAAATACGTAAATTGAGCGGTGGCAAAAATCTGAAAACTGCAATTGGTAGCCATTATTAGTAGGAATAAGATGTCTATGTATCATTTGCGAGAAATTAACCGCTTAGGCGCTACACGCCGACAACCTTTTATAAGGACTAAATTGCGCCAAATAGTATTTCCCTATAAAATCCGTAAATTGAGCGGTGCCAAAAATCTGAAAACTGTAATTGGTAGCCCTTATTATTATAAATTAGATGTCTAAGTGCCATTTGCGAGAAATTAACCGTTTAGGCGCTACACGCCAACAACCTTTTATAAGGCCTAAAATGCGCTAAATAGTATTTTCCCTATAAAATCCGTAAATTGAACTGTGCCAAAAATCTGAAAACAGCAATTGGTAGCCGTTATTAGTACGAATAAGATGTCTAAGTGTCATTTGCGAGAAATTAACCGTTTAGGCGCTACACGAAAACAACCATTTATAAGGACTAAATTGCGCCAAATACTATTTTCCCTATAAAATCCGTAAATTGAGCGGTGCCAAACATCTGAAAACTGCAATTGGTAGCATTATTAGTTGGAATAAGATGTCTAAGTGTCATTTTCGAGAAATTAACCGTTTAGGCGCTACACGCCAACAACCTTTTATAAGGCCTAAATTGCGCTAACAGTATTTTCCCTATAAAATCCGTAAATTGAGAGGTGCCAAAAATCTGAAAACAGCAATTGGTAGCCTTAATAAGTAGAAATAAGATGTATAAGTGTCATATGCGAAAAATGAAGCGTTTAGGCGCTACAGGCCAACAACCTTTTATAGGACCTAAATTGTGCCAAATAGTATTTTCCCTATAAAATCCGTTAATTGAGCGGTGCCAAAAATCTGAAAACTGGAATTGGTAGCCATTATTAGTAGGAATAAGATGTTTTAGTGTTATTTGCGAGAAATTAACCGTTTAGGCGCTACACTCGAACAACCTTTTATAAGGCCTAAATTGCGCCAAATAGTATTTTCCCTATAAAATCCGTAAATTGAGCGGTGCCAAAAATCTGAAAACTTCAATTGGTAGCCACTATTGGTAGGAATAAGATGTTTAAGTGTCATTTGCGAGAAATTAACCGTTTAGGCGCTACCCGGCAACAACCTTTTATAAGGCCTAAATTGCGCTAAATAGTATTTTCCCTATAAAATCCGTTAATTGAGCGGTGCCAAAAATCTGAAAATTGGAATTGGTAGCCATTATTAGTAGAAACAAGATCTCTATGTGTCATTTGTGAGAAATTAACCGTTTAGGCGCTACACGCCGGCAACCTTTTATAAGGCCTAAATTGCGCTAAATAGTATTTTCCCTATAAAATGCGCTAAATGGTATTTTCCCTATAAAATCCGTAAATTGAGCGGTGGCAAAAATCTGAAAACTGCAGTTGGTAGCCATTATTAGTAGGAATAAGATGTCTAAGTGTCATTTGCGAGAAATTAACAGCAATTGGTAGCCATTATTAGTAGGAATAAGATGTCTAAGTGTCATTTGCGAGAAATTAACCGTTTAGGCGCTACACGCCAACAACCTTTTATAAGGCCTAAATTGCGCTAAATAGTATTTTCCCTATAAAATCCGTTAATTGAGCGGTGCCAAAAATCTGAAAATTTAAATTGGTAGCCATTATTAGTAGGAATAAGATCTCTAAGTGTCATTTGTGAGAAATTAACCGTTTAGGCGCTACACGCCAACAACCTTTTATAAGGCCTAAATTGCGCTAAAGAGTATTTTCCCTATAAATTCCGTAAATTGAGCGGTGCCAAAACCGTTTAGGCGCTACACGCCAACAATCTTTTATAAGGCCTAAATTGCGCTAAATAGTATTTTCCCTATAAAATGCGCTAAATGGTATTTTCCCTATAAAATCCGTAAATTGAGCGGTGCCAAAAATCTAAAAACTGCAATTGGTAGCCATTATTATTATAAATAAGATGTCTAAGTGTCATTTGCGAGAAATTAACCGTTTAGGCGCTACAAGCCAACAACCATTTATAAGGACTAAATTGCGCTAAATAGTATTTTCCCTATAAAATCCGTAAATTGAGAGGTGCCAAAAATCTGAAAACAGCAATTGGTAGCCTTTATAAGTAGAAATAAGATGTCTAAGTGTCATATGCGAGAAATTAACCGTTTAGGCGCTACAGGCCAACAACCTTTTATAAAGCCTAAATTACGGTAAATAGTATTATCCCTATAAAATCCGTAAATTGAGCGGTGCCAAAAATCTGAAAACTGGAATTGGTAGCCATTATTAGTAGAAACAAGATGTCTAAGTATTATTTGTGAGAAATTAACCGTTTAGGCGCTACACGCCAACAACAATTTATAAGGACTAAATTGCGCCAAATAGTATTTTCCCTATAAAATCCGTAAATTGAGCGGTGGCAAAAATCTGAAAACTGCAATTGGTAGCCATTATTATTATAAATAAGATGTCTAAGTGTCATTTGCGAGAAATTAACCGTTTAGGCGCTACACGCCAACAACCTTTTATAAGGCCTAAAATGCGCTAAATAGTATATTCCCTATAAAATCCGTAAATAGAGCTGCGCTAAAAATCTGAAAACAGCAATTGGTAGCCATTATTAGTAGGAATAAGATGTCTAAGTGTCATTTGCGAGAAATTAACCGTTTAGGCATCAACAACAACCTTTTATAAGGCCTAAAATGCGCTAAATAGTATTTTCCCTATAAAATCCGTTAATTGAGCGGTGCCAAAAATCTGAAAACTGCAATTGGTAGCCATTATTATTATAAATAAGATGTCTAAGTGTCATTTGCGAGAAATTAACCGTTTAGGCGCTACACGCCAACAACCATTTATAAGGACTAAATTGCGCCAAATAGTATTTTCTCTATAAAATCCGTAAATTGAGCGGTGCCAAAGATCTGAAAACTGCAATTGGTAGCATTATTAGTAGGAATAAGATGTCTAAGTGTCATTTTCGAGAAATTAACCGTTTAGGCGCTACACACCAAGAACCTTTTATAAGGCCTAAATTGCGCTAAATAGTATTTTCCCTATAAAATCCGTAAATTGAGCTGTGCCAAAAATCTGAAAACAGCAATTGGTAGCCATTATTAGTAGGAATAAGATGTCTAAGTGTCATATGCGAGAAATTAACCGTTTAGGCGCTACATGCCAACAACCTTTTATAAAGCCTAAATTGCGCTAAATAGTATTATCCCTATAAAATACGTAAATTGAGCGGTGGCAAAAATCTGAAAACTGCAATTGGTAGCCATTATTAGTAGAAATAAAATGTCTAAGTGTCATATGCGAGAAATTAACCGTTTAGGCGCTACATGCCAACAACCTTTTATAAAGCCTAAATTGCGCTAAATAGTATTATCCCTATAAAATACGTAAATTGAGCGGTGGCAAAAATCTGAAAACTGCAATTGGTAGCCATTATTAGTAGGAATAAGATGTCTAAGTTTCATTTGCGAGAAATTAACCGCTTAGGAGCTACACGCCGACAACCTTTTATAAGGCCTAAAATGCGCTAAATAGTATTTTCCCTATAAAATCCGTAAATTGAGCTGTGCCAAAGATCTGAAAACTGCAATTGGTAGCATTATTAGTAGGAATAAGATGTCTAAGTGTCATTTTCGAGAAATTAACCGTTTAGGCATCAACAACAACCTTTTATAAGGCCTAAAATGCGCTAAATAGTATTTTCCCTATAAAATCCGTTAATTGAGCGGTGCCAAAAATCTGAAAACTGCAATTGGTAGCCATTATTATTATAAATAAGATGTCTAAGTGTCATTTGCGAGAAATTAACCGTTTAGGCGCTACACGCCAACAACCATTTATAAGGACTAAATTGCGCCAAATAGTATTTTCTCTATAAAATCCGTAAATTGAGCGGTGCCAAAGATCTGAAAACTGCAATTGGTAGCATTATTAGTAGGAATAAGATGTCTAAGTGTCATTTTCGAGAAATTAACCGTTTAGGCGCTACACACCAAGAACCTTTTATAAGGCCTAAATTGCGCTAAATAGTATTTTCCCTATAAAATCCGTAAATTGAGCTGTGCCAAAAATCTGAAAACAGCAATTGGTAGCCATTATTAGTAGGAATAAGATGTCTAAGTGTCATATGCGAGAAATTAACCGTTTAGGCGCTACATGCCAACAACCTTTTATAAAGCCTAAATTGCGCTAAATAGTATTATCCCTATAAAATACGTAAGTTGAGCGGTGGCAAAAATCTGAAAACTGCAATTGGTAGCCATTATTAGTAGGAATAAGATGTCTAAGTGTCATTTGCGAGAAATTAACCGTTTAGGCGCTACACGCCATCAACCTTTTATAAGGACTAAATTGCGCCAAATAGTATTTTCCCTATAAAATCCGTAAATTGAAAGGTGCCAAAAATCTGAAAACAGCAATTGGTAGCCTTTATAAGTAGAAATAAGATGTCTAAGTGTCATTTTCGAGAAATTAATCGTTTAGGCGCTACAGGCCAACAACCTTTTATAAAGCCTAAATTGCGCTAAATAGTATTTTCCCTATAAAATCCGTAAATTGAGCGGTGCCAAACATCTGAAAACTGCAATTGGTAGCATTATTAGTTGGAATAAGATGTCTAAGTGTCATTTTCGAGAAATTAACCGTTTACGCGCTACACGCCAACAACCTTTTATAAGGCCTAAATTGCGTTAAATAGTATTTTCCCTATAAAATCCGTAAATTGAGAGGTGCCAAAAATCTGAAAACAGCAATTGGTAGCCTTTATAAGTAGAAATAAGATGTCTAAGTGTCATATGCGAGAAATTAACCGTTTAGGCGCTACATGCCAACAACCTTTTATAAAGCCTAAATTGCGCTAAATAGTATTATCCCTAGAAAATACGTAAATTGAGCGGTGGCAAAAATCTGAAAACTGCAATTGGTAGCCATTATTAGTAGGAATAAGATGTCTATGTATCATTTGCGAGAAATTAACCGCTTAGGCGCTACACGCCGACAACCTTTTATAAGGACTAAATTGCGCCAAATAGTATTTCCCTATAAAATCCGTAAATTGAGCGGTGCCAAAAATCTGAAAACTGTAATTGGTAGCCCTTATTATTATAAATTAGATGTCTAAGTGCCATTTGCGAGAAATTAACCGTTTAGGCGCTACACGCCAACAACCTTTTATAAGGCCTAAAATGCGCTAAATAGTATTTTCCCTATAAAATCCGTAAATTGAACTGTGCCAAAAATCTGAAAACAGCAATTGGTAGCCGTTATTAGTACGAATAAGATGTCTAAGTGTCATTTGCGAGAAATTAACCGTTTAGGCGCTACACGAAAACAACCATTTATAAGGACTAAATTGCGCCAAATAGTATTTTCCCAATAAAATCCGTAAATTGAGCGGTGCCAAACATCTGAAAACTGCAATTGGTAGCATTATTAGTTGGAATAAGATGTCTAAGTGTTATAAAATCTGAAAATTGGAATTGGTAGCCATTATTGGTAGAAACAAGATCTCTATGTGTCATTTGTGAGAAATTAACCGTTTAGGCGCTACACGCCGACAACCTTTTATTAGGCCTAAATTGCGCTAAATAGTATTTTCCCTATAAAATGCGCTAAATGGTATTTTCCCTATAAAATCCGTAAATTGAGCGGTGCCAAAAATCTAAAAACTACAATTGGTAGCCATTATTATTATAAATAAGATGTCTAAGTGTCATTTGCGAGAAATTAACCGTTTAGGCGCTACACGCCAACAACCATTTATAAGGACTAAATTGCGCCAAATAGTATTTTCCCTATAAAATCCGTAAATTGAGCGGTGCCAAACATCTGAACACTGCAATTGGTAGCATTATTAGTAGGAATAAGATGTCTAAGTGTCATTTTCGAGAAATTAACCGTTTAGGTGCTACACGCCAACAACCTTTTATAAGGCCTAAATTGCGCTAAATAGTATTTTCCCTATAAAATCCGTAAATTGAGAGGTGCCAAAAATCTGAAAACAGCAATTGGTAGCCATTATTAGTAGGAATAAGATGTCTAAGTGTTATAAAATCTGAAAATTGGAATTGGTAGCCATTATTAGTAGAAACAAGATCTCTATGTGTCATTTGTGAGAAATTAACCGTTTAGGCGCTACAGGCCGACAACCTTTTATTAGGCCTAAATTGCGCTAAATAGTATTTTCCCTATAAATTGCGCCAAATAGTATTTTCCCTATAAAATCCGTAAATTGAGCGGTGCCAAACATCTGAACACTGCAATTGGTAGCATTATTAGTAGGAATAAGATGTCTAAGTGTCATTTTCGAGAAATTAACCGTTTAGGCGCTACACTCCAACAACCTTTTATAAGGCCTAAATTGCGCCAAATAGTATTTTCCCTATAAAATCCGTAAATTGAGCGGTGCCAAACATCTGAACACTGCAATTGGTAGCATTATTAGTAGGAATAAGATGTCTAAGTGTCATTTTCGAGAAATTAACCGTTTAGGCGCTACACGCCAGCAACCTTTTATAAGGCCTAAAATGCGCTAAATAGTATGTTCCCTATAAAATCCGTAAATTGAGCTGTGTCAAAAATCTGAAAACAGCAATTGGTAGCCATTATTAGTAGAAATAAGATGTCTAAGTGTCATTTGCGAGAAATTAACCGTTTAGGCGCTACACGCCAACAATCTTTTATAAGGCCTAAATTGCGCTAAATAGTATTTTCCCTATAAAATCCGTTAATTGAGCGGTGCCAAAAATCTGAAAATTGGAATTGGTAGCCATTATTAATGGAAACAAGATCTCTAAGTGTCATTTGTGAGAAATTAACCGTTTAGGCGCTACAGGCCAACAACCTTTTATAAGGCCTAAATTGAGCTAAAGAGTATTTTCCCTATAAATTCCGTAAATTGAGCGGTGTCAAAAATCTGAAAACAGCAATTGGTAGCCTTTATAAGTAGAAATAGGATGTCTAATGTCATATGCGAGAAATTAACCGTTTAGGCGCTACAGGCCAACAACCTTTTATAAGGCCTAAATTGCGCTAAATAGTATTTTCCCTATAAAATGCGCTAAATGGTATTTTCCCTATAAAATCCGCAAATTGAGCGGTGGCAAAAATCTGAAAACTGTAATTGGTAGCCATTATTAGTAGAAATAAGATGTCTAAGTGTCATTTGCGAGAAATTTACCGTTTAGGCGCTACACGCCAACAACCTTTTATAAGGCCTAAATTGCGCTAAATAGTATTTTCCCTATCAAATCCGTTAATTGAGCGGTGCCAAAAGTCTGAAAATTGGAATTGGTAGCCATTATTAGTGGAAACAAGATCTCTAAGTGTCATTTGTGAGAAATTAACCGTTTAGGCGCTACACGCCAACAACCTTTTATAAGGCCTAAATTGCGCTAAAGAGTATTTTCCCTATAAATTCCGTAAATTGAGCGGTGCCAAAACCGTTTAGGCGCTACACGCCAACAACCTTTTATAAGGCCTAAATTGCGCTAAATTGTATTTTCCCTATAAAAAGCGCTAAATGATATTTTCCCTATAAAATCCGTAAATTGAGCGGTGGCAAAAATCTGAAAACTGCAATTGGTAGCCATTATTAGTAGGAATAAGATGTTTAAGTGTCATTTGCGAGAAATTAATCGTTTAGGCGCTACCCGGCAACAACCTTTTATAAGGCCTAAATTGCGCTAAATAGTATTTTCCCTATAAAATCCGTAAATTGAGCGGTGCCAAAAATCTGAAAACTGGAATTGGTAGCCATTATTAGTAGAAACAAGATGTCTAAGTATTATTTGCGAGAAATTAACCGTTTAGGCGCTACACGCCAACAACCATTTATAAGGACTAAATTGCGCCAAATAGTATTTTCCCTATAAAATCCGTAAATTGAGCGGAGCCAAACATCTGAAAACTGCAATTGATAGCATTATTAGTAGGAATAAGATGTCTAAGTTTCATTTTCGAGAAATTAACCGTTTAGGCGCTACACACCAACAACCTTTTATAAGGCCTAAATTGCGCTAAATGTTATTTTCTCTATAAAATCCGTAAATTGAGAGGTGTCAAAAATCTGAAAACAGCAATTGGTAGCCTTGATAAGTAGAAATAAGATGTCTAATGTCATATGCGAGAAGTTAACCGTTAAGGCGCTACAGGCCAACAACCTTTTATAAAGCCTAAATTGCGCTAAATAGTATTATCCCTATAAAATCCGTAAATTGAACGGTGCCAAAAATCTGAAAACTGGAATTAGTAGCCATTATTAGTAGAAACAAGATGTCTAAGTATTATTTGTGAGAAATTAACCGTTTAGGCGTTACACGCCAACAACCATTTATAAGGACTAAATTGCGCCAAATAGTATTTTCCCTATAAAATCCGTAAATTGAGCGGTCCCAAAAATCTGAAAACAGCAATTGGTAGCCTTGATAAGTAGAAATAAGATGTCTAATGTCATATGCGAGAAATTAACCGTTTAGGCGCTACAGGCCAACAACCTTTTATAAGGCCTAAATTGCGCTAAATAGTATTTTCCCTATAAAATGCGCTAAATGGTATTTTCCCTATAAAATCCGTAAATTGAGCGGAGGCAAAAATCTGAAAACTGCAATTGGTAGCCAATATTATTATAAATAAGATGTCTAAGTGTCATTTGCGAGAAATTAACCGTTTAGGCGCTACACGCCAACAACCTTTTATAAGGCCTAAAATGCGCTAAATAGTATTTTCCCTATAAAATCCGTAAATAGAGCTGTGCCAAAAATCTGAAAACAGCAATTGGTAGCCATTATTAGTAGGAATAAGATGTCTAAGTGTCATTTGCGAGAAATTAACCGTTTAGGCATCAACAACAACCATTTATAAGGACTAAATTGCGCCAAATAGTATTTTCCCTATAAGATCCGTAAATTGAGCGGTGCCAAACATCTGAAACAAGAAACAATTAGAAACAAGATCTCTAAGTGTCATTTGTGAGAAATTAACCGTTTAGGCGCTACACGTCAACAACCTTTTATAAGGCTTAAATTGCGCTAAATAGTATTTTCCCTATAAATTCCGTAAATTGAGCGGTGCCAAAAAACTGAAAACTGCAATTGGTAGCCATTATTGGTAGGAATAAGATGTTTAAGTGTCATTTGCGAGAAATTAACCTTTTAGGCGCTACCCGGCAACAACCTTTTATAAGGCCTAAATTGCGCTAAATAGTATTTTCCCTATAAAATCCGTAAATTGAGCGGTGCCAAAAATCTGAAAACTGGAATTGGTAACCATTATTAGTAGAAACAAGATGTCTAAGTATTATTTGCGAGAAATTAACCGTTTAGGCGCTACACACCAACAACCTTTTATAAGGCCTAAATTGCGCTAAATAGTATTTTCTCTATAAAATCCGTAAATTGAGAGGTGTCAAAAATCTGAAAACAGCAATTGGTAGCCTTTATAAGTAGAAATAGGATGTCTAATGTCATATGCGAGAAATTAACCGTTTAGGCGCTACAGGCCAACAACCTTTTATAAGGCCTAAATTGCGCTAAATAGTATTTTCCCTATAAAATGCGCTAATTGGTATTTTCCCTATAAAAACCGTAAATTGAGCGGTGGCAAAAATCTGAAAACTGCAATTGGTAGCCATTATTAGTGGAAACAAGATCTCTAAGTGTCATTTGTGAGAAATTAACCGTTTAGGCGCTACACGCCAACAACCTTTTATAAGGCCTAAATTGCGCTAAATAGTATTTTCCCTATAAAAAGCGCTAAATGGTATTTTCCCTATAAAATCCGTAAATTGAGCGGTGCCAAAAATCTAAAAACTGCAATTGGTAGCCATTATTATTATAAATAAGATGTCTAAGTGTCATTTGCGAGAAATTTACCGTTTAGGCGCTACACGCCAACAACCTTTTATAAGGCCTAAATTGCGCTAAATAGTATTTTCCCTATAAAATCCGTTAATTGAGCGGTGCCAAAAATCTGAAAATTGGAATTGGTAGCCATTATTAGTGGAAACAAGATCTCTAAGTGTCATTTGTGAGAAATTAACCGTTTAGGCGCTACACGCCAACAACCTTTTATAAGGCCTAAATTGCGCTAAAGAGTATTTTCCCTATAAATTGCGTAAATTGAGCGGTGCCAAAACCGTTTAGGCGCTACACGCCAACAACCTTTTATAAGGCCTAAATTGCGCTAAATAGTATTTTCCCTATAAAAAGCGCTAAATGGTATTTTCCCTATAAAATCCGTAAATTGAGCGTTGCCAAAAATCTAAAAACTGCAATTGGTAGCCATTATTATTATAAATAAGATGTCTAAGTGTCATTTGCGAGAAATTAACCGTTTAGGCGCTACACGCCCACAACCATTTATAAGGACTAAATTGCGCCAAATAGTATTTTCCCTATAAAATCCGTAAATTGAGCGGTGCCAAACATCTGAAAACAGCAATTGGTAGCCTTGATAAGTAGAAATATAATGTCTAATGTCATATGCGAGAAATTAACCGTTTAGGCGCTACAGGCCAACAACCTTTTATAAACCCTAAATTGCGATAAATAGTATTATCCCTATAAAATCCGTAAATTGAGCGGTGCCAAAAATCTGAAAACTGGAATTGGTAGCCATTATTAGTAGAAACAAGATGTCTAAGTATTATTTGTGAGAAATTAACCGTTTAGGCGCGACACGCCAACAACCATTTATAAGGACTAAATTGCGCCAAATAGTATTTTCCCTATAAAATCCGTAAATTGAGCGGTGCCAAACATCTGAAAACTGCAATTGGTAGCATTATTAGTAGGAATAAGATGTCTAAGTTTCATTTTCGAGAAATTAACCGTTTAGGCGCTACACACCAACAACCTTTTATAAGGCCTAAATTGCGCTAAATAGTATTTTCTCTATAAAATCCGTAAATTGAGAGGTGTCAAAAATCTGAAAACAGCAATTGGTAGCCTTGATAAGTAGAAATATAATGTCTAATGTCATATGCGAGAAATTAACCGTTTAGGCGCTACAGGCCAACAACCTTTTATAAAGCCTAAATTGCGATAAATAGTATTATCCCTATAAAATCCGTAAATTGAGCGGTGCCAAACATCTGAAAACTGCAATTGGTAGCATTATTAGTAGGAATAAGATGTCTAAGTTTCATTTTCGAGAAATTAACCGTTTAGGCGCTACACGCCAACAACCTTTTATAAGGCCTAAATTGCGCTAAAGAGTATTTTCCCTATAAATTCCGTAAATTGAGCGGTGCCAAAACCGTTTAGGCGCTACACGCCAACAACCTTTTATAAGGCCTAAATTGCGCTAAATAGTATTTTCCCTATAAAAAGAGCTAAATTATATTTTCCCTATAAAATCCGTAAATTGAGCGGTGGCAAAAATCTAAAAACTGCAATTGGTAGCCATTATTATTATAAATAAGATGTCTAAGTGTCATTTGCGAGAAATTAACCGTTTAGGCGCTACACGCCCACAACCATTTATAAGGACTAAATTGCGCCAAATAGTATTTTCCCTATAAAATCCGTAAATTGAGCGGTGCCAAACATCTGAAAACAGCAATTGGTAGCCATTATTAGTAGGAATAAGATGTCTAAGTGTCATTTTCGAGAAATTAATCGTTTAGGCGCTACACACCAACAACCTTTTATAAGGCCTAAATTGCGCTAAATAGTATTTTCTCTATAAAATCCGTAAATTGAGAGGTGTCAAAAATCTGAAAACAGCAATTGGGAGCCTTGATAAGTAGAAATATAATGTCTAATGTCATATGCGAGAAATTAACCGTTTAGGCGCTACAGGCCAACAACCTTTTATAAAGCCTAAATTGCGATAAATAGTATTATCCCTATAAAATCCGTAAATTGAGCGGTGCCAAAAATCTGAAAACTGGAATTGGTAGCCATTATTAGTAGAAACAAGATGTCTAAGTATTATTTGCGAGAAATTAACCGTTTAGGCGCTACACGCCAACAACCATTTATAAGGACTAAATTGCGCCAAATAGTATTTTCCCTATAAAATCCGTAAATTGAGCGGTGCCAAACATCTGAAAACTGCAATTGGTAGCATTATTAGTAGAAATAAGATGTCTAAGTGTCATTTCGGAGAAATTAACCGTTTAGGCGCTACACACCAACAACCTTTTATAAGACCTAAATTGCGCTAAATAGTATTTTCTCTATAAAATCCGTAAATTGAGAGGTGTCAAAAATCTGAAAACAGCAATTGGTAGCCTTTAAAAGTAGAAATTGGATGCCTACTGTCATATGCGAGAAATTAACCGTTTAGGCGCTACAGGCCAACAACCTTTTATAAAGCCTAAATTGCGATAAATAGTATTATCCCTATAAAATCCGTAAATTGAGCGGTGCCAAACATCTGAAAACTGCAATTGGTAGCATTATTAGTAGGAATAAGATGTCTAAGTTTCATTTTCGAGAAATTAACCGTTTAGGCGCTACACACCAACAACCACTTATAAGGACTAAATTGCGCCAAATAGTATTTTCCCTATAAAATCCGTAAATTGAGCGGTGCCAAACATCTGAAAACTGCAATTGGTAGCATTATTAGTAGGAATAAGATGTCTAAGTTTCATTTTCGAGAAATTAACCGTTTAGGCGCTACACGCCAACAACCTTTTATAAGGCCTAAATTGCGCTAAAGAGTATTTTCCCTATAAATTCCGTAAATTGAGCGGTGCCAAAACCGTTTAGGCGCTACACGCCAACAACCTTTTATAAGGCCTAAATTGCGCTAAATAGTATTTTCCCTATAAAAAGAGCTAAATTATATTTTCCCTATAAAATCCGTAAATTGAGCGGTGGCAAAAATCTGAAAACTGCAATTGGTAGCCATTATTAGTAGGAATAAGATGTTTAAGTATCATTTGCGAGAAATTAATCGTTTAGGCGCTACCCGGCAACAACCTTTTATAAGGCCTAAATTGCGCTAAATAGTATTTTCCCTATAAAATCCGTAAATTGAGCGGTGCCAAAAATCTGAAACAAGATGTCTAAGTATTATTTGCGAGAAATTAACCGTTTAGGCGCTACACGCCAACAACCATTTATAAGGACTAAATTGCGCCAAATAGTATTTTCCCTATAAAATCCATAAATTGAGCGGAGCCAAACATCTGAAAACTGCAATTGGTAGCATTATTAGTAGGAATAAGATGTCTAAGTTTCATTTTCGAGAAATTAACCGTTTAGGCGCTACACACCAACAACCTTTTATAAGGCCTAAATTGCGCTAAATAGTATTTTCTCTATAAAATCCGTAAATTGAGAGGTGTTAAAAATCTGAAAACAGCAATTGGTAGCCTTGATAAGTAGAAATAAGATGTCTAATGTCATATGCGAGAAATTAACCGTTTAGGCGCTACAGGCCAACAACCTTTTATAAGGCCTAAATTGCGCTAAATAGTATTTTCCCTATAAAATGCGCTAAATGGTATTTTCCCTATAAAATCCGTAAATTGAGCGGTTTCAAAAATCTGAAAACTGCAATTGGTAGCCAATATTATTATAAATAAGATGTCTAAGTGTCATTTGCGAAAAATTAACCGTTTAGGCGCTACACGCCAACAACCTTTTATAAGGACTAAATTGCGCCAAATAGTATTTTCCCTATAAGATCCGTAAATTGAGCGGTGCCAAACATCTGAAACAAGAAACAATTAGAAACAAGATCTCTAAGTGTCATTTGTGAGAAATTAACCGTTTAGGCGCTACACGTCAACAACCTTTTATAAGGCCTAAATTGCGCTAAATAGTATTTTCCCTATAAATTCCGTAAATTGAGCAGTGCCAAAAAACTGAAAATTGCAATTGGTAGCCATTATTGGTAGGAATAAGATGTTTAAGTGTCATTTGCGAGAAATTAACCTTTTAGGCGCTACCCGGCAACAACCTTTTATAAGGCCTAAATTGCGCTAAATAGTATTTTCCCTATAAAATCCGTAAATTGAGCGGTGCCAAAAATCTGAAAACTGGAATTGGTAGCCATTATTAGTAGAAACAAGATGTCTAAGTATTATTTGCGAGAAATTAACCGTTTAGGCGCTACACGCCAACAACCATTTATAAGGACTAAATTGCGCCAAATAGTATTTTCCCTATAAAATCCGTAAATTGAGCGGTGCCAAACATCTGAAAACTGCAATTGGTAGCATTATTAGTAGAAATAAGATGTCTAAGTGTCATTTCGGAGAAATTAACCGTTTAGGCGCTACACACCAACAACCTTTTATAAGACCTAAATTGCGCTAAATAGTATTTTCTCTATAAAATCCGTAAATTGAGAGGTGTCAAAAATCTGAAAACAGCAATTGGTAGCCTTTAAAAGTAGAAATTGGATGCCTAATGTCATATGCGAGAAATTAACCGTTTAGGCGCTACAGGCCAACAACCTTTTATAAGGCCTAAATTGCGCTAAATAGTATTTTCCCTATAAAATGCGCTAAATGGTATTTTCCCTATAAAATCCGTAAATTGAGCGGTGGCAAAAATCTGAAAACTGCATGTTTATTAATTAGTATTACTCAATTCCAACACTTGAATTGGAACCGTACTAATTTTTTATTGTTTGATCTTCAAGCACTTGTAACTTGAAGACAATGGATCAAAAGAATGAAACTCAAGTTTATTTTGTGACTGACTGAAACAAAATTTAAATTTTATTGAGATACTTATACTAACTTAATAATAACAAAATTGCTGACCTAATGTCTACATAAACTTAAAATTTATAAGAAATTGACCAATCAAAACAAATTGCAATTAATGTAATTTAATATGTTTAATATTTTGCTTTTGGTTAAACAAATTCAATTTAATTCATATTAATAATAGATGTGTTCACATTTAAATAGTAATAGGTCTGTTCTAACATTCTCCCCCACGTTGAACAGCTGTTCAACAAAATCGTGTTGTTTTGGGGTGAGTTGACTTAGGAGTTATCATAAAGCCTAAACATCTAGGACGAAGCTAAGTGGTTGCTGACGTGGTCTCGGTGTAGGTTTCAAATCATTGAACGGTGGTTCTACCGATTGCATTTCGATATTTTCTTCAACAGGCCTTGCTGTGTGTAGTTTTTGACAGATTTTGCACGTTTTGTATCGAAGAAAAATAATAGTCAATGATATCACGCTTAGACAAAGTGCAAGGTAGCCAATCGTATGATTATGTTGTTGATGGGACTTGAACTTATTGGGCAGGTCCAGTAAGTGTTGCTCCCTTAGCGATTCTTGTAAAGTTAATAGTTCTTTGATGTTATTGTCATATAAACTATCGACGTTTGTTGACGTTGATGGATTATTGCTTATAGATGGTGCAATAATCTTTTGCGAGGATAAATCGGAAATCGTGCCGAGGCTAGTGTATGATGAATTTATTGTGCTCAAGATTTTTTGTCGTCCGTTCATAGTGACGGATTCGTGTTTCAGTATACACTCCGGATCCAGCGAAAGCAGACCGGATCCTTTTAACGAAAGATGAGAAATTTCTCTGTTGCAGACGACTGTTGCCCGAGATGGTGATGACGTGGCATATATCCACTGATTTCCCTTGTTAAGTGGTATCCATTTAGTTGTAGTCTTCTCTAGAGTACAAGTTGGTGTCGTTTTGTTGTTGTACAAATGAATTTCACACTTGCAAATTTCTGAACCAGAATTGTAGCGAGATTGAACGGTGGTACACAAAAATACGTCTTGCCTTATTATTTCACAAGCCTTTAGGTCTGCTTTCGTAAGAAAAATGTACTGTTTTTGAGATACTGTTATGCCCATGAAATCAGCACATGGTTTAATGGCTACCATGGTGTGATTCATCATGGTCGGTACGGAAATCAGCTGGAACATCTTAAATAGTTCAATTTCCACTAATGGTAAAATTATTTTGAATACTGCATGTTGGGGCGTGAGTCTGCCTTGAACCTTCATTAGTTTGAATAGCTGTAATAATTCATCTTTTCCGAAGATAGGAAGGGTTACTGATGTTGGTGCATGGAGTTTAATCTGATTAATTTCCTCTTGCAATTGTTCTGGAGTCAGTAACAATGGGCTGATTTTTCCTTGATGAGTATCTATGAGAGTATCAAGAATTGAGGACTGTATGGTTCGTATATTATTTGCAACCAGATTCAGTTCCAAAACTCCACTATTAAATAATTGGGTGAGCTGTATCTGGAACAACACATGATTGTTTTGCTTAGTTGCTTGTGATAATTCTTCAATTTTTTTCTCCAGTTGTTCAAATCTTGCCTTAGCTGCCAACTGGGTTTTTCTTATAATATTAACTGTTGAGTCAACAACTGAGGTTTGATTCTTGAGCAAGGTTAGTAAATGCGACTCATTTTCCTTTACCCTTTGTATTGTGTCGGATATCTGGTTAGCATATTCAGAGTCCAAAATGCCAAATAATGAGTTAGCAATATTTCCAACTATATTCAAGGCGCCTCTTTTATTTCGTAGTAATCTATTTTCCAGTTTTATATCATTTTCCATGTATTCAAAATGCCTTATGATACTTAGACATGATTCATTTAATTGTATCATGCTGCAAAGGTTTTGTAGGGTTTTCGTTCCATTGATCAAAATTGATGTTTCCGACCAGTATGCATCTAAATCATAGTATACAAGAATGTTCCATTCACTGCTTGAAATGGTTGCGGTGCCGATTTCTTCAAAATGAATACCTAATTTCATTCCAAATTTTTGGTTTTTTACCTGATTTCCAAATGCCAATGGTAGCAGCAAAAACATTGTAATTAAGGCTAGAGTCAGATGAGTTGATAGAACCCTTTTCCTTTTAATCCTAGGCTCCTGAATTGAGTCATAAGTACTGTTGTTGCTAGTCGAACTGTTATCATCAAGGGTGACAGATGTTTCGCAATCTGATTCGATGGGTAAGAGAGCGATTCGATGTATTGGTCGTTTGAAAGTTCCATTAGCTGTTTGAACTTCCACAACTCTGATAATATTGTCGCTACCAGGATGTGTTTTGACTATTCTTGCCAAGGGCCACTTCATGATTGGTAGATTATCTTCCTTTATTATTACCATATCACCAATCTTGAGGTTGTCAAAACGCTTATTCCACTTATGGCGTTGCTGCAATTGGTTTAAATATTCAGAGGACCATCTTTTCCAGAAGTCCTGTTTGAGATGGGATATCAGCTTCCAGTGTGATAGTCTTGATGAATTTACTGTTGTTGCGCCACTATCTACCTGCGATACAAGTGCTTCGCCAATCAAAAAATGACCAGGAGTCAGTGCTTCAAGATTATTAGGATCACTTGACATAGGTGTTAGTGGACGAGAGTTGAGTATTGCCTCGATTTCTGCTACGATAGTCCCCAATTCTTCCTGGGTCAATGATGCAGCTGCCATACTTCGCAGTAAAAGATGTTTTGCCGATTTTACGGCCGCTTCCCATAGTCCACCAAAATGCGGAGCTCGTGGTGGGATAAAATGAAAATGTATTCCTTTTGAACTGGCAGTTGAGATGATTGATTCCTGTCCCTTGTCGGAGTAGATACTTCTAGCCAGTTCTGTCAATTGGTTTTTTGCTCCTATAAAATTAGTTGCGTTGTCGGAATATATGTTCTGACAACGACCTCGACGGCTGATGAATCGTTTTAGAGCACCAATGAATGCCTCAGTTGTTAGATCAGTTACTACCTCGAGATGAATCGCCTTTGTGGCAAAACAACAGAATACGGCTATATATGCCTTTGTCGGTCTTTTTCCTCTGACCTTATGATGGATCCACACTGGGCCACAGTAGTCTACTCCCGTGTTAATGAAGGGTCGGGCTGGAGTCACTCTAGTCTGAGGTAAACTACCCATTATTTGTTGGCACATTTGGGGTCGTGCTCTGGCACATCGAACGCACCTTTGTACAGTTGAACGCGCTGTTATTTTACCCTTTATTGGCCAGAACCGTTGTCGTATTATGTTTAATAATGCTTGTGGGCCACAATGTTTGTTTTCTTCGTGAATCATTGTAAACAATAGCTTTATGATAGGGTCATTATATGGTATCAGCATTGGGTGTTTTGCTTCGTATGACAATAGTGATGCCTCCAATCGTCCTCCAACTCTTAAAATGTTTGTTCTATCTAGAAATGGAGCAAGACTGATGATGGAGCTGTTTTTGTCGACTTCTTTCTTTTTTCGAAGCTGGTTGATTTCTGATGAAAAATCGGACATCTGAATGGTTCTAATAATTGTATATAGTGCATCGTCTAACTCTGCTGGAGATAATGATTTGTGTACAGGGCGCTGTTGTTTTTTTATTCGTGAATTTTTTGTAAATCTCAAAACATACCCCAGTATTTTTTGCAAAGTCTTGAAGGAATTTTTATGTGGAATTTTGTATATGAAATCATTGTTGGAGACGGTAACTGCTGCAGTTAGTGATGTCTCCTTCTTCTTCTCGAGGTCGTTGGAGATTGATAATTCCCTTGACAGTTGAGGAGGCCACATGTCTTCTCGTCCGTGTAGAAAGAGTGGTCCATATAGCCATAAATTACATTCCGATAGTTTACGTGCTGGAAGACCTCTGGATAGTATGTCAGCGGGATTTTCCTTTGATCTGACGTGACGCCATTGACTTGGCAATGTCAACGATTGAATTTTGGATACTCGGTTTGCCACAAATGTATGGTATAACGAGGATTGGGAGTTTATCCAGGAAAGTACTATTTCAGAGTCCGTCCAGATGAACATCCGTTGATTTTTGATTTGAAGGTCCGTTTTGATTCTATGCATAAGTTGGGCAGCCATAACCGCGGCACATAACTCCAGACGAGGTAATGTCTGCCTTTTCAATGGCGCAACCCTTGTCTTGGCACAAAGTAATTGCACAATAACTCTTTTATCCCTGAGAATTGCCCGAATATAGGCGACTGCACCAAAAGCCCTTTCAGATGCGTCTGAGAAAATATGCAGTTCCATCTCTGCTGAGAGTTCACCTTTAAAAATGTGCCGAGGTATTTTGAAGTTATTCAAGCTGTCTAAATCTTTTCTGAAAGTGCTCCAGAGTGCTAAACGGTCCTCGGGCAAAGGATCATCCCAATCTAGCCTTAACTGCCACAACTGTTGGATAAATATCTTTGCATTGATAACAATAGGTGCAAGTAGACCAAGCGGATCGAATAATCTTGCGAGATCCGATGTTGCTGTACGTTTTGTGATATTCTGTACATTATTCATTTTCACTTTGATGCAAAAATGGTCAGTATTAGGCAACCAAAACAATCCTAAAGTTTTTATAGTATCAGCGTTATTACTACTGAAATCCAAATCTAGCTCTTGATCACCCTGTGGAATATTCTTCAGTAATTGCGGGTGGTTTGCACACCATTTTTTTAAGTTGAAACCATGGCCCTTTAAAATAGTAGTGAGTTCTTGTTGTGTTTGAAGTGCGATATTGAGATTATCAGAGCCCCCCAGGCCATCATCCATGTAAAAATTGTTTTTTAGCATTTGTGAACCATATGGGTAGGCTAATGAGTTTTCATCAGAAATTTTTTGTAAGCATTTCGTAGCTAGATAAGGTGCTGCTCGTGTCCCATATGTAACTGTATTTAATTGGTAGTAATTAATAGGAAGTGCTGGGTCCTCCCTCCAAATAATTAATTGGTACTGATGGTTGTCCTGATGAATCAGAATTTGTCTATACATTTTCTCGATGTCGGTGGTGAAGACAAATTTTGGGAATCGAAAACGCAGTAGAATTGAGAAAAGTTCACTTTGAACACTTGGCCCTGTATACATTAGATCGTTTAGGGAGTAGCCTGCTGAGGTTTTTGCTGATGCATCAAACACCACTCTGAGTTTTGTTGTCGTACTGTCTGGTTTTAGTACGCAGTGATGAGGAATGATGTATTTAGGATCTAATACGGTGTCGATATCTACCCTCTGCATATGCCCCAATTGCTCGTACTCTCGCATAAATTTTATGTATTCAGTTCGAATGCCTTCATCCTTTTGGAGTCGACGCTCTAAACTCATAAATCGGTTGAATGCCATCGAATGGGATTCTCCTAACGCAGCTGGATTTTCACGAAAAGGAAGGCTGACTATGAAGCGACCAACGCCATTGGTATGAACATGTTGAGTAAAATGTGCCTCACATTGCTTTTCTGAGAGTGAAAGCACTTTCTCGCTGCTTTCGATATCGTCCAATTTCCACAGATGCTCTATGGCTTCTTCCAATGAAGTGGAGTCTCCAAATATTGCACATGTTGTTGCACATAAGGGACTCGGGATTGGATTTTTCCCGATTGCTCCGCCCACAATCCAGCCTAGGGCTGTATTTTGAAGTGTTGGAAGATCGTCAGCAAGGTGTATAGTGCCATTTTTAGTTAATTTGAAGAAAAATTCCGCTCCAAGCAGCAAATCTATTTTTTCTTGCTGATAAAAATGCGGATCTGCTAAGTGAATATTGTTTGGAATTCCCCAAGTTGAAATGTCAACATGCTGATTGGGTTGTGAGGGAATTATGCTGGGTAGAACGTATGCTTCAACATTTGCTGAGAAATTGCGATTCCTGGACATCATCCCGATATTTATACGATATTTTGAATTTCTTCGAATTTCGCCAACACCATCAATACAGAGTGAGGTCTCAAATGGTGAAATGGACAATTTTTTACAAAGCCGTTTGGATGCAATATTTACTTGTGAGCCAGAGTCTAATATTGCTCTAAACTCATCTGAGATACCATTTGGGGCCGTAATGATAACTCTTGCCGTTGCTAGCAATACATAACCCTGGCGGCCCGCACCGATATTTGTTGTTGCTGATGCAACTGCTGCTACTTCTGTGGCAGGCGGCTTTACTTCTGAACTCGGATTTGAAGATAGAGTTGATGAGCCTTTCGTTGTTTTGGTATTGCCTCTTTTTTCTAAGTGGAGCAACGTGTTGTGTTTTTTCGCACATTTTTTGCAGTTACCTGAATTACAAGTTTTTGAAGTGTGGTCACTTCCAAAGCAATTTACACATAACCTCTTTCGTTGTACCCATTGTAGTCGTTCTGCTTCTGATTGGCGCAGGAATTTGCTGCAGTGATATAGTTTGTGTTCACTACTATTGCACAGTCTACATGTATTATTATTGCTTCCGTTGCCTGTTATAACTGTTGATACCACCTTGTGTTGTGGTTTGTCTTTGAAAACAACTGCCTCCATTGACTGGAAGTTTCTCTCCAAGAACTCCAAAAATTCTTTGATTGTTGGGACTTCGCGTGGATGTGAAAGAGATTGCTCGTAGCGAAGGCGAGTGGTTTGATCAAGTCTTTTTGATAAAAAGTGCAGTAGCAATGGATCCCAAGTAGTTGTGTTTATATTAAGATTCCGTAATGCTAACAGACATTCTTGAGTTTTGTCATGCAATGACTTATAATTATCGCTTGAAGTTTTGTTTGGAACATCGACTAGTTCCTGTACCAGTCTGCTAACAAGTAATCGTTTGTTGTTGTAGCGCTCTATAACTATTGACCATGCTGCCTCAAAATTATCTCCCGTAGCAGCGAAATGTTTGATAAGATTTGCTGCTTCTCCTTCCAAATGTGTTTTGAGATACCACATTTTTTGAATGTCTGGTATCGGTTGTTGTATTATTAGTGAAGAGAACAAATCGTGAAACTCCTTCCACTTCAAATAATTTCCTTCAAATTTAGGAAGCGTTATCTTGGGAATTGGGACTGTTTGTGAATTTGGCTGAATATTGTGGGGAATGTAATGGCCTTGATCATTTGTACTATATCCAACGGTTTTAATCGTCGTCCGTAGTTTTTTTTCTAACTGGACAAATCTATCCATATTATAGCCTTGCTTGCTTGTATCGGCACACTGTTCTGCAATTTGATAATGCAAGCTTTCAATATTTTGCCACAAATTTGTTGCGGTCTTGTTGTCTTCTCTTGTGAAGCCCTCTTCTAAAAGGCGCTCCAACGACGACATCATCGCGGCTTGTCTCCGCATGAACTTGACTAGCTCTTGTTGATTTATTGATTTATCAGTGGGAAGTATAGTTGGCACTGATCCGACTGTTTGAGTTTGTTGTTTGCCGGTAGATGCAGTAATTTTTGATATTGAATTTTCAAAAATCGCCTTGTATTGGTCTACGATATTCATGACTGCGGTGTAGTAGTCTTCAGTGAAATACTGATGTTCCATTGGAAGGGCTTCAATGAGGCGGATCTTGGTGTCATTAGTCTCGAATTCTGACCATTCCTCCTCGAGTCGTCTCAACCTTTCCTTGAAATAATCCACAGAATCCTTTCTTGATGTAGGATCCTTTTTAAAATTTCGTATTATGGCTTCAATCTTGTTACCAATTTGTTTTTGGTTGTTGACTAATTCCTCGAACGACGCCATGACTGTTGTGGGTAAAGATAATGGATGACCAGAAAAATTTGTTTATTTTGCCAAAATGTTGATTGTCCAGTTTGATATCGAGCTGCCTTGACGATTCTTAAAGGCCTGCTGTCACCAAAATGTTATTTGGTAGTTTGTTGACGATGTAGACTTCTTGCTGCCTGACTTTGTAATTAGGATATTCGAGGATGTCCTCGTAGAATGATCCTTGACTGGAATGTTGTAGTAAGTAAGTCGCAGGATGTTGAATTTCACAAGGCTGTGTTGACGTTATTTAAGGATCTAAAAGTCCTTTTCTACTTGTGGGAAAACTTATGTATATCCTTCAGCGGGGAACACGAAAAAATGTTTATTAGTGCCAATTGTTTAATTGTTGTCCTTTTGCAGCGGTTACGCGTTCACGAGCTTTCTGTATTTTTAAGAGTTCCTTACCGCTGGTGGGGGGAAACTCAAAATTTTATACGAAATGGCTTCGGAACTAGGGGTCACCAAAAAATGTTTATTAATTAGTATTACTCAATTCCAACACTTGAATTGGAACCGTACTAATTTTTTATTGTTTGATCTTCAAGCACTTGTAACTTGAAGACAATGGATCAAAAGAATGAAACTCAAGTTTATTTTGTGACTGACTGAAACAAAATTTAAATTTTATTGAGATACTTATACTAACTTAATAATAACAAAATTGCTGACCTAATGTCTACATAAACTTAAAATTTATAAGAAATTGACCAATCAAAACAAATTGCAATTAATGTAATTTAATATGTTTAATATTTTGCTTTTGGTTAAACAAATTCAATTTAATTCATATTAATAATAGATGTGTTCACATTTAAATAGTAATAGGTCTGTTCTAACACTGCAATTGGTAGCCATTATTAGTAGGAATAAGATGTCTAAGTGTCATTTGCGAGAAATTTACCGTTTAGGCGCTACACGCCAACAACCTTTTATAAGGCCTAAATTGCGCTAAATAGTATTTTCCCTATAAAATCCGTTAATTGAGCGGTGCCAAAAATCTGAAAATTGGAATTGGTAGCCATTATTAGTGGAAACAAGATCTCTAAGTGTCATTTGTGAGAAATTAACCGTTTAGGCGCTACACGCCAACAACCTTTTATAAGGCCTAAATTGCGCTAAAGAGTATTTTCCCTATAAATTCCGTAAATTGAGCGGTGCCAAAACCGTTTAGGCGCTACACGCCAACAACCTTTTATAAGGCCTAAATTGCGCTAAATAGTCTTTTCCCTAGAAAAAGCGCTAAATGGTATTTTCCCTATAAAATCCGTAAATTGAGCGGTGCCAAAAATCTAAAAACTGCAATTGGTAGCCATTATTATTATAAATAATTCTTGCAAAAAAAACCGACTTCAAAACAGATAGAAGGGCACCAATTCTAAACTAAAAATGTAAGAAGTAATCTGTAAGAATTAGATTTAAACCAAATAAAAGATGCGCCAAAATTAGAGGGAAAAAAATAAAGACTATTGAATGTTAAGCCTCTCCCTATTACTGTTTAAAAGTTAAGTAATTTTCACCAGCATCCGTCTTGTATGGGGACACCATTTAAGCCTCTGTCTATAACGGTTTCAAAGATAGGGGCACACAGATCAAATAACATCACCTATTCGGACACCCTTTAATTTACAATGTTTAATTAAAGACCTGTTGTTATAGAGGACTTGGTCACAAAGATTCTTTGTAAATTTCAACTATCTGTCTATAACGGTTAAAAAGTTTAACCATATATATCAAATTATATGAACTATTGGGACACCCTTTACATTATAATTCCAAATATTTATATTTGTTATCATACCAGAGAAAGTAGTGGACATTCTGCCTAATTTTCAAGTGTTTGTGTTTAACGGTTCAAAAGATAGGGTCATATAGATCAAATTACGTAATTTATGGGGACACCCTTTAATTTCTGACTTCAAATTGTATACTTGCTATATTGGACTTTGCAATACAGGTTCCTTGTAAATTTCAGCTGTCTGTCTCTAACAGTTCAAAAGTTTGGCCACATACATAGAATTACATTAACTATTGGGACACCCTTTAAGTTCCAAATTCAAAATTTTATACTTTTTGTTATAGCTGACTTAGCACTACAGGTTCTTTGTAAATTTCAGCGGTCTGTGTATAACTATTCAAAAGTATGGCCATATACATCAAATTAAATGAACTATTGGAGCACCCTTTAATTTAAAATTTTGAGTATTTATACATTTTATTATAACGGTCATAGTAATCGACATTCTGCCAAATTTTCAAGGTTAAGTCTATAACGGTTCAAAAGATAGACCCAAACAGGTCATATTATGTCACCTATGGGGACACCCTTTAAATTTTAAATTTATTTTTTTATTAATTTCTGCTGTTGGGAGCTATAGCGGCACGCAATTTTTTAAAATTTTAATTTGCTGCCCTTTACGGTTCTTAATACACGTAAAAAACATGAATGTTGTATGGGGACACCCTTTAATTTTTAACATTTTGATCTGTTTTTAAAATGGGACCAACCTTGAAGCAAAACCTTTCAAATAAAGCAAAATATTTTAAAATCGGTTCAGAAATGGCTGAGTTCTGCGGTTACATACATAAAAAAAAAAGTAACATTCAGACGAATAGATAACCTCCTTCTTTTTTGAAGTCGGTTAAAAAGATGTCTAAGTGTCATTTGCGAGAAATTAACCGTTTAGGCGCTACACGCCAACAACCATTTATAAGGACTAAATTGCGCCAAATAGTATTTTCCCTATAAAATCCGTAAATTGAGCGGTGCCAAACATCTGAAAACAGCAATTGGTAGCCATTATTAGTAGGAATAAGATGTCTAAGTGTCATTTTCGAGAAATTAACCGTTTAGGCGCTACACACCAACAACCTTTTATAAATTGAGCGGTGCTAAAAATCTGAAAACTGCAATTGGTAGCCATTATTGGTAGGAATAAGATGTTTAAGTGTCATTTGCGAGAAATTAACCGTTTAGGCGCTAACCGGCAACAACCTTTTATAAGGCCTAAATTGCGCTAAATAGTATTTTCCCTATAAAATCCGTAAATTGAGCGGTGCCAAAAATCTGAAAACTGCAATTGGTGGCCAATATTATTATAAATAAGATGTCTAAGTGTCATTTGCGAGAAATTAACCGTTTAGGCGCTACACACCAACAACCTTTTATAAGGCCTAAATTGAGCTAAATAGTATTTTCTCTATAAAATCCGTAAATTGAGAGGTGTCAAAAATCTGAAAACAGCAATTGGTAGCCTTTATAAGTAGAAATAAGATGTCTAATGTCATATGCGAGAAATTAACCGTTTAGGCGCTACAGGCCAACAACCTTTTATAAGGCCTAAATTGCGCTAAATAGTATTTTCCCTATAAAATGCGCTAAATGGTATTTTCCCTATAAAATCCGTAAATTGAGCGGTGGCAAAAATCTGAAAGCTGCAATTGGTAGCCAATATTATTATAAATAAGATGTCTAAGATTCATTTGCGAGAAATTAACCGTTTAGGCGCTACACGCCAACAACCTTTTATAAGGCCTAAAATGCGCTAAATAGTATTTTCTCTATAAAATCCGTAAATTGAGAGGTGTAAAAAATCTGAAAACAGCAATTGATAGCCTTTATAAGTAGAAATAAGATGTCTAATGTCATATGCGAGAAATTAACCGTTTAGGCGCTACAGGCCAACAACCTTTTATAAGGCCGAAATTGCGCTAAATAGTATTTTCCCTATAAAATGCGCTAAATGGTATTTTCCCTATAAAATCCGTAAATTGAGCGGTGGCAAAAATCTGAAAACTGCAATTGGTAGCCAATATTATTATAAATAAGATGTCTAAGTGTCATTTGCGAGAAATTAACCGTTTAGGCGCTACACGCCAACAACCTTTTATAAGGCCTAAAATGCGCTAAATAGTATTTTCCCTATAAAATCCGTAAATAGAGCTGTGCCAAAAATCTGAAAACAGCAATTGGTAGCCATTATTAGTAGGAATAAGATGTCTAAGTGTCATTTGCGAGAAATTAACCGTTTAGGCATCAACAACAACCATTTGTAAGGACTAAATTGCGCCAAATAGTATTTTCCCTATAAGACCCGTAAATTGAGCGGTGCCAAACATCTGAAACAAGAAACAATTAGAAACAAGATCTCAAAGTGTCATTTGTGAGAAATTAACCGTTTAGGCGCTACACGTCAACAACCTTTTATAAGGCCTAAATTGCGCTAAATAGTATTTTCCCTATAAATTCCGTAAATTGAGCGGTGCCAAAAAACTGAAAACTGCAATTGGTAGCCATTATTGGTAGGAATAAGATGTTTAAGTGTCATTTGCGAGAAATTAACCTTTTAGGCGCTACCCGGCAACAACCTTTTATAAGGCCTAAATTGCGCCAAATAGTATTTTCCCTATAAAATCCGTAAATCGAGCGGTGCCAAAAATCTGAAAACTGCAATTGGTATTATTATTAGTAGGAATAAGATGTCTAAGTATCATTTTCGAGAAATTAACCGTTTAGGCGCTACACGCCAGCAACCTTTTATAAGGCCTAAATTGCGCTAAATAGTATTTTCCCTATAAAATGCGATAAATAGTATTTTCCCTATAAAATCCGTAAATTGAGCTGTGACAAAAATTCGAAAACTGCAATTGGTAGCCATTGGTAGTAGGAATCAGATGTCTAAGTGTCATTTGCGAGAAACTAACCGTTTAGGCGCTAAACGCCAACAACCTTTTATAAGGCCTAAATTGTGCCAAATAGTATTTTCCCTATAAAATGCGCTAAACGGTATTTTCCCTATAAAATCCGTAAATTGAGCGGTGGCAAAAATCTGAAAACTGCAATTGCTAGCCATTATTAGTAGGAATAAGATGGTTAAGTGTCATTTGCGAGAAATTAACCGTTTAGGCGCTACACGCCAACAACCTTTTATAAGGCCTAAATTGCGCCAAATAGTATTTTCCCCATAAAATCCGTAAATTGAGCGGTGTCAAAAATCTGAAAACTGCAATTGGTAACATTATTAGTAGGAATAAGATGTCTAAGTATCATTTTCGAGAAATTAACCGTTTAGGCGCTACACGCCAACAACCTTTTATAAAGCCTAAATTGCGCTAAATAGTATTTTCCCTATAAAATCCGTAAATTGAGAGGTGCCAAAAATCTGAAAACAGCAGTTGGTAGCCATTATTAGTAGGAATCAGATGTCTTAGTGTCATTTTCGAGAAATTAAGCGTTTAGGCGCTACACGCCAACAACCTTTTATAAGGCGTAAATTGCGCCAAATAGTATTTTCCCTATAAAATCCGTAAATTGAGCGGTGCCAAAAATCTTAAAACCGCAATTGGTAGCCATTATTGGTGGGAATAAGATGTCTAAGTGTCATTTTCTAGAAATTAACCGTTTCGGCGCTACACGGCAACAACCTTTTATAAGGCCTAAATTGCGCCAAATAGTATTTTCCCTTTGAAATCCGTAAATTGAGCGGTGCCAAAAACCAGAAAAATGCAATTGGTTGCCATTATTAGTAGAAATAAGATGTCTAAGTGTCATTTGCGAGAAATTAACCGTTTAGGCGCTACACGCCAACAACCTTTTATAATGCCTAAATTGCGCCAAATAGTATTTTCCCTATAAAATCCGTAAATTGAGCGGTGACCAAAATCTGAAAACTGGAATTGGTAGCCATTATTAGTAGAAACAAGATGTCAAAGTGTCATTTGCGGGAAATTAACCGTTTAGGCGCTACCCGGCAACAACCTTTTATAAGGCCTAAATTGCGCTAAATAGTATTTTCCCTATAAAATCCGTAAATTGAGCTGTGCCAAAAATCTGAAAACAGCAATTGCAAGCCATTATTAGTAGGAATAAGCTGTCTAAGTGTCATTTGCGAGAAATTGACCGTTTAGGCGCTACTCGGCAACAACCTTTTATAAGGCCTAAATTGCGCTAAATAGTATTTTCCCTATAAAATGCGATAAATAGTATTTTCCCTATAAAATCCGTAAATTGAGCTGTGCCAAAAATTTGAAAACTGCAGTTGGTAGCCATTGCTAGTAGGAATCAGATGTCTAAGTGTCATTTGCGAGAAACTAAACGTTTAGGCGCTAAACGCCAACAACCTTTTATAAGGCCTAAATTGTGCCAAATAGTATTTTCCCTATAAAATCCGTAAATTGAGCGGTGCCAAAAATCTGAAAACTGCAATTGGTAGCCATTATTGGTAGGAATAAGCTGTTTAAGTGTCATTTGCGAGAAATTAACCGTTTAGGCGCTACACGCCAACAACCTTTTATAAGGCCTAAATTGCGCTAAATAGTATTTTCCCTATAAAATGCGCTAAATGGTATTTTCCCTATAAAATCCGTAAATTGAGCTGTGGCAAAAATCTGAAAACTGCAATTGGTAGCCATTATTAGTAGGAATAAGATGTCTAAGTGTCATTTGCGAGAAATTAACCGTTTAGGCGCTACACGCCAACAACCTTTTATAAGGCCTAAATTGGGCCAAATAGTATTTTCCCAATAAAAGCCGTTAATTGAGCGGTGCCAAAAATCTGAAAACTGGAATTGGTAGCCATCATTAGTAGAAACAAGATCTCTGAGTGTCATTTGTGAGAAATTAACCGTTTAGGCGCTACACGTCAACAATCTTTTATAAGGCCTAAATTGCGCTAAATAGTATTTTCCCTATAAATTCCGTTAATTGAGCTGTGCCAAAAATCTGAAAACTGGAATTGGTAGCCATTATTAGTAGAAACAAGATGTCTAAGTATTATTTGCGAGAAATTAACCGTTTAGGCGCTACACGCCAACAACCTTTTATAAGGCCTAAATTGCGCTAAATAGTATTTTCCCTATAAAATCCACAAATTGAGAGGTGCCAAAAATCTGAAAACAGCAATTGGTTGCCTTTATAAGTAGAAATAAGATGTCTAAGTGTCATTTGCGAGAAATTAACCGTTTAGGCGCTACACGCCAACAACCTTTTATAAGGCCTAAAATGCGCTAAATAGTATTTTCCCTATAAAATCCGTAAATAGAGCTGTGCCAAAAATCTGAAAACATCAATTGGTAGCCATTATTAGTAGGAATAAGATGTCTAAGTGTCATTTGCGAGAAATTAACCGTTTAGGCGCTACACGCCAACAACCATTTATAAGGACTAAATTGCGCCAAATAGTATTTTCCCTATAAAATCCGTAAATTGAGCGGTGCCAAACATCTGAAAACTGCAATTGGTAGCATTATTAGTAGGAATAAGATGTCTAAGTGTCATTTTCGAGAAATTAACCGTTTAGGCGCTACACGCAAACAACCTTTTATAAGGCCTAAATTGCGCTAAATACTATTTTCCCTATAAAATCCGTAAATTGAGCGGTGCCAAACATCTGAAAACTGCAATTGGTAGCCATTGTTAGTAGGAATCAGATGTCTAAATGTCATTTGCGAGAAACTAACCGTTTAGGCGCTAAACGCCAACAACCTTTTATAAGGCCTAAATTGTGCCAAATAGTATTTTCCCTATAAAATCCGTAAATTGAGCGGTGCCAAACATCTGAAAACTGCAATTGGTAGCATTATTAGTAGGAATAAGATGTCTAAGTGTCATTTTCGAGAAATTAACCGTTTCGGCGCTACACGCCAACAACCTTTTATAAGGCCTAAATTGCGCTAAATAGTATTTTCCCTCTAAAATCCGTAAATTGAGCGGTGCCGAAAATCTCAAAACTGCAATTGGTAGCCATTATTAGTAGAAACAAGATGTCCAAGTATTATTTGCGAGAAATTAACCGTTTAGGCGCTACACGCCAACAACCTTTTATAAGGCCTAAATTGCGCCAAATAGTATTTTCCCTATAAACGCCGTTAATTGAGCGGTGCCAAAAATCTGAAAACTGGAATTGGTAGCCATCATTGGTAGAAACAAGATCTTTAAGTGTCATTTGTGAGAAATTAACCGTTCAGGCGCTACACGTCAACAACCTTTTATAAGGCCTAAATTGCGCTAAATAGTATTTTCCCTATAAAATCCGTAAATTGAGAGGCGTCAAAAATCTGAAAACAGCAATTGGTAGCCATTATAAGTAGAAATAAGATGTCTAATGTCATATGCGACAAATTAACCGTTTAGGCGCTACACGCCACCAACCATTTATAAGGACTAAATTGCGGCAAATAGTATTTTCCCTATAAAATCCGTAAATTGAGCGGTGCCAAAAATCTGAAAACTGCAATTGGTAGCATTATTAGTAGGAATAAGATGTCTAAGTATCATTTGCGAGAAATTAACCGCTTAGGCGCTACACGCCAACAACCTTTTATAAGGCCTAAATTGCGCTAAATAGTATTTTCCCTATAAAATGCGCTAAATGGTATTTTCCCTATAAAATCCGTAAATTGAGCGGTGGCAAAAATCTGAAAGCTGCAATTGGTAGCCAATATTATTATAAATAAGATGTCTAAGTGTCATTTGCGAGAAATTAACCGTTTAGGCGCTACACGCCAACAACCTTTTATAAGGCCTAAAATGCGCTAAATAGTATTTTCCCTATAAAATCCGTAAATAGAGCTGTGCCAAAAATCTGAAAACAGCAATTGGTAGCCATTATTAGTAGGAATAAGATGTCTAAGTATCATTTGCGAGAAACTAACCGTTTAGGCGCTACAGGCCAACAACCTTTTATAAGGCCTAAATTGCGCTAAATAGTATTTTCCCTATAAAATGCGCTAAATGGTATTTTCCCTATAAAATCCGTAAATTGAGCGGTGGCAAAAATCTGAAAGCTGCAATTGGTAGCCAATATTATTATAAATAAGATGTCTAAGATTCATTTGCGAGAAATTAACCGTTTAGGCGCTAAACGCCAACAACCTTTTATAAGGCCTAAATTGTGCCAAATAGTATTTTCCCTATAAAATCCGTAAATTGAGCGGTGCCAAACATCTGAAAACTGCAATTGGTAGCATTATTAGTAGGAATAAGATGTCTAAGTGTCATTTTCGAGAAATTAACCGTTTCGGCGCTACACGCCAACAACCTTTTATAAGGCCTAAATTGCGCTAAATAGTATTTTCCCTCTAAAATCCGTAAATTGAGCGGTGCCGAAAATCTCAAAACTGCAATTGGTAGCCATTATTAGTAGAAACAAGATGTCCAAGTATTATTTGTGAGAAATTAACCGTTTAGGCGCTACAGGCCAACAACCTTTTATAAGGCCTAAATTGCGCTAAATAGTATTTTCCCTATAAAATGCGCTAAATGGTATTTTCCCTATAAAATCCGTAAATTGAGCGGTGGCAAAAATCTGAAAGCTGCAATTGGTAGCCAATATTATTATAAATAAGATGTCTAAGATTCATTTGCGAGAAATTAACCGTTTAGGCGCTACACGCCAACAACCTTTTATAAGGCCTAAAATGCGCTAAATAGTATTTTCTCTATAAAATCCGTAAATTGAGAGGTGTAAAAAATCTGAAAACAGCAATTGATAGCCTTTATAAGTAGAAATAAGATGTCTAATGTCATATGCGAGAAATTAACCGTTTAGGCGCTACAGGCCAACAACCTTTTATAAGGCCGAAATTGCGCTAAATAGTATTTTCCCTATAAAATGCGCTAAATGGTATTTTCCCTATAAAATCCGTAAATTGAGCGGTGGCAAAAATCTGAAAACTGCAATTGGTAGCCAATATTATTATAAATAAGATGTCTAAGTGTCATTTGCGAGAAATTAACCGTTTAGGCGCTACACGCCAACAACCTTTTATAAGGCCTAAAATGCGCTAAATAGTATTTTCCCTATAAAATCCGTAAATAGAGCTGTGCCAAAAATCTGAAAACAGCAATTGGTAGCCATTATTAGTAGGAATAAGATGTCTAAGTGTCATTTGCGAGAAATTAACCGTTTAGGCATCAACAACAACCATTTGTAAGGACTAAATTGCGCCAAATAGTATTTTCCCTATAAGACCCGTAAATTGAGCGGTGCCAAACATCTGAAACAAGAAACAATTAGAAACAAGATCTCAAAGTGTCATTTGTGAGAAATTAACCGTTTAGGCGCTACACGTCAACAACCTTTTATAAGGCCTAAATTGCGCTAAATAGTATTTTCCCTATAAATTCCGTAAATTGAGCGGTGCCAAAAAACTGAAAACTGCAATTGGTAGCCATTATTGGTAGGAATAAGATGTTTAAGTGTCATTTGCGAGAAATTAACCTTTTAGGCGCTACCCGGCAACAACCTTTTATAAGGCCTAAATTGCGCCAAATAGTATTTTCCCTATAAAATCCGTAAATCGAGCGGTGCCAAAAATCTGAAAACTGCAATTGGTATTATTATTAGTAGGAATAAGATGTCTAAGTATCATTTTCGAGAAATTAACCGTTTAGGCGCTACACGCCAGCAACCTTTTATAAGGCCTAAATTGCGCTAAATAGTATTTTCCCTATAAAATGCGATAAATAGTATTTTCCCTATAAAATCCGTAAATTGAGCTGTGACAAAAATTCGAAAACTGCAATTGGTAGCCATTGGTAGTAGGAATCAGATGTCTAAGTGTCATTTGCGAGAAACTAACCGTTTAGGCGCTAAACGCCAACAACCTTTTATAAGGCCTAAATTGTGCCAAATAGTATTTTCCCTATAAAATGCGCTAAACGGTATTTTCCCTATAAAATCCGTAAATTGAGCGGTGGCAAAAATCTGAAAACTGCAATTGCTAGCCATTATTAGTAGGAATAAGATGGTTAAGTGTCATTTGCGAGAAATTAACCGTTTAGGCGCTACACGCCAACAACCTTTTATAAGGCCTAAATTGCGCCAAATAGTATTTTCCCCATAAAATCCGTAAATTGAGCGGTGTCAAAAATCTGAAAACTGCAATTGGTAACATTATTAGTAGGAATAAGATGTCTAAGTATCATTTTCGAGAAATTAACCGTTTAGGCGCTACACGCCAACAACCTTTTATAAAGCCTAAATTGCGCTAAATAGTATTTTCCCTATAAAATCCGTAAATTGAGAGGTGCCAAAAATCTGAAAACAGCAGTTGGTAGCCATTATTAGTAGGAATCAGATGTCTTAGTGTCATTTTCGAGAAATTAAGCGTTTAGGCGCTACACGCCAACAACCTTTTATAAGGCGTAAATTGCGCCAAATAGTATTTTCCCTATAAAATCCGTAAATTGAGCGGTGCCAAAAATCTTAAAACCGCAATTGGTAGCCATTATTGGTGGGAATAAGATGTCTAAGTGTCATTTTCTAGAAATTAACCGTTTCGGCGCTACACGGCAACAACCTTTTATAAGGCCTAAATTGCGCCAAATAGTATTTTCCCTTTGAAATCCGTAAATTGAGCGGTGCCAAAAACCAGAAAAATGCAATTGGTTGCCATTATTAGTAGAAATAAGATGTCTAAGTGTCATTTGCGAGAAATTAACCGTTTAGGCGCTACACGCCAACAACCTTTTATAATGCCTAAATTGCGCCAAATAGTATTTTCCCTATAAAATCCGTAAATTGAGCGGTGACCAAAATCTGAAAACTGGAATTGGTAGCCATTATTAGTAGAAACAAGATGTCAAAGTGTCATTTGCGGGAAATTAACCGTTTAGGCGCTACCCGGCAACAACCTTTTATAAGGCCTAAATTGCGCTAAATAGTATTTTCCCTATAAAATCCGTAAATTGAGCTGTGCCAAAAATCTGAAAACAGCAATTGCAAGCCATTATTAGTAGGAATAAGCTGTCTAAGTGTCATTTGCGAGAAATTGACCGTTTAGGCGCTACTCGGCAACAACCTTTTATAAGGCCTAAATTGCGCTAAATAGTATTTTCCCTATAAAATGCGATAAATAGTATTTTCCCTATAAAATCCGTAAATTGAGCTGTGCCAAAAATTTGAAAACTGCAGTTGGTAGCCATTGCTAGTAGGAATCAGATGTCTAAGTGTCATTTGCGAGAAACTAAACGTTTAGGCGCTAAACGCCAACAACCTTTTATAAGGCCTAAATTGTGCCAAATAGTATTTTCCCTATAAAATCCGTAAATTGAGCGGTGCCAAAAATCTGAAAACTGCAATTGGTAGCCATTATTGGTAGGAATAAGATGTTTAAGTGTCATTTGCGAGAAATTAACCGTTTAGGCGCTACACGCCAACAACCTTTTATAAGGCCTAAATTGCGCTAAATAGTATTTTCCCTATAAAATGCGCTAAATGGTATTTTCCCTATAAAATCCGTAAATTGAGCTGTGGCAAAAATCTGAAAACTGCAATTGGTAGCCATTATTAGTAGGAATAAGATGTCTAAGTGTCATTTGCGAGAAATTAACCGTTTAGGCGCTACACGCCAACAACCTTTTATAAGGCCTAAATTGGGCCAAATAGTATTTTCCCAATAAAAGCCGTTAATTGAGCGGTGCCAAAAATCTGAAAACTGGAATTGGTAGCCATCATTAGTAGAAACAAGATCTCTGAGTGTCATTTGTGAGAAATTAACCGTTTAGGCGCTACACGTCAACAATCTTTTATAAGGCCTAAATTGCGCTAAATAGTATTTTCCCTATAAATTCCGTTAATTGAGCTGTGCCAAAAATCTGAAAACTGGAATTGGTAGCCATTATTAGTAGAAACAAGATGTCTAAGTATTATTTGCGAGAAATTAACCGTTTAGGCGCTACACGCCAACAACCTTTTATAAGGCCTAAATTGCGCTAAATAGTATTTTCCCTATAAAATCCACAAATTGAGAGGTGCCAAAAATCTGAAAACAGCAATTGGTTGCCTTTATAAGTAGAAATAAGATGTCTAAGTGTCATTTGCGAGAAATTAACCGTTTAGGCGCTACACGCCAACAACCTTTTATAAGGCCTAAAATGCGCTAAATAGTATTTTCCCTATAAAATCCGTAAATAGAGCTGTGCCAAAAATCTGAAAACATCAATTGGTAGCCATTATTAGTAGGAATAAGATGTCTAAGTGTCATTTGCGAGAAATTAACCGTTTAGGCGCTACACGCCAACAACCATTTATAAGGACTAAATTGCGCCAAATAGTATTTTCCCTATAAAATCCGTAAATTGAGCGGTGCCAAACATCTGAAAACTGCAATTGGTAGCATTATTAGTAGGAATAAGATGTCTAAGTGTCATTTTCGAGAAATTAACCGTTTAGGCGCTACACGCAAACAACCTTTTATAAGGCCTAAATTGCGCTAAATACTATTTTCCCTATAAAATCCGTAAATTGAGCGGTGCCAAACATCTGAAAACTGCAATTGGTAGCCATTGTTAGTAGGAATCAGATGTCTAAATGTCATTTGCGAGAAACTAACCGTTTAGGCGCTAAACGCCAACAACCTTTTATAAGGCCTAAATTGTGCCAAATAGTATTTTCCCTATAAAATCCGTAAATTGAGCGGTGCCAAACATCTGAAAACTGCAATTGGTAGCATTATTAGTAGGAATAAGATGTCTAAGTGTCATTTTCGAGAAATTAACCGTTTCGGCGCTACACGCCAACAACCTTTTATAAGGCCTAAATTGCGCTAAATAGTATTTTCCCTCTAAAATCCGTAAATTGAGCGGTGCCGAAAATCTCAAAACTGCAATTGGTAGCCATTATTAGTAGAAACAAGATGTCCAAGTATTATTTGCGAGAAATTAACCGTTTAGGCGCTACACGCCAACAACCTTTTATAAGGCCTAAATTGCGCCAAATAGTATTTTCCCTATAAACGCCGTTAATTGAGCGGTGCCAAAAATCTGAAAACTGGAATTGGTAGCCATCATTGGTAGAAACAAGATCTTTAAGTGTCATTTGTGAGAAATTAACCGTTCAGGCGCTACACGTCAACAACCTTTTATAAGGCCTAAATTGCGCTAAATAGTATTTTCCCTATAAAATCCGTAAATTGAGAGGCGTCAAAAATCTGAAAACAGCAATTGGTAGCCATTATAAGTAGAAATAAGATGTCTAATGTCATATGCGACAAATTAACCGTTTAGGCGCTACACGCCACCAACCATTTATAAGGACTAAATTGCGGCAAATAGTATTTTCCCTATAAAATCCGTAAATTGAGCGGTGCCAAAAATCTGAAAACTGCAATTGGTAGCATTATTAGTAGGAATAAGATGTCTAAGTATCATTTGCGAGAAATTAACCGCTTAGGCGCTACACGCCAACAACCTTTTATAAGGCCTAAATTGCGCTAAATAGTATTTTCCCTATAAAATCCGTAAATAGGGCTGTGCCAAAAATCTGAAAACAGCAATTGGTAGCCATTATTAGTAGGAATAAGATGTCTAAGTGTCATTTGCGAGAAATTAACCGTTTAGGCGCTACACGCCAACAACCATTTATAAGGACTAAATTGCGCCAAATAGTATTTTCCCTATAAAATCCGTAAATTGAGCGGTGCCAAACATCTGAAAACTGCAATTGGTAGCCATTGGTAGTAGGAATCAGATGTCTAAGTGTCATTTGCGAGAAACTAACCGTTTAGGCGCTAAACGCCAACAACATTTTATAAGGCCTAAATTGCGCTAAATGGTATTTTCCCTATAAAATCCGTAAATTGAGTGGTAGGAAAAATCTGACAGCTGCAGTTGGTAGCCATTATTGGTAGGAATAAGATGTCTAAGTGTCATTTGCGAGAAATTAACCGTTTAGGCGCTACACGCCAACAACATTTTATAAGGCCTAAAATGCGCTAAATAGTATTTTCCCTACAAAATCCGTAAATAGAGCTGTGCCAAAAATCTGAAAACAGCAATTGGTAGCATTATTAATAGGAATAAGATGTCTAAGTGTCATTTTCGAGAAATTAACCGTTTAGGTGCTACACGCAAACAACCTTTTATAAGGCCTAAATTGCGCTAAATAGTATTTTCCCTCTAAAATCCGTAAATTGAGCGGTGCCGAAAATCTCAAAACTGCAGTTGGTAGCCATTATTGGTAGGAATAAGATGTTTAAGTGTCATTTGCGAGAAATTAACCGTTTAGGCGCTACCCGGCAACAACCTTTTATAAGGCCTAAATTGCGCTAAATAGTATTTTCCCTATAAAATCCGTAAATTGAGCGGTGCCAAAAATCTGAAAACAGCAATTGGTAGCCATTATAAGTAGAAATAAGATGTCTAATGTCATATGCGACAAATTAACCGTTTAGGCGCTACACGCCAACAACCATTTATAAGGACTAAATTGCGCAAATAGTATTTTCCCTATAAAATCCGTAAATTGAGCGGTGCCAAAAATCTGAAAACTGCAATTGGTATTATTATTAGTAGGAATAAGATGTCTAAGTATCATTTTCGAGAAATTAACCGTTTAGGCGCTACACGCCAACAACCTTTTATAAGGCCTAAATTGCGCTAAATAGTATTTTCCCTATAAAATGCGATAAATAGTATTTTCCCTATAAAATCCGTAAATTGAGCTGTGCCAAAAATTCGAAAACTGCAATTGGTAGCCATTGGTAGTAGGAATCAGATGTCTAAGTGTCATTTGCGAGAAACTAACCGTTTAGGCGCTAAACGCCAACAACCTTTTATAAGGCCTAAATTGTGCCAAATAGTATTTTCCCTCTAAAATGCGCTAAACGGTATTTTCCCTATAAAATCCGTAAATTGAGCGGTGGCAAAAATCTGAAAACTGCAATTGCTAGCCATTATTAGTAGGAATAAGATGGTTAAGTGTCATTTGCGAGAAATTAACCGTTTAGGCGCTACACGCCAACAACCTTTTATAAGGCCTAAATTGCGCCAAATAGTATTTTCCCCATAAAATCCGTAAATTGGGCGGTGTCAAAAATCTGAAAACTGCAATTGGTAACATTATTAGTAGGAATAAGATGTCTAAGTATCATTTTCGAGAAATTAACCGTTTAGGCGCTACACGCCAACAACCTTTTATAAGGCCTAAATTGCGCTAAATAGTATTTTCCCTATAAAATCCGTAAATTGAGAGGTGCCAAAAATCTGAAAACAGCAATTGGTAGCCATTATTAGTAGGAATCAGATGTCTAAGTGTCATTTTCGAGAAATTAAGCGTTTAGGCGCTACACGCCAACAACCTTTTATAAGGCGTAAATTGCGCCAAATAGTATTTTTCCTATAAAATCCGTAAATTGAGCGGTGCCAAAAATCTTAAAACCGCAATTGGTAGCCATTATTGGTGGGAATAAGATGTCTAAGTGTCATTTTCTAGAAATTAACCGTTTAGGCGCTACACGGCAACAACCTTTTATAAGGCCTAAATTGTGCCAAATAGTATTTTCCCTTTGAAATCCGTAAATTGAGCGGTGCCAAAAACCAGAAAAATGCAATTGGTTGCCATTATTAGTAGAAATAAGATGTCTAAGTGTCATTTGCGAGAAATTAACCGTTTAGGCGCTACACGCCAACAACCTTTTATAATGCCTAAATTGCGCCAAATAGTATTTTCCCTATAAAATCCGTAAATTGAGCGGTGCCAAAAATCTGAAAACTGGAATTGGTAGCCATTATTAGTAGAAACAAGATGTCAAAGTGTCATTTGCGGGAAATTAACCGTTTAGGCGCTACCCGGCAACAACCTTTTATAAGGCCTAAATTGCGCTAAATAGTATTTTCCCTATAAAATCCGTAAATTGAGCTGTGCCAAAAATCTGAAAACAGCAATTGGTAGCCATTATTAGTAGGAATAAGCTGTCTAAGTGTCATTTGCGAGAAATTAACCGTTTAGGCGCTACCCGGCAACAACCTTTTATAAGGCCTAAATTGCGCTAAATAGTATTTTCCCTATAAAATGCGATAAATAGTATTTTCCCTATAAAATCCGTAAATTGAGCTGTGCTAAAAATTTGAAAACTGCAGTTGGTAGCCATTGCTAGTAGGAATCAGATGTCTAAGTGTCATTTGCGAGAAACTAACCGTTTAGGCGCTAAACGCCAACAACCTTTTATAAGGCCTAAATTGTGCCAAATAGTATTTTCCCTATAAAATCCGTAAATTGAGCGGTGCCAAAAATCTGAAAACTGCAATTGGTAGCCATTATTGGTAGCAATAAGATGTTTAAGTGTCATTTGCGAGAAATTAACCGTTTAGGCGCTACACGCCAACAACCTTTTATAAGGCCTAAATTGCGCTAAATAGTATTTTCCCTATAAAATGCGCTAAATGGTATTTTCCCTATAAAATCCGTAAATTGAGCTGTGGCAAAAATCTGAAAACTGCAATTGGTAGCCATTATTAGTAGGAATAAGATGTCTAAGTGTCATTTGCGAGAAATTAACCGTTTAGGCGCTACACGCCAACAACCTTTTATAAGGCCTAAATTGGGCCAAATAGTATTTTCCCAATAAAAGCCGTTAATTGAGCGGTGCCAAAAATCTGAAAACTGGAATTGGTAGCCATCATTAGTAGAAACAAGATCTCTGAGTGTCATTTGTGAGAAATTAACCGTTTAGGCGCTACACGCCAACAACCTTTTATAAGGCCTAAATTGCGCTAAATAGTATTTTCCCTATAAATTCCGTTAATTGAGCTGTGCCAAAAATCTGAAAACTGGAATTGGTAGCCATTATTAGTAGAAACAAGATATCTAAGTATTATTTGCGAGAAATTAACCGTTCAGGCGCTACACGCCAACAACCTTTTATAAGGCCTAAATTGCGCTAAATAGTATTTTCCCTATAAAATCCACAAATTGAGAGGTGCCAAAAATCTGAAAACAGCAATTGGTAGCCTTTATAAGTAGAAATAAGATGTCTAAGTGACATTTGCGAGAAATTAACCGTTTAGGCTCTACACGCCAACAACCTTTTATAAGGCCTAAAATGCGCTAAATAGTATTTTCCCTATAAAATCCGTAAATAGAGCTGTGCCAAAAATCTGAAAACATCAATTGGTAGCCATTATTAGTAGGAATAAGATGTCTAAGTGTCATTTGCGAGAAATTAACCGTTTAGGCGCTACACGCCAACAACCATTTTTAAGGACTAAATTGCGCCAAATAGTATTTTCCCTATAAAATCCGTAAATTGAGCGGTGCCAAACATCTGAAAACTGCAATTGGTAGCATTATTAGTAGGAATAAGATGTCTAAGTGTCATTTTCGAGAAATTAACCGTTTAGGCGCTACACGCAAACAACCTTTTATAAGGCCTAAATTGCGCTAAATACTATTTTCCCTATAAAATCCGTAAATTGTGCGGTGCCAAACATCTGAAAACTGCAATTGGTAGCCATTGTTAGTAGGAATCAGATGTCTAAATGTCATTTGCGAGAAACTAACCGTTTAGGCGCTAAACGCCAACAACCTTTTATAAGGCCTAAATTGTGCCAAATAGTATTTTCCCTATAAAATCCGTAAATTGAGCGGTGCCAAACATCTGAAAACTGCAATTGGTAGCATTATTAGTAGGAATAAGATTTCTAAGTGTAATTTTCGAGAAATTAACCGTTTCGGCGCTACACGCCAACAACCTTTTATAAGGCCTAAATTGCGCTAAATAGTATTTTCCCTCTAAAATCCGTAAATTGAGCGGTGCCGAAAATCTCAAAACTGCAATTGGTAGCCATTATTGGTAGGAATAAGATATTTAAGTGTCATTTGCGAGAAATTAACCGTTTAGTATTTTCCCTATAAAATCCGTAAATTGCGCGGTGCCAAAAATCTGAAAACTGGAATTGGTAGCCATTATTAGTAGAAACAAGATTTCTAAGTATTATTTGCGAGAAATTAACCGTTTAGGCGCTACACGCCAACAACCTTTTATAAGGCCTAAATTGCGCCAAATAGTATTTTCCCTATAAACGCCGTTAATTGAGCGGTGCCAAAAATCTGAAAACTGGAATTGGTAGCCATCATTGGTAGAAACAAGATCTTTAAGTGTCATTTGTGAGAAATTAACCGTTTAGGCGCTACACGTCAACAACCTTTTATAAGGCCTAAATTGCGCTAAATAGTATTTTCCCTATAAAATCCGTAAATTGAGAGGCGTCAAAAATCTGAAAACAGCAATTGGTAGCCATTATAAGTAGAAATAAGATGTCTAATGTTATATGCTACAAATTAACCGTTTAGGCGCTACACGCCAACAACCATTTATAAGGACTAAATTGCGCCAAATAGTATTTTCCCTATAAAATCCGTAAATTGAGCGGTGCCAAAAATCTGAAAACTGCAATTGGTAGCATTATTAGTAGGAATAAGATGTCTAAGTATCATTTGCGAGAAATTAACCGCTTAGGCGCTACACGCCAACAACCTTTTATAAGGCCTAAATTGCGCTAAATAGTATTTTCCCTATAAAATCCGTAAATAGAGCTGTGCCAAAAATCTGAAAACAGCAATTGGTAGCCATTATTAGTAGGAATAAGATGTCTAAGTGTCATTTGCGAGAAATTAACCGTTTAGGCGCTACACGCCAACAACCATTTATAAGGACTAAATTGCGCCAAATAGTATTTTCCCTATAAAATCCGTAAATTGAGCGGTGCCAAACATCTGAAAACTGCAATTGGTAGCATTATTAGTAGGAATAAGATGTCTAAGTGTCATTTTCGAGAAAGTAACCGTTTAGGCGCTACACGCCAACAACCTTTTATAAGGCCTAAATTGCGCTAAATAGTATTTTCCCTATAAAATGCGATAAATAGTATTTTCCCTATAAAATCCGTAAATTGAGCTGTGCCAAAAATTCGAAAACTGCAATTGGTAGCCATTGGTAGTAGGAATCAGATGTCTAAGTGTCATTTGCGAGAAACTAACCGTTTAGGCGCTAAACGCCAACAACATTTTATAAGGCCTAAATTGCGCTAAATGGTATTTTCCCTATAAAATCCGTAAATTGAGCGGTGCCAAACATCTGAAAACTGCAATTGGTAGCATTATTAGTAGGAATAAGATGTCTAAGTGTCATTTTCGAGAAAGTAACCGTTTAGGCGCTACACGCCAACAACCTTTTATAAGGCCTAAATTGCGCTAAATAGTATTTTCCCTATAAAATGCGATAAATAGTATTTTCCCTATAAAATCCGTAAATTGAGCTGTGCCAAAAATTCGAAAACTGCAATTGGTAGCCATTGGTAGTAGCAATAAGATGTCTAAGTGTCATTTGCGAGAAATTAACCGTTTAGGCGCTACACGCCAACAACCTTTTATAAGGCCTAAAATGCGCTAAATAGTATTTTCCCTATAAAATCCGTAAATAGAGCTGTGCCAAAAATCTGAAAACAGCAATTGGTAGCATTATTAATAGGAATAAGATGTCTAAGTGTCATTTTCGAGAAATTAACCGTTTAGGTGCTACACGCAAACAACCTTTTATAAGGCCTAAATTGCGCTAAATAGTATTTTCCCTATAAAATCCGTAAATTGAGAGGTGCCAAAAATCTGAAAAATGCAATTGGGAGCCTTTATAAGTAGAAATAAGATGTCTAAGTTTCATTTTCAAGAAATTAACCGTTTAGGCGCTACAGGCCAACAACCTTTTATAAAGCCTAAATTGCGCTAAATAGTATTATCCCTATAAAATCCGTAAATTGAGCGGTGCCAAAAATCTGAAAACTGGAATTGGTAGCCATTATTAGTAGAAACAAGATGTCTAAGTATTATTTGCGAGAAATTAACCGTTTAGGCGCTACACGCCAACAACCATTTATAAGGACTAAATTGCGCCAAATAGTATTTTCCCTATAAAATCCGTAAATTGAGCGGTGCCAAACATCTGAAAACTGCAATTGGTAGCATTATTAGTAGGAATAAGATGTCTAAGTGTCATTTTCGAGATATTAACCGTTTAGGCGCTACACACCAACAACCTTTTATAAGGCCTAAATTGCGTTAAATAGTATTTTCCCTATAAAATCCGTAAATTTAGAGGTGCCAAAAATCTGAAAACAGCAAGTGGTAGCCATTATTAGTAGGAATCAGATGTCTAAGTGTCATTTTCGAGAAATTAAGCGTTTAGGCGCTACACGCCAACAACCTTTTATAAGGCGTAAATTGCGCCAAATAGTATTTTCCCTATAAAATCCGTAAATTGAGCGGTGCCAAAAATCTGAAAACTGCAATTGGTAGCCATTATTGGTGGGAATAAGATGTCTAAGTGTCATTTTCTAGAAATTAATCGTTTAGGCGCTACACGCCAACAACCTTTTATAAGGCCTAAATTGCGCCAAATAGTATTTTCCCTTTAAAATCCGTAAATTGAGCGGTGCCAAAAATCAGAAAAATGCAATTGGTTGCCATTATTAGTAGAAATAAGATGTCTAATTGTCATTTGCGAGAAATTAACCGTTTAGGCGCTACACGCCAACAACCTTTTATAAGGCCTAAATTGCGCCAAATAGTATTTTCCCTATAAAATCCGTAAATTGATCGGTGCCAAAAATGTGATAACTGAAATTGGTAGCATTATTAGTAGGAATAAGATGTCTAAGTGTCATTTTCTAGAAATTAACCGTTTAGGCGCTACACGCCAACAACCTTTTATAAGGCGTAAATTGCGCCAAATAGTATTTTCCCTATAAAATCCGTAAATTGAGCGGTGCCAAAAATCTGAAAACTGCAATTGGTAGCCATTATTGGTGGGAATAAGATGTCTAAGTGTCATTTTCTAGAAATGAATCGTTTAGGCGCTACACGCCAACAACCTTTTATAAGGCCTAAATTGCGCCAAATAGTATTTTCCCTTTAAAATCCGTAAATTGAGCGGTGCCAAAAATCAGAAAAATGCAATTGGTTGCCATTATTAGTAGAAATAAGATGTCTAAGTGTCATTTGCGAGAAATTAACCGTTTAGGCGCTACACGCCAACAACCTTTTATAAGGCCTAAATTGCGCCAAATAGTATTTTCCCTATAAAATCCGTAAATTGATCGGTGCCAAAAATGTGATAACTGAAATTGGTAGCATTATTAGTAGGAATAAGAAGTCTAAGTGTCATTTGCGAGAAATTAAGCGTTTAGGCGCTACACGCCAACAACCTTTTATAAGGCGTAAATTGCGCCAAATAGTATTTTCCCTATAAAATCCGTAAATTGAGCGGTGCCAAAAATCTGAAAACTGCAATTGGTAGCCATTATTGGTGGGAATAAGATGTCTAAGTGTCATTTTCTAGAAATTAATCGTTTAGGCGCTACACGCCAACAACCTTTTATAAGGCCTAAATTGCGCCAAATAGTATTTTCCCTTTAAAATCCGTAAATTGAGCGGTGCCAAAAATCAGAAAAATGCAATTGGTTGCCATTATTAGTAGAAATAAGACGTCTAAGTGTCATATGCGAGAAATTAACCGTTTAGGCGCTACAGGCCAACAACCTTTTATAAGGCCTAAATTGCGCTAAATAGTTTTATCCCTATAAAATCCGTAAATTGATCGGTGCCAAAAATCTGAAAACTGGAATTAGTAGCCATTATTATTAGAAACAAGATGTCTAAGTATTATTTGCGAGAAATTAACCGTTTAGGCGCTACACGCTAACAACCATTTATAAGGCCTAAATTGCGCTAAATAGTATTTTCACTATAAATTCCGTAAATTGAGCGGTGCCAAAAATCTGAAAACTGGAATTGGTAGCCATTATTAGTAGAAACAAGATATCAAAGTGTCATTGGCGAGAAATTAACCGTTTAGGCGCTACCCGGCAACAACCTTTTATAAGGCCTAAATTGCGCTAAATAGTATTTTCCCTATAAAATCCGTAAATTGAGCTGTGCCAAAAATCTGAAAACAGCAATTGGTAGCCATTATTAGTAGAAATAAGCTGTCTAATTGTCATTTGCGAGAAATTGACCGTTTAGGCGCTACCCGGCAACAACCTTTTATAAGGCCTAAATTGCGCTAAATAGTATTTTCCCTATAAAATCCGTAAATTGAGCGGTGCCAAAAATCTGAAAACCGCAATTGGTATCCATTATTAGTAGGAATAAGATGTCTAAGTGTCATTTGCGAGAAATTAACCGTTTAGGCGCTACACGCTAACAACCTTTTATAAGGCCTAAATTGCGCCAAAAAGTATTTTCCCAATAAAAGCCGTTAATTGAGCGGTGTCAAAAATCTTAAAACTGGAATTGGTAGCCATCATTAGTAGAAACAAGATCTCTAAGTGTCATTTGTGAGAAATTAACCGTTTAGGCGCTACACGTCAGCAATCTTTTATAAGGCCTAAATTGCGCTAAATAGTATTTTCCCTATAAATTCCGTAAATTGAGCGGTGTCAAAAATCTGAAAACTGCAATTGGTTGCCTTTATAAGTAGAAATAAGATGTCTAAGTGTCATTTGCGAGAAATTAACCGTTTAGGCGCTACACGCCAACAACCTTTTATAAGGCCTAAATTGCGCTAAATAGTATTTTCCCTATAAAATCCACAAATTGAGCGGTGCCAAACATCTGAAAACTGCAATTGGTGGCATTATTAGTAGGAATAAGATGTCTAAGTGTCATTTTCGAGAAATTAACCGTTTAGGCGCTACACGCAAACAACCTTTTATAAGGCCTAAATTGCGCTAAATACTATTTTCCCTATAAAATCCACAAATTGAGTGGTGCCAAAAATCTGAAAACAGCAATTGGTTGCCTTTATAAGTAGAAATAAGATGTCTAAGTGTCATTTGCGAGAAATTAACCGTTTAGGCGCTACACGCCAACAACCTTTTATAAGGCCTAAAATGCGCTAAATAGTATTTTCCCTATAAAATCCGTAAATAGAGCTGTGACAAAAATCTGAAAACATCAATTGGTAGCCATTATTAGTAGGAATAAGATGTCTAAGTGTCATTTGCGAGAAATTAACCGTTTAGGCGCTACACGCCAACAACCATTTATAAGGACTAAATTGCGCCAAATAGTATTTTTCCTATAAAATCCGTAAATTGAGCGGTGCCAAACATCTGAAAACTGCAATTGGTAGCATTATTAGTAGGAATAAGATGTCTAAGTGTCATTTTCGAGAAATTAACCGTTTAGGCGCTACACGCAAACAACCTTTTATAAGGCCTAAATTGCGCTAAATACTATTTTCCCTATAAAATCCGTAAATTGAGCGGTGCCAAACATCTGAGAACTGCAATTGGTAGCCATTGTTAGTAGGAATCAGATGTCTAAGTGTCATTTGCGAGAAACTAACCGTTTAGGCGCTAAACGCCAACAACCTTTTATAAGGCCTAAATTGTGCCAAATAGTATTTTCCCTATAAAATCCGTAAATTGAGCGGTGCCAAACATCTGAAAACTGCAATTGGTAGCATTATTAGTAGGAATAAGATGTCTAAGTGTCATTTTCGAGAAATTAACCGTTTCGGCGCTACACGCCAATAACCTTTTATAAGGCCTAAATTGCGCTAAATAGTATTTTCCCTCTAAAATCCGTAAATTGAGCGGTGCCGAAAATCTCAACACTGCAATTGGTAGCCATTATTGGTAGGAATAAGATGTTTAAGTGTCATTTGCGAGAAATTAACCGTTTAGGCGCTACACGGCAACAACCTTTTATAAGGCCTAAATTGCGCTAAATAGTATTTTCCCTATAAAATCCGTAAATTGAGAGGTGTCAAAAATCTGAAAACAGCAATTGGTAGCCTTTATAAGTAGAAATAAGATGTCTAATGTCATATGCGACAAATTAACCGATTAGGCGCTACAGGCCAACAACCTTTTATAAGGCCTAAATTGCGCTAAATAGTATTTTCCCTATAAAATGCGCTAAACGGTATTTTCCCTATAAAATCCGTAAATTGAGCGGTGGCAAAAATCTGAAAACTGCAATTGCTAGCCAATATTAGTAGGAATAAGATGGTTAAGTGTCATTTGCGAGAAATTAACCGTTTAGGCGCTACACGCCAACAACATTTTATAAGGCCTAAATTGCGCCAAATAGTATTTTCCCTATAAAATCCGTAAATTGAGCGGTGTCAAAAATCTGAAAACTGCAATTGGTAGCATTATTAATAGGAATAAGATGTCTAAGTATCATTTTCGAGAAATTAACCGTTTAGGCGCTACACGCCAACAACCTTTTATAAGGCGTAAATTGTGCTAAATAGTATTTTCCCTATAAAATCCGTAAATTGAGAAGTGCCAAAAATCTGAAAACAGCAATTGGTAGCCATTATTAGTAGGAATCAGATGTCTAAGTGTCATTTTCGAGAAATTAAGCGTTTAGGCGCTACACGCCAACAACCTTTTATAAGGCGTAAATTGCGCCAAATAGTATTTTCCCTATAAAATCCGTAAATTGAGCGGTGCCAAAAATCTTAAAACCGCAATTGGTAGCCATTATTGGTGGGAGTAAGATGTCTAAGTGTCATTTTCTAGAAATTAACCGTTTAGGCGCTACACGCCAACAACCTTTTATAAGGCCTAAATTGCGCCAAATAGTATTTTCCCTTTAAAATCCGTAAATTGATCGGTGCCAAAAATCTGAAAAATGAAATTGGTTGCCATTATTAGTAGAAATAGGATGTCTAAGTGTCATTTGCGAGAAATTAACCGTTTAGGCGCTACACGCCAACAACCTTTTATAAGGCCTAAATTGCGCCAAATAGTATTTTCCCTATAAAATCCGTAAATTGATCGGTGCCAAAAATGTGATAACTGAAATTGGTAGCATTATTAGTAGGAATAGGATGTCTAAGTGTCGTTTTCTAGAAATTAACCGTTTAGGTGCTACACGCCAACAACCTTTTATAAGGCCTAAATTGCGCCAAATAGTATTTTCCCTATAAAATCCGTAAATTGAGCTGTGCCAAAAATCTGAAAACAGCAATTGGTAGCCATTATTAGTAGAAACAAGATGTCAAAGTGTTATTTGCGAGAAATTAACCGTTTAGGCGCTACACGGCAACAACCTTTTATAAGGCCTAAATTGCGCTAAATAGTATTTTCCTTATAAAATCCGTAAATTGAGAGGTGCCAAAAATCTGAAAACAGCAATTGGTAGCCTTTATAAGTAGAAATAAGATGTATAAGTGTCATATACGAGAAATTAACCGTTTAGGCGCTACAGGCCAACAACCTTTTATAAGGCCTAAATTGCGCTAAATAGTATTTTCCCTATAAAATGCGCTAAATGGTATTTTCCCTATAAAATCCGTAAATTGAGCTGTGCCAAAAATCTGAAAACAGCAATTGGTAGCCATTATTAGTAGAAACAAGATGTCAAAGTGTTATTTGCGAGAAATTAACCGTTTAGGCGCTACACGGCAACAACCTTTTATAAGGCCTAAATTGCGCTAAATAGTATTTTCCTTATAAAATCCGTAAATTGAGATGTGCCAAAAATCTGAAAACAGCAATTGGTAGCCTTTATAAGTAGAAATAAGATGTATAAGTGTCATATACGAGAAATTAACCGTTTAGGCGCTACACGCCAACAACCTTTTATAAGGCCTAAATTGCGCTAAATAGTATTTTCCCTATAAAATGCGATAAATAGTATTTTCCCTATAAAATCCGTAAATTGAGCTGTGCCAAAAATTTGAAAACTGCAATTGGTAGCCATTGTTAGTAGGAATCAGATGTCTAAGTGTCATTTGGGAGAAACTAACCGTTTAGGCGCTAAACGCCAACAACCTTTTATAAGGCCTAAATTGCGCCAAATAGTATTTTACCTATAAAATCCGTAAATTGAGCGGTGCCAAAAATCTGAAAACTGCAATTGGTAGCCATTATTGGTAGGAATAAGATGTTTAAGTGTCATTTGCGAGAAATTAACCGTTTAGGCGCTACCCGGCAACAACCTTTTATAAGGCCTAAAATGCGCTAAATAGTATTTTCCCTATAAAATCCGTAAATAGACCTGTGCCAAAAATCTGAAAACTGGAATTGGTAGCCATTATTAGTAGAAACAAGATGTCTAAGTATTATTTGCGAGAAATTAACCGTTTAGGCGCTACCCGGCAACAACCTTTTATAAGGCCTTAATTGCGCTAAATAGTATTTTCCCTATAAAATGCGCTAAATGGTATTTTCCCTATAAAATCCGTAAATTGAGTGGCGGCAAAAAACTGAAAACTGCAGTTGGTAGCCATTATTAGTAGGAATAAGATGTCTAAGTATTATTTGCGAGAAATTAACCGTTTAGGCGCTACCCTGCAACAACCTTTTATAAGGCCTAAATTGCGCTAAATAGTATTTTCCCTATAAAATGCGCTAAATGGTATTTTCCCTATAAAATCCGTAAATTGAGTGGTGGCAAAAATCTGAAAACTGCAGTTGGTAGCCATTATTAGTAGAAACAAGATGTCAAAGTGTCATTTGCGAGAAATTAACCGTTTAGGCGCTACCCGGCAACAACCTTTTATAAGGCCTAAATTGCGCTAAATAGTATTTTCTTTATAAAATCCGTAAATTGAGAGGTGCCAAAAATCTGAAAACAGCAATTGGTAGCCTTTATAAGTAGAAATAAGATGTATAAGGCCAACAACCTTTTATAAGGCCTAAATTGCGCTAAATAGTTTTATCCCTATAAAATCCGTAAATTGATCGGTGCCAAAAATCTGAAAACTGGAATTGGTAGCCATTATTATTAGAAACAAGATGTCTAAGTATTATTTGCGAGAAATTAACCGTTTAGGCGCTACACGCCAACAACCATTTATAAGGCCTAAATTGCGCTAAATAGTATTTTCACTATAAATTCCGTAAATTGAGCGGTGCCAAAAATCTGAAAACTGGAATTGGTAGCCATTATTAGTAGAAACAATATGTCAAAGTGTCATTTGCCAGAAATTAACCGTTTAGGCGCTACCCGGCAACAACCTTTTATAAGGCCTAAATTGCGCTAAATAGTATTTTCCCTATAAAATCCGTAAATTGAGCTGTGCCAAAAATCGGAAAACAGCAATTGGTAGCCATTATTAGTAGGAATAAGCTGTCTAAGTGTCATTTGCGAGAAATTGACCGTTTAGGCGCTACCCGGCAACAACCTTTTATAAGGCCTAAATTGCGCTAAATAGTATTTTCCCTATAAAATCCGAAAATTGAGCGGTGCCAAAAATCTGAAAACTGCAATTTGTATCCATTATTAGTAGGAATAAGATGTCTAAGTGTCATTTGCGAGAAATTAACCGTTTAGGCGCTACACGCCAACAACCTTTTATAAGGCCTAAATTGCGCCAAATAGTATTTTCCCAATAAAAGCCGTTAATTGGGCGGTGCCAAAAATCTGAAAACTGGAATTGGTAGCCATCATTAGTAGAAACAAGATCTCTAAGTGTCATTTGTGAGAAATTAACCGTTTAGGCGCTACACGTCAACAATCTTTTATAAGGCCTAAATTGCGCTAAATAGTATTTTCCCTATAAATTCCGTAAATTGAGCGGTGCCAAAAATCTGAAAACTGCAATTGGTAGCCATTATCAGTAGAAACAAGATGTCTAAGTATTATTTGCGAGAAATTAACCGTTTAGGCGCTACACGCCAACAACCACTTATAAGGACTAAATTGCGCCAAATAGTATTTTCCCTATAAAATCCGTAAATTGAGTGGTGGCAAAAATCTGAAAAATGCAATTGGTTGCCATTATTAGTAGAAATAGGATGTCTAAGTGTCATTTGCGAGAAATTAACCGTTTAGGCGCTACACGCCAACAACCTTTTATAAGGCCTAAATTGCGCCAAATAGTATTTTCCCTTTAAAATCCGTAAATTGATCGGTGCCAAAAATGTGATAACTGAAATTGGTAGCATTATTAGTAGGAATAGGATGTCTAAGTGTCGTTTTCTAGAAATTAACCGTTTAGGTGCTACACGCCAACAACCTTTTATAAGGCCTAAATTGCGCCAAATAGTATTTTCCCTATAAAATCCGTAAATTGATCAGTGCCAAAAATGTGATAACTGAAATTGGTAGCCATTATTGGTGGGAATAAGATGTCTAAGTGTCATTTTCTAGAAATTAACCGTTTAGGTGCTACACGCCAACAACCTTTTATAAGGCCTAAATTGCGCCAAATAGTATTTTCCCTTTAAAATCCGTAAATTGATCGGTGCCAAAAATCTGAAAAATGCAATTGGTTGCCATTATTAGTAGAAATAGGATGTCTAAGTGTCATTTGCGAGAAATTAACCGTTTAGGCGCTACACGCCAACAACCTTTTATAAGGCCTAAATTGCGCCAAATAGTATTTTCCCTTTAAAATCCGTAAATTGATCGGTGCCAAAAATCTGAAAAATGCAATTGGTTGCCATTATTAGTAGAAATAGGATGTCTAAGTGTCATTTGCGAGAAATTAACCGTTTAGGCGCTACACGCCAACAACCTTTTATAAGGCCTAAATTGCGCCAAATAGTATTTTCCCTTTAAAATCCGTAAATTGATCGGTGCCAAAAATGTGATAACTGAAATTGGTAGCATTATTAGTAGGAATAGGATGTCTAAGTGTCGTTTTCTAGAAATTAACCGTTTAGGTGCTACACGCCAACAACCTTTTATAAGGCCTAAATTGCGCCAAATAGTATTTTCCCTATAAAATCCGTAAATTGATCGGTGCCAAAAATGTGATAACTGAAATTGGTAGCCATTATTGGTGGGAATAAGATGTCTAAGTGTCATTTTCTAGAAATTAACCGTTTAGGTGCTACACGCCAACAACCTTTTATAAGGCCTAAATTGCGCCAAATAGTATTTTCCCTTTAAAATCCGTAAATCGATCGGTGCCAAAAATCTGAAAAATGCAATTGGTTGCCATTATTAGTAGAAATAGGATGTCTAAGTGTCATTTGCGAGAAATTAACCGTTTAGGCGCTACACGCCAACAACCTTTTATAAGGCCTAAATTGCGCCAAATAGTATTTTCCCTTTAAAATCCGTAAATTGATCGGTGCCAAAAATCTGAAAAATGCAATTGGTTGCCATTATTAGTAGAAATAGGATGTCTAAGTGTCATTTGCGAGAAATTAACCGTTTAGGCGCTACACGCCAACAACCTTTTATAAGGCCTAAATTGCGCCAAATAGTATTTTCCCTATAAAATCCGTAAATTGATCGGTGCCAAAAATGTGATAACTGAAATTGGTAGCATTATTAGTAGGAATAGGATGTCTAAGTGTCGTTTTCTAGAAATTAACCGTTTAGGTGCTACACGCCAACAACCTTTTATAAGGCCTAAATTGCGCCAAATAGTATTTTCCCTATAAAATCCGTAAATTGAGCTGTGCCAAAAATCTGAAAACAGCAATTGGTAGCCAATATTAGTGGAAACAAGATGTCAAAGTGTTATTTGCGAGAAATTAACCGTTTAGGCGCTACACGGCAACAACCTTTTATAAGGCCTAAATTGCGCTAAATAGTATTTTCCTTATAAAATCCGTAAATTGAGAGGTGCCAAAAATCTGAAAACAGCAGTTGGTAGCCTTTATAAGTAGAAATAAGATGTATAAGTGTCATATACGAGAAATTAACCGTTTAGGCGCTACAGGCCAACAACCTTTAATAAGGCCTAAATTGCGCTAAATAGTTTTATCCCTATAAAATCCGTAAATTGATCGGTGCCAAAAATCTGAAAACTGGAATTGGTAGCCATTATTATTAGAAACAAGATGTCTAAGTATTATTTGTGAGAAATTAACCGTTTAGGCGCTACACGCCAACAACCATTTATAAGGCCTAAATTGCGCTAAATAGTATTTTCACTATAAATTCCGTAAATTGAGCGGTGCCAAAAATCTGAAAACTGGAATTGGTAGCCATTATTAGTAGAAACAAGATGTCAAAGTGTCATTTGCGAGAAATTAACCGTTTAGGCGCTACCCGGCAACAACCTTTTATAAGGCCTAAATTGCGCTAAATAGTATTTCCCTATAAAATCCGTAAATTGAGCTGTGCCAAAAATCTGAAAACAGCAATTGGTAGCCATTATTAGTAGGAATAAGCTGTCTAAGTGTCATTTGCGAGAAATTAACCGTTTAGGCGCTACCCGGCAACAACCTTTTATAAGGCCTAAATTGCGCTAAATAGTATTTTCCCTATAAAATGCGATAAATAGTATTTTCCCTATAAAATCCGTAAATAGAGCTGTGCCAAAAATCTGAAAACAGCAATTGGTAGCCATTATTAGTAGGAATAAGCTGTCTAAGTGTCATTTGCGAGAAATTAACCGTTTAGGCGCTAAACGCCAACAACCTTTTATAAGGCCTAAATTGCGCTAAATAGTATTTCCCTATAAAATCCGTAAATTGAGCTGTGCCAAAAATCTGAAAACAGCAATTGGTAGCCATTATTAGTAGGAATAAGCTATCTAAGTGTCATTTGCGAGAAATTAACCGTTTAGGCGCTATCCGGCAACAACCTTTTATAAGGCCTAAATTGCGCTAAATAGTATTTTCCCTATAAAATGCGATAAATAGTATTTTCCCTATAAAATCCGTAAATTGAGCTGTGCCAAAAATTTGAAAACTGCAATTGGTAGCCATTATTGGTAGGAATAAGATGTTTAAGTGTCATTTGCGAGAAATTAACCGTTTAGGCGCTACCCGGCAACAACCTTTTATAAGGCCTAAAATGCGCTAAATAGTATTTTCCCTATAAAATCCGTAAATAGAGCTGTGCCAAAAATCTGAAAACTGGAATTGGTAGCCATTATTAGTAGAAACAAGATATCTAAGTATTATTTGCGAGAAATTAACCGTTTAGGCGCTACCCGGCAACAACCTTTTATAAGGCCTTAATTGCGCTAAATAGTATTTTCCCTATAAAATGCGCTAAATGGTATTTTCCCTATAAAATCCGTAAATTGAGTGGTGGCAAAAAACTGAAAACTGCAGTTGGTAGCCATTATTAGTAGGAATAAGATGTCTAAGTATTATTTGCGAGAAATTAACCGTTTAGGCGCTACCCTGCAACAACCTTTTATAAGGCCTAAATTGCGCTAAATAGTATTTTCCCTATAAAATGCGCTAAATGGTATTTTCCCTATAAGGCCAACAACCTTTTGTAAGGCCTAAATTGCGCTAAATAGTTTTATCCCTATAAAATCCGTAAATTGATCGGTGCCAAAAATCTGAAAACTGGAATTGGTAGCCATTATTATTAGAAACAAGATGTCTAAGTATTATTTGCGAGAAATTAACCGTTTAGGCGCTACACGCCAACAACCATTTATAAGGCCTAAATTGCGCTAAATAGTATTTTCACTATAAATTCCGTAAATTGAGCGGTGCCAAAAATCTGAAAACTGGAATTGGTAGCCATTATTAGTAGAAACAAGATGTCAAAGTGTCATTTGCGAGAAATTAACCGTTTAGGCGCTACCCGGCAACAACCTTTTATAAGGCCTAAATTGCGCTAAATAGTATTTTCCCTATAAAATCCGTAAATTGAGCTGTGCCAAAAATCGGAAAACAGCAATTGGTAGCTATTATTAGTAGGAATAAGCTGTCTAAGTGTCATTTGCGAGAAATTGACCGTTTAGGCGCTACCCGGCAACAACCTTTTATAAGGCCTAAATTGCGCTAAATAGTATTTTCCCTATAAAATCCGTAAATTGAGCGGTGCCAAAAATCTGAAAACTGCAATTGGTATCCATTATTAGTAGGAATAAGATGTCTAAGTGTCATTTGCGAGAAATTAACCGTTTAGGCGCTACACGCCAACAACCTTTTATAAGGCCTAAATTGCGCCAAATAGTATTTTCCCAATAAAAGCCGTTAATTGAGCGGTGCCAAAAATCTGAAAACTGGAATTGGTAGCCATCATTAGTAGAAACAAGATCTCTAAGTGTCATTTGTGAGAAATTAACCGTTTAGGCGCTACACGTCAACAATCTTTTATAAGGCCTAAATTGCGCTAAATAGTATTTTCACTATAAATTCCGTAAATTGAGCGGTGCCAAAAATCTGAAAACTGCAATTGGTAGCCATTATCAGTAGAAACAAGATGTCTAAGTATTATTTGCGAGAAATTAACCGTTTAGGCGCTACACGCCAACAACCATTTATAAGGCCTAAATTGCGCTAAATAGTATTCTCACTATAAATTCCGTAAATTGAGCGGTGCAAAAATCTGAAAACTGGAATTGGTAGCCATTATTAGTAGAAACAAGATGTCAAAGTGTCATTTGCGAGAAATTAACCGTTTAGGCGCTACCCGGCAACAACCTTTTATAAGGCCTAAATTGCGCTAAATAGTATTTTCCCTATAAAATCCGTAAATTGAGCTGTGCCAAAAATCGGAAAACAGCAATTGGTAGCCATTATTAGTAGGAATAAGCTGTCTAAGTGTCATTTGCGAGAAATTGACCGTTTAGGCGCTACCCGGCAACAACCTTTTATAAGGCCTAAATTGCGCTAAATAGTATTTTCCCTATAAAATCCGTAAATTGAGCGGTGCCAAAAATCTGAAAACTGGAATTGGTAGCCATTATTAGTAGAAACAAGATGTCTAAGTATTATTTGCGAGAAATTAACCATTTAGGCGCGGTGCCAAACATCTGAAAACTGCAATTGGTAGCAATATTAGTAGGAATAAGATGTCTAAGTGTCATTTTCGAGAAATTAACCGTTTAGGCGCTACACACCAACAACCTTTTATAAGGCCTAAATTGCGCTAAATAGTATTTTCCCTATAAAATCCGTAAATTGAGAGGTGTCAAAAATCTGAAAACAGCAATTGGTAGCCTTTATAAGTAGAAATAAGATGTCTAATGTCATATGCGACAAATTAACCGATTAGGCGCTACAGGCCAACAACCTTTTATAAAGCCTAAATTGCGCTAAATAGTATTATCCCTATAAAATCCGTAAATTGAGCGGTGCCAAAAATCTGAAAACTGGAATTGGTAGCCATTATTAGTAGGAATAAGATGTCTAAGTGTCATTTTCGAGAAATTAACCGTTTAGGCGCTAAATACCAACAACCTTTTATAAGGCCTAAATTGCGCTAAATAGTATTTTCCCTATAAAATGCGCTAAACGGTATTTTCCCTATAAAATCCGTAAATTGAGCGGTGGCAAAAATCTGAAAACTGCAATTGCTAGCCAATATTAGTAGGAATAAGATGGTTAAGTGTCATTTGCAAGAAATTAACCGTTTAGGCGCTACACGCCAACAACATTTTATAAGGCCTAAATTGCGCCAAATAGTATTTTCCCTATAAAATCCGTAAATTGAGCGGTGTCAAAAATCTGAAAACTGCAATTGGTAGCATTATTAATAGGAATAAGATGTCTAAGTATCATTTTCGAGAAATTAACCGTTTAGGCGCTACACGCCAACAACCTTTTATAAGGCGTAAATTGCGCTAAATAGTTTTATCCCTATAAAATCCGTAAATTGATCGGTGCCAAAAATCTGAAAACTGGAATTGGTAGCCATTATTATTAGAAGTATTATTTGCGAGAAATTAACCGTTTAGGCGCTACACGCCAACAACCATTTATAAGGCCTAAATTGCGCTAAATAGTATTTTCACTATAAAATCCGTAAATTGAGCTGTACCAAAAATCTGAAAACAGCAATTGGTAGCCATTATTAGTAGAAACAAGATGTCAAAGTGTTATTTGCGAGAAATTAACCGTTTAAGCGCTACCCGGCAACAACCTTTTATAAGGCCTAAATTGCGCTAAATAGTATTTTCCTTATAAAATCCGTAAATTGCGAGGTGCCAAAAATCTGAAAACAGCAATTGGTAGCCTTTATAAGTAGAAATAAGATGTATAAGTGTCATATACGAGAAATTAACCATTTAGGCGCTACAGGCCAACAACCTTTAATAAGGCCTAAATTGCGCTAAATAGTTTTATCCCTATAAAATCCGTAAATTGATCGGTGCCAAAAATCTGAAAACTGGAATTGGTAGCCATTATTATTAGAAACAAGATGTCTAAGTATTATTTGTGAGAAATTAACCGTTTAGGCGCTACACGCCAACAACCATTTATAAGGCCTAAATTGCGCTAAATAGTATTTTCACTATAAATTCCGTAAATTGAGCGGTGCCAAAAATCTGAAAACTGGAATTGGTAGCCATTATTAGTAGAAACAAGATGTCAAAGTGTCATTTGCGAGAAATTAACCGTTTAGGCGCTACCCGGCAACAACCTTTTATAAGGCCTAAATTGCGCTAAATAGTATTTCCCTATAAAATCCGTAAATTGAGCTGTGCCAAAAATCTGAAAACAGCAATTGGTAGCCATTATTAGTAGGAATAAGCTGTCTAAGTGTCATTTGCGAGAAATTAACCGTTTAGGCGCTACCCGGCAACAACCTTTTATAAGGCCTAAATTGCGCTAAATAGTATTTTCCCTATAAAATGCGATAAATAGTATTTTCCCTATAAAATCCGTAAATAGAGCTGTGCCAAAAATCTGAAAACAGCAATTGGTAGCCATTATTAGTAGGAATAAGCTGTCTAAGTGTCATTTGCGAGAAATTAACCGTTTAGGCGCTAAACGCCAACAACCTTTTATAAGGCCTAAATTGCGCTAAATAGTATTTCCCTATAAAATCCGTAAATTGAGCTGTGCCAAAAATCTGAAAACAGCAATTGGTAGCCATTATTAGTAGGAATAAGCTGTCTAAGTGTCATTTGCGAGAAATTAACCGTTTAGGCGCTACCCGGCAACAACCTTTTATAAGGCCTAAATTGCGCTAAATAGTATTTTCCCTATAAAATGCGATAAATAGTATTTTCCCTATAAAATCCGTAAATTGAGCTGTGCCAAAAATTTGAAAACTGCAATTGGTAGCCATTATTGGTAGGAATAAGATGTTTAGGTGTCATTTGCGAGAAATTAACCGTTTAGGCGCTACCCGGCAACAACCTTTTATAAGGCCTAAAATGCGCTAAATAGTATTTTCGCTATAAAATCCGTAAATAGAGCTGTGCCAAAAATCTGAAAACTGGAATTGGTAGCCATTATTAGTAGAAACAAGATATCTAAGTATTATTTGCGAGAAATTAACCGTTTAGGCGCTACCCGGCAACAACCTTTTATAAGGCCTTAATTGCGCTAAATAGTATTTTCCCTATAAAATGCGCTAAATGGTATTTTCCCTATAAAATCCGTAAATTGAGTGGTGGCAAAAAACTGAAAACTGCAGTTGGTAGCCATTATTAGTAGGAATAAGATGTCTAAGTATTATTTGCGAGAAATTAACCGTTTAGGCGCTACCCTGCAACAACCTTTTATAAGGCCTAAATTGCGCTAAATAGTATTTTCCCTATAAAATGCGCTAAATGGTATTTTCCCTATAAGGCCAACAACCTTTTGTAAGGCCTAAATTGCGCTAAATAGTTTTATCCCTATAAAATCCGTAAATTGATCGGTGCCAAAAATCTGAAAACTGGAATTGGTAGCCATTATTATTAGAAACAAGATGTCTAAGTATTATTTGCGAGAAATTAACCGTTTAGGCGCTACACGCCAACAACCATTTATAAGGCCTAAATTGCGCTAAATAGTATTTTCACTATAAATTCCGTAAATTGAGCGGTGCCAAAAATCTGAAAACTGGAATTGGTAGCCATTATTAGTAGAAACAAGATGTCAAAGTGTCATTTGCGAGAAATTAACTGTTTAGGCGCTACCCGGCAACAACCTTTTATAAGGCCTAAATTGCGCTAAATAGTATTTTCCCTATAAAATCCGTAAATTGAGCTGTGCCAAAAATCGGAAAACAGCAATTGGTAGCTATTATTAGTAGGAATAAGCTGTCTAAGTGTCATTTGCGAGAAATTGACCGTTTAGGCGCTACCCGGCAACAACCTTTTATAAGGCCTAAATTGCGCTAAATAGTATTTTCCCTATAAAATCCGTAAATTGAGCGGTGCCAAAAATCTGAAAACTGCAATTGGTATCCATTATTAGTAGGAATAAGATGTCTAAGTGTCATTTGCGAGAAATTAACCGTTTAGGCGCTACACGCCAACAACCTTTTATAAGGCCTAAATTGCGCCAAATAGTATTTTCCCAATAAAAGCCGTTAATTGAGCGGTGCCAAAAATCTGAAAACTGGAATTGGTAGCCATCATTAGTAGAAACAAGATCTCTAAGTGTCATTTGTGAGAAATTAACCGTTTAGGCGCTACACGTCAACAATCTTTTATAAGGCCTAAATTGCGCTAAATAGTATTTTCACTATAAATTCCGTAAATTGAGCGGTGCCAAAAATCTGAAAACTGCAATTGGTAGCCATTATCAGTAGAAACAAGATGTCTAAGTATTATTTGCGAGAAATTAACCGTTTAGGCGCTACACGCCAACAACCATTTATAAGGCCTAAATTGCGCTAAATAGTATTCTCACTATAAATTCCGTAAATTGAGCGGTGCCAAAAATCTGAAAACTGGAATTGGTAGCCATTATTAGTAGAAACAAGATGTCAAAGTGTCATTTGCGAGAAATTAACCGTTTAGGCGCTACCCGGCAACAACCTTTTATAAGGCCTAAATTGCGCTAAATAGTATTTTCCCTATAAAATCCGTAAATTGAGCTGTGCCAAAAATCGGAAAACAGCAATTGGTAGCCATTATTAGTAGGAATAAGCTGTCTAAGTGTCATTTGCGAGAAATTGACCGTTTAGGCGCTACCCGGCAACAACCTTTTATAAGGCCTAAATTGCGCTAAATAGTATTTTCCCTATAAAATCCGTAAATTGAGCGGTGCCAAAAATCTGAAAACTGGAATTGGTAGCCATTATTAGTAGAAACAAGATGTCTAAGTATTATTTGCGAGAAATTAACCATTTAGGCGCGGTGCCAAACATCTGAAAACTGCAATTGGTAGCAATATTAGTAGGAATAAGATGTCTAAGTGTCATTTTCGAGAAATTAACCGTTTAGGCGCTACACACCAACAACCTTTTATAAGGCCTAAATTGCGCTAAATAGTATTTTCCCTATAAAATCCGTAAATTGAGAGGTGTCAAAAATCTGAAAACAGCAATTGGTAGCCTTTATAAGTAGAAATAAGATGTCTAATGTCATATGCGACAAATTAACCGATTAGGCGCTACAGGCCAACAACCTTTTATAAAGCCTAAATTGCGCTAAATAGTATTATCCCTATAAAATCCGTAAATTGAGCGGTGCCAAAAATCTGAAAACTGGAATTGGTAGCCATTATTAGTAGAAACAAGATGTCTAAGTATTATTTGCGAGAAATTAACCGTTTAGGCGCGGTGCCAAACATCTGAAAACTGCAATTGGTAGCAATATTAGTAGGAATAAGATGTCTAAGTGTCATTTTCGAGAAATTAACCGTTTAGGCGCTAAATACCAACAACCTTTTATAAGGCCTAAATTGCGCTAAATAGTATTTTCCCTATAAAATGCGCTAAACGGTATTTTCCCTATAAAATCCGTAAATTGAGCGGTGGCAAAAATCTGAAAACTGCAATTGCTAGCCAATATTAGTAGGAATAAGATGGTTAAGTGTCATTTGCAAGAAATTAACCGTTTAGGCGCTACACGCCAACAACATTTTATAAGGCCTAAATTGCGCCAAATAGTATTTTCCCTATAAAATCCGTAAATTGAGCGGTGTCAAAAATCTAAAACTGCAATTGGTAGCATTATTAATAGGAATAAGATGTCTAAGTATCATTTTCGAGAAATTAACCGTTTAGGCGCTACACGCCAACAACCTTTTATAAGGCGTAAATTGCGCTAAATAGTTTTATCCCTATAAAATCCGTAAATTGATCGGTGCCAAAAATCTGAAAACTGGAATTGGTAGCCATTATTATTAGAAGTATTATTTGCGAGAAATTAACCGTTTAGGCGCTACACGCCAACAACCATTTATAAGGCCTAAATTGCGCTAAATAGTATTTTCACTATAAAATCCGTAAATTGAGCTGTACCAAAAATCTGAAAACAGCAATTGGTAGCCTTTATAAGTAGAAATAAGACGTCTAAGTATCATATACGAGAAATTAACCGTTTAGGCGCTACAGGCCAACAACCTTTTATAAGGCCTAAATTGCGCTAAATAGTTTTATCCCTATAAAATCCGTAAATTGATCGGTGCCAAAAATCTGAAAACTGGAATTGGTAGCCATTATTATTATAAGTATTATTTGCGAGAAATTAACCGTTTAGACGCTACACGCCAACAACCATTTATAAGGCCTAAATTGCGCTAAATAGTATTTTCACTATAAATTCCGTAAATTGAGCGGTGCCAAAAATCTGAAAACTGGAATTGGTAGCCATTATTAGTAGAAACAAGATGTCAAAGTGTCATTTGCGAGAAATTAACCGTTTAGGCGCTACCCGGCAACAACCTTTTATAAGGCCTAAATTGCGCTAAATAGTATTTTCCCTATAAAATCCGTAAATTGAGCTGTGCCAAAAATCTGAAAACAGCATTTGGTAGCCATTATTAGTACAAATAAACTGTCTAAGTGTCATTTGCGAGAAATTAACCGTTTAGGCGCTACCCGGCAACAACCTTTTATAAGGCCTAAATTGCGCTAAATAGTATTTTCCCTATAAAATGCGATAAATAGTATTTTCCCTATAAAATCCGTAAATTGAGCTGTGCCAAAAATTTGAAAACTGCAATTGGTAGCCATTGTTAGTAGGAATCAGATGTCTAAGTGTCATTTGCGAGAAACTAACCGTTTAGGCGCTAAACGCCAACAACCTTTTATAAGGCCTAAATTGTGCCAAATAGTATTTTACCTATAAAATCCATAATTTGAGCGGTGCCAAAAATTTGAAAACTGCAATTGGTAGCCATTATTGGTAGGAATAAGATGTTTAAGTGTCATTTGCGAGAAATTAACCGTTTAGGCGCTACAGGCCAACAACCTTTTATAAGGCCTAAATTGCGCCAAATAGTATTTTCCCTATAAAATCCGTAAATTGAGAGGTGACAAAAATCTGAAAACTGCAATTGGTAGCATTATTAGTAGAAATAAGATGTCTAAGTGTCATATGCGAGAAATTAACCTTTAGGCGCTACAGGCCAACAACCTTTTATAAGGCCTAAATTGCGCCAAATAGTATTTTCCCTATAAAATCCGTAAATTGAGCGGTGCCAAAAATCTGAAAACTGCAATTGGTAGCCATTATTGGTAGGAATAAGATGTTTAAGTGTCATTTGCGAGAAATTAACCGTTTAGGCGCTACCCGGCAACAACCTTTTATAAGGCCTAAAATGCGCTAAATAGTATTTTCCCTATAAAATCCGTAAATTGAGCTGTCCCAAAAATCTGAAAACAGCAATTGGTAGCCATTATTAGTAGGAATAAGCTGTCTAAGTGTCATTTGCGAGAAATTAACCGTTTAGGCGCTACACGCCAACAACCATTTATAAGGCCTAAATTGCGCTAAATAGTATTTTCCCTATAAAAACCGTAAATTGAGCTGTGCCAAAAATCTGAAAACAGCAATTGCTAGCCATTATTAGTAGGAATAAGCTGTCTAAGTGTTATTTGCGAGAAATTAACCGTTTAGGCGCTACCCGGCAACAAATTTTTATAAGGCCTAAATTGCGCTAAATAGTATTTTCCCTATAAAATCCGTAAATTGAGCTGTCCCAAAAATCTGAAAACAGCAATTGGTAGCCATTATTAGTAGGAATAAGCTGTCTAAGTGTCATTTGCGAGAAATTAACCGTTTAGGCGCTACACGCCAACAACCATTTATAAGGCCTAAATTGCGCTAAATAGTATTTTCCCTATAAAAACCGTAAATTGAGCTGTCCCAAAAATCTGAAAACAGCAATTGGTAGCCATTATTAGTAGGAATAAGCTGTCTAAGTGTCATTTGCGAGAAATTAACCGTTTAGGCGCTACACGCCAACAACCATTTATAAGGCCTAAATTGCGCTAAATAGTATTTTCCCTATAAAAACCGTAAATTGAGCTGTCCCAAAAATCTGAAAACAGCAATTGGTAGCCATTATTAGTAGGAATAAGCTGTCTAAGTGTCATTTGCGAGAAATTAACCGTTTAGGCGCTACACGCCAACAACCATTTATAAGGCCTAAATTGCGCTAAATAGTATTTTCCCTATAAAAACCGTAAATTGAGCTGTGCCAAAAATCTGAAAACAGCAATTGGTAGCCATTATTAGTAGGAATAAGCTGTCTAAGTGTCATTTGCGAGAAATTAACCGTTTAGGCGCTACACCTTTTATAAGGCCTAAATTGCGCCAAATAGTATTTTCCCCATAAAATCCGTAAATTGAGCGGTGCCAAAAATCTGAAAACTGGAATTGGTAGCCATTATTGGTAGGAATAAGGTGTTTAAGTGTCATTTGCGAGAAATTAACCGTTTAGGCGCTACCCGGCAACAACCTTTTATAAGGCCTAAATTGCGCTAAATAGTATTTTTTGAGCGGTGCCAAAAATCTGAAAACTGCAATTGGTAGCCATTATTGGTAGGAATAAGATGTTTAAGTGTCATTTGCGAGAAATTAACCGTTTAGGCGCTACCCGGCAACAACCTTTTATAAGGCCTAAAATGCGCTAAATAGTATTTTCCCTACAAAATCCATAAATAGAGCTGTGCCAAAAATCTGAAAACTGGAATTGGTAGCCATTATTAGTAGAAACAAGATGTCTAGGTATTATTTGCGAGAAATTAACCGTTTAGGCGCTAAACGCCAACAACCTTTTATAAAGCCTAAATTGTGCCAAATAGTATTTTCCCTATAAAATCCGTAAATTGAGCGGTGCCAAAAATCTGAAAACTGGAATTGGTAGCCATTATTGGTAGGAATAAGGTGTTTAAGTGTCATTTGCGAGAAATTAACCGTTTAGGCGCTACCCGGCAACAACCTTTTATAAGGCCTAAATTGCGCTAAATAGTATTTTTTGAATACTGGAATAAGATGTTTAAGTGTCATTTGCGAGAAATTAACCGTTTAGGCTCTACCCGGCAACAACCTTTTATAAAGCCTAAAATGCGCTAAATAGTATTTTCCCTATAAAATCCATAAATAGAGCTGTGCCAAAAATCTGAAAACTGGAATTGGTAGCCATTATTAGTAGAAACAAGATGTCTAGGTATTATTTGCGAGAAATTAACCGTTTAGGCGCTAAACGCCAACAACCTTTTATAAAGCCTAAATTGTGCCAAATAGTATTTTCCCTATAAAATCCGTAAATTGTGCGGTGCCAAAAATCTGAAAACTGGAATTGGTAGCCATTATTGGTAGGAATAAGGTGTTTAAGTGTCATTTGCGAGAAATTAACCGTTTAGGCGCTACCCGGCAACAACCTTTTATAAGGCCTAAATTGCGCTAAATAGTATTTTTTGAGCGGTGCCAAAAATCTGAAAACTGCAATTGGTAGCCATTATTGGTAGGAATAAGATGTTTAAGTGTCATTTGCGAGAAATTAACCGTTTAGGCGCTACCCGGCAACAACCTTTTATAAGGCCTAAAATGCGCTAAATAGTATTTTCCCTATAAAATCCATAAATAGAGCTGTGCCAAAAATCTGAAAACTGGAATTGGTAGCCATTATTAGTAGAAACAAGATGTCTAGGTATTATTTGCGAGAAATTAACCGTTTAGGCGCTAAACGCCAACAACCTTTTATAAAGCCTAAATTGTGCCAAATAGTATTTTCCCTATAAAATCCGTAAATTGAGCGGTGCCAAAAATCTGAAAACTGGAATTGGTAGCCATTATTAGTAGAAACAAGATGTCAAAGTGTCATTTGCGATAAATTAACCGTTTAGGCGCTACCCGGCAACAACCTTTTATAAGGCATAAATTGCGCTAAATAGTATTTTCCCTATAAAATCCGTAAATTGAGCTGTGCCAAAAATCTGAAAACAGCATTTGGTAGCCATTATTAGTACAAATAAGCTGTCTAAGTGTCATTTGCGAGAAATTAACCGTTTATGCGCTACCCGGCAACAACCTTTTATAAGGCCTAAATTGCGCTAAATAGTATTTTCCCTATAAAATGCGATAAATAGTATTTTCCCTATAAAATCCGTAAATTGAGCTGTGCCAAAAATTTGAAAACTGCAATTGGTAGCCATTGTTAGTAGGAATCAGATGTCTAAGTGTCATTTGCGAGAAACTAACCGTTTAGGCGCTAAACGCCAACAACCTTTTATAAGGCCTAAATTGTGCCAAATAGTATTTTACCTATAAAATCCGTAAATTGAGCGGTGCCAAAAATCTGAAAACTGCAATTGGTAGCCATTATTGGTAGGAATAAGATGTTTAAGTGTCATTTGCGAGAAATTAACCGTTTAGGCGCTACAGGCCAACAACCTTTTATAAGGCCTAAATTGCGCCAAATAGTATTTTCCCTATAAAATCCGTAAATTGAGAGGTGACAAAAATCTGAAAACTGCAATTGGTAGCATTATTAGTAGAAATAAGATGTCTAAGTGTCATATGCGAGAAATTAACCGTTTAGGCGCTACAGGCCAACAACCTTTTATAAGGCCTAAATTGCGCCAAATAGTATTTTCCCTATAAAATCCGTAAATTGAGCGGTGCCAAAAATCTGAAAACAGCAATTGGTAGCCATTATTAGTAGGAATAAGCTGTCTAAGTGTCATTTGCGAGAAATTAACCGTTTAGGCGCTACACGCCAACAACCATTTATAAGGCCTAAATTGCGCTAAATAGTATTTTCCCTATAAAAACCGTAAATTGAGCTGTGCCAAAAATCTGAAAACAGCAATTGCTAGCCATTATTAGTAGGAATAAGCTGTCTAAGTGTTATTTGCGAGAAATTAACCGTTTAGGCGCTACCCGGCAACAAATTTTTATAAGGCCTAAATTGCGCTAAATAGTATTTTCCCTATAAAATCCGTAAATTGAGCTGTCCCAAAAATCTGAAAACAGCAATTGGTAGCCATTATTAGTAGGAATAAGCTGTCTAAGTGTCATTTGCGAGAAATTAACCGTTTAGGCGCTACACCTTTTATAAGGCCTAAATTGCGCCAAATAGTATTTTCCCCATAAAATCCGTAAATTGAGCGGTGCCAAAAATCTGAAAACTGCAATTGGTAGCCATTATTGGTAGGAATAAGATGTTTAAGTGTCATTTGCGAGAAATTAACCGTTTAGGCGCTACCCGGCAACAACCTTTTATAAGGCCTAAAATGCGCTAAATAGTATTTTCCCTATAAAATCCGTAAATTGAGCTGTCCCAAAAATCTGAAAACAGCAATTGGTAGCCATTATTAGTAGGAATAAGCTGTCTAAGTGTCATTTGCGAGAAATTAACCGTTTAGGCGCTACACCTTTTATAAGGCCTAAATTGCGCCAAATAGTATTTTCCCTATAAAATCCGTAAATTGAGCGGTGCCAAAAATCTGAAAACTGCAATTGGTAGCCATTATTGGTAGGAATAAGATGTTTAAGTGTCATTTGCGAGAAATTAACCGTTTAGGCGCTACCCGGCAACAACCTTTTATAAGGCCTAAAATGCGCTAAATAGTATTTTCCCTATAAAATCCGTAAATTGAGCTGTCCCAAAAATCTGAAAACAGCAATTGGTAGCCATTATTAGTAGGAATAAGCTGTCTAAGTGTCATTTGCGAGAAATTAACCGTTTAGGCGCTACACGCCAACAACCATTTATAAGGCCTAAATTGCGCTAAATAGTATTTTCCCTATAAAAACCGTAAATTGAGCTGTGCCAAAAATCTGAAAACAGCAATTGCTAGCCATTATTAGTAGGAATAAGCTGTCTAAGTGTTATTTGCGAGAAATTAACCGTTTAGGCGCTACCCGGCAACAAATTTTTATAAGGCCTAAATTGCGCTAAATAGTATTTTCCCTATAAAATCCGTAAATTGAGCTGTCCCAAAAATCTGAAAACAGCAATTGGTAGCCATTATTAGTAGGAATAAGCTGTCTAAGTGTCATTTGCGAGAAATTAACCGTTTAGGCGCTACACCTTTTATAAGGCCTAAATTGCGCCAAATAGTATTTTCCCCATAAAATCCGTAAATTGAGCGGTGCCAAAAATCTGAAAACTGGAATTGGTAGCCATTATTGGTAGGAATAAGGTGTTTAAGTGTCATTTGCGAGAAATTAACCGTTTAGGCGCTACCCGGCAACAACCTTTTATAAGGCCTAAATTGCGCTAAATAGTATTTTTTGAGCGGTGCCAAAAATCTGAAAACTGCAATTGGTAGCCATTATTGGTAGGAATAAGATGTTTAAGTGTCATTTGCGAGAAATTAACCGTTTAGGCGCTACCCGGCAACAACCTTTTATAAGGCCTAAAATGCGCTAAATAGTATTTTCCCTACAAAATCCATAAATAGAGCTGTGCCAAAAATCTGAAAACTGGAATTGGTAGCCATTATTAGTAGAAACAAGATGTCTAGGTATTATTTGCGAGAAATTAACCGTTTAGGCGCTAAACGCCAACAACCTTTTATAAAGCCTAAATTGTGCCAAATAGTATTTTCCCTATAAAATCCGTAAATTGAGCGGTGCCAAAAATCTGAAAACTGGAATTGGTAGCCATTATTGGTAGGAATAAGGTGTTTAAGTGTCATTTGCGAGAAATTAACCGTTTAGGCGCTACCCGGCAACAACCTTTTATAAGGCCTAAATTGCGCTAAATAGTATTTTTTGAATACTGGAATAAGATGTTTAAGTGTCATTTGCGAGAAATTAACCGTTTAGGCGCTACCCGGCAACAACCTTTTATAAAGCCTAAAATGCGCTAAATAGTATTTTCCCTATAAAATCCATAAATAGAGCTGTGCCAAAAATCTGAAAACTGGAATTGGTAGCCATTATTAGTAGAAACAAGATGTCTAGGTATTATTTGCGAGAAATTAACCGTTTAGGCGCTAAACGCCAACAACCTTTTATAAAGCCTAAATTGTGCCAAATAGTATTTTCCCTATAAAATCCGTAAATTGTGCGGTGCCAAAAATCTGAAAACTGGAATTGGTAGCCATTATTGGTAGGAATAAGGTGTTTAAGTGTCATTTGCGAGAAATTAACCGTTTAGGCGCTACCCGGCAACAACCTTTTATAAGGCCTAAATTGCGCTAAATAGTATTTTTTGAGCGGTGCCAAAAATCTGAAAACTGCAATTGGTAGCCATTATTGGTAGGAATAAGATGTTTAAGTGTCATTTGCGAGAAATTAACCGTTTAGGCGCTACCCGGCAACAACCTTTTATAAGGCCTAAAATGCGCTAAATAGTATTTTCCCTATAAAATCCATAAATAGAGCTGTGCCAAAAATCTGAAAACTGGAATTGGTAGCCATTATTAGTAGAAACAAGATGTCTAGGTATTATTTGCGAGAAATTAACCGTTTAGGCGCTAAACGCCAACAACCTTTTATAAAGCCTAAATTGTGCCAAATAGTATTTTCCCTATAAAATCCGTAAATTGAGCGGTGCCAAAAATCTGAAAACTGGAATTGGTAGCCATTATTAGTAGAAACAAGATGTCAAAGTGTCATTTGCGATAAATTAACCGTTTAGGCGCTACCCGGCAACAACCTTTTATAAGGCATAAATTGCGCTAAATAGTATTTTCCCTATAAAATCCGTAAATTGAGCTGTGCCAAAAATCTGAAAACAGCATTTGGTAGCCATTATTAGTACAAATAAGCTGTCTAAGTGTCATTTGCGAGAAATTAACCGTTTATGCGCTACCCGGCAACAACCTTTTATAAGGCCTAAATTGCGCTAAATAGTATTTTCCCTATAAAATGCGATAAATAGTATTTTCCCTATAAAATCCGTAAATTGAGCTGTGCCAAAAATTTGAAAACTGCAATTGGTAGCCATTGTTAGTAGGAATCAGATGTCTAAGTGTCATTTGCGAGAAACTAACCGTTTAGGCGCTAAACGCCAACAACCTTTTATAAGGCCTAAATTGTGCCAAATAGTATTTTACCTATAAAATCCGTAAATTGAGCGGTGCCAAAAATCTGAAAACTGCAATTGGTAGCCATTATTGGTAGGAATAAGATGTTTAAGTGTCATTTGCGAGAAATTAACCGTTTAGGCGCTACAGGCCAACAACCTTTTATAAGGCCTAAATTGCGCCAAATAGTATTTTCCCTATAAAATCCGTAAATTGAGAGGTGACAAAAATCTGAAAACTGCAATTGGTAGCATTATTAGTAGAAATAAGATGTCTAAGTGTCATATGCGAGAAATTAACCGTTTAGGCGCTACAGGCCAACAACCTTTTATAAGGCCTAAATTGCGCCAAATAGTATTTTCCCTATAAAATCCGTAAATTGAGCGGTGCCAAAAATCTGAAAACTGCAATTGGTAGCCATTATTGGTAGGAATAAGATGTTTAAGTGTCATTTGCGAGAAATTAACCGTTTAGGCGCTACCCGGCAACAACCTTTTATAAGGCCTAAAATGCGCTAAATAGTATTTTCCCTATAAAATCCGTAAATTGAGCTGTCCCAAAAATCTGAAGACAGCAATTGGAAGCCATTATTAGTAGGAATAAGCTGTCTAAGTGTCATTTGCGAGAAATTAACCGTTTAGGCGCTACACGCCAACAACCATTTATAAGGCCTAAATTGCGCTAAATAGTATTTTCCCTATAAAAACCGTAAATTGAGCTGTGCCAAAAATCTGAAAACAGCAATTGCTAGCCATTATTAGTAGGAATAAGCTGTCTAAGTGTTATTTGCGATGAATTAACCGTTTAGGCGCTACCCGGCAACAACCTTTTATAAGGCCTAAATTGCGCTAAATAGTATTTTCCCTATAAAATCCGTAAATTGAGCTGTCCCAAAAATCTGAAAACAGCAATTGGTAGCCATTATTAGTAGGAATAAGCTGTCTAAGTGTCATTTGCGAGAAATTAACCGTTTAGGCGCTACACCTTTTATAAGGCCTAAATTGCGCCAAATAGTATTTTCCCCATAAAATCCGTAAATTGAGCGGTGCCAAAAATCTGAAAACTGGAATTGGTAGCCATTATTGGTAGGAATAAGGTGTTTAAGGGTCATTTGCGAGAAATTAACCGTTTAGGCGCTACCCGGCAACAACCTTTTATAAGGCCTAAATTGCGCTAAATAGTATTTTTTGAGCGGTGCCAAAAATCTGAAAACTGCAATTGGTAGCCATTATTGGTAGGAATAAGATGTTTAAGTGTCATTTGCGAGAAATTAACCGTTTAGGCGCTACCCGGCAACAACCTTTTATAAGGCCTAAAATGCGTTAAATAGTATTTTCCCTATAAAATCCATAAATAGAGCTGTGCCAAAAATCTGAAAACTGGAATTGGTAGCCATTATTAGTAGAAACAAGATGTCTAGGTATTATTTGCGAGAAATTAACCGTTTAGGCGCTAAACGCCAACAACCTTTTATAAAGCCTAAATTGTGCCAAATAGTATTTTCCCTATAAAATCCGTAAATTGAGCGGTGCCAAAAATCTGAAAACTGGAATTGGTAGCCATTATTGGTAGGAATAAGGTGTTTAAGTGTCACTTGCGAGAAATTAACCGTTTAGGCGCTACCCGGCAACAACCTTTTATAAGGCCTAAATTGCGCTAAATAGTATTTTTTGAGCGGTGCCAAAAATCTGAAAACTGCAATTGGTAGCCATTATTGGTAGGAATAAGATGTTTAAGTGTCATTTGCGAGAAATTAACCGTTTAGGCGCTACCCGGCAACAACCTTTTATAAGGCCTAAAATGCGCTAAATAGTATTTTCCCTATAAAATCCATAAATAGAGCTGTGCCAAAAATCTGAAAACTGGAATTGGTAGCCATTATTAGTAGAAACAAGATGTCTAGGTATTATTTGCGAGAAATTAACCGTTTAGGCGCTAAACGCCAACAACCTTTTATAAAGCCTAAATTGTGCCAAATAGTATTTTCCCTATAAAATCCGTAAATTGAGCGGTGCCAAAAATCTGAAAACTGGAATTGGTAGCCATTATTGGTAGGAATAAGGTGTTTAAGTGTCATTTGCGAGAAATTAACCGTTTAGGCGCTACCCGGCAACAACCTTTTATAAGGCCTAAATTGCGCTAAATAGTATTTTTTGAATACTGGAATAAGATGTTTAAGTGTCATTTGCGAGAAATTAACCGTTTAGGCGCTACCCGGCAACAACCTTTTATAAAGCCTAAAATGCGCTAAATAGTATTTTCCCTATAAAATCCATAAATAGAGCTGTGCCAAAAATCTGAAAACTGGAATTGGTAGCCATTATTAGTAGAAACAAGATGTCTAGGTATTATTTGCGAGAAATTAACCGTTTAGGCGCTAAACGCCAACAACCTTTTATAAAGCCTAAATTGTGCCAAATAGTATTTTCCCTATAAAATCCGTAAATTGTGCGGTGCCAAAAATCTGAAAACTGGAATTGGTAGCCATTATTGGTAGGAATAAGGTGTTTAAGTGTCATTTGCGAGAAATTAACCGTTTAGGCGCTACCCGGCAACAACCTTTTATAAGGCCTAAATTGCGCTAAATAGTATTTTTTGAGCGGTGCCAAAAATCTGAAAACTGCAATTGGTAGCCATTATTGGTAGGAATAAGATGTTTAAGTGTCATTTGCGAGAAATTAACCGTTTAGGCGCTACCCGGCAACAACCTTTTATAAGGCCTAAAATGCGCTAAATAGTATTTTCCCTATAAAATCCATAAATAGAGCTGTGCCAAAAATCTGAAAACTGGAATTGGTAGCCATTATTAGTAGAAACAAGATGTCTAGGTATTATTTGCGAGAAATTAACCGTTTAGGCGCTAAACGCCAACAACCTTTTATAAAGCCTAAATTGTGCCAAATAGTATTTTCCCTATAAAATCCGTAAATTGAGCGGTGCCAAAAATCTGAAAACTGGAATTGGTAGCCATTATTGGTAGGAATAAGGTGTTTAAGTGTCATTTGCGAGAAATTAACCGTTTAGGCGCTACCCGGCAACAACCTTTTATAAGGCCTAAATTGCGCTAAATAGTATTTTTTGAGCGGTGCCAAAAATCTGAAAACTGCAATTGGTAGCCATTATTGGTAGGAATAAGATGTTTAAGTGTCATTTGCGAGAAATTAACCGTTTAGGCGCTACCCGGCAACAACCTTTTATAAGGCCTAAAATGCGCTAAATAGTATTTTCCCTATAAAATCCATAAATAGAGCTGTGCCAAAAATCTGAAAACTGGAATTGGTAGCCATTATTAGTAGAAACAAGATGTCTAGGTATTATTTGCGAGAAATTAACCGTTTAGGCGCTAAACGCCAACAACCTTTTATAAAGCCTAAATTGTGCCAAATAGTATTTTCCCTATAAAATCCGTAAATTGAGCGGTGCCAAAAATCTGAAAACTGGAATTGGTAGCCATTATTAGTAGAAACAAGATGTCAAAGTGTCATTTGCGATAAATTAACCGTTTAGGCGCTACCCGGCAACAACCTTTTATAAGGCCTAAATTGCGCTAAATAGTATTTTCCCTATAAAATCCGTAAATTGAGCTGTGCCAAAAATCTGAAAACAGCATTTGGTAGCCATTATTAGTACAAATAAGCTGTCTAAGTGTCATTTGCGAGAAATTAACCGTTTATGCGCTACCCGGCAACAACCTTTTATAAGGCCTAAATTGCGCTAAATAGTATTTTCCCTATAAAATGCGATAAATAGTATTTTCCCTATAAAATCCGTAAATTGAGCTGTGCCAAAAATTTGAAAACTGCAATTGGTAGCCATTGTTAGTAGGAATCAGATGTCTAAGTGTCATTTGCGAGAAACTAACCGTTTAGGCGCTAAACGCCAACAACCTTTTATAAGGCCTAAATTGTGCCAAATAGTATTTTACCTATAAAATCCGTAAATTGAGCGGTGCCAAAAATCTGAAAACTGCAATTGGTAGCCATTATTGGTAGGAATAAGATGTTTAAGTGTCATTTGCGAGAAATTAACCGTTTAGGCGCTACAGGCCAACAACCTTTTATAAGGCCTAAATTGCGCCAAATAGTATTTTCCCTATAAAATCCGTAAATTGAGAGGTGACAAAAATCTGAAAACTGCAATTGGTAGCATTATTAGTAGAAATAAGATGTCTAAGTGTCATATGCGAGAAATTAACCGTTTAGGCGCTACAGGCCAACAACCTTTTATAAGGCCTAAATTGCGCCAAATAGTATTTTCCCTATAAAATCCGTAAATTGAGCGGTGCCAAAAATCTAAAAACTGCAATTGGTAGCCATTATTGGTAGGAATAAGATGTTTAAGTGTCATTTGCGAGAAATTAACCGTTTAGGCGCTACCCGGCAACAACCTTTTATAAGGCCTAAAATGCGCTAAATAGTATTTTCCCTTTAAAATCCGTAAATTGAGCTGTCCCAAAAATCTGAAGACAGCAATTGGTAGCCATTATTAGTAGGAATAAGCTGTCTAAGTGTCATTTGCGAGAAATTAACCGTTTAGGCGCTACACGCCAACAACCATTTATAAGGCCTAAATTGCGCTAAATAGTATTTTCCCTATAAAAACCGTAAATTGAGCTGTGCCAAAAATCTGAAAACAGCAATTGCTAGCCATTATTAGTAGGAATAAGCTGTCTAAGTGTTATTTGCGATGAATTAACCGTTTAGGCGCTACCCGGCAACAACCTTTTATAAGGCCTAAATTGCGCTAAATAGTATTTTCCCTATAAAATCCGTAAATTGAGCTGTCCCAAAAATCTGAAAACAGCAATTGGTAGCCATTATTAGTAGGAATAAGCTGTCTAAGTGTCATTTGCGAGAAATTAATCGTTTAGGCGCTACCCGGCAACAACCTTTTATAAGGCCTAAATTGCGCTAAATAGTATTTTCCCTATAAAATCCGTAAATTGAGCTGTCCCAAAAATCTGAAAACAGCAATTGGTAGCCATTATTAGTAGGAATAAGCTGTCTAAGTGTCATTTGCGAGAAATTAACCGTTTAGGCGCTACACCTTTTATAAGGCCTAAATTGCGCCAAATAGTATTTTCCCCATAAAATCCGTAAATTGAGCGGTGCCAAAAATCTGAAAACTGGAATTGGTAGCCATTATTGGTAGGAATAAGGTGTTTAAGGGTCATTTGCGAGAAATTAACCGTTTAGGCGCTACCCGGCAACAACCTTTTATAAGGCCTAAATTGCGCTAAATAGTATTTTTTGAGCGGTGCCAAAAATCTGAAAACTGCAATTGGTAGCCATTATTGGTAGGAATAAGATGTTTAAGTGTCATTTGCGAGAAATTAACCGTTTAGGCGCTACCCAGCAACAACCTTTTATAAGGCCTAAAATGCGTTAAATAGTATTTTCCCTATAAAATCCATAAATAGAGCTGTGCCAAAAATCTGAAAACTGGAATTGGTAGCCATTATTAGTAGAAACAAGATGTCTAGGTATTATTTGCGAGAAATTAACCGTTTAGGCGCTAAACGCCAACAACCTTTTATAAAGCCTAAATTGTGCCAAATAGTATTTTCCCTATAAAATCCGTAAATTGAGCGGTGCCAAAAATCTGAAAACTGGAATTGGTAGCCATTATTGGTAGGAATAAGGTGTTTAAGTGTCACTTGCGAGAAATTAACCGTTTAGGCGCTACCCGGCAACAACCTTTTATAAGGCCTAAATTGCGCTAAATAGTATTTTTTGAGCGGTGCCAAAAATCTGAAAACTGCAATTGGTAGTCATTATTGGTAGGAATAAGATGTTTAAGTGTCATTTGCGAGAAATTAACCGTTTAGGCGCTACCCGGCAACAACCTTTTATAAGGCCTAAAATGCGCTAAATAGTATTTTCCCTATAAAATCCATAAATAGAGCTGTGCCAAAAATCTGAAAACTGGAATTGGTAGCCATTATTAGTAGAAACAAGATGTCTAGGTATTATTTGCGAGAAATTAACCGTTTAGGCGCTAAACGCCAACAACCTTTTATAAAGCCTAAATTGTGCCAAATAGTATTTTCCCTATAAAATCCGTAAATTGAGCGGTGCCAAAAATCTGAAAACTGGAATTGGTAGCCATTATTGGTAGGAATAAGGTGTTTAAGTGTCATTTGCGAGAAATTAACCGTTTAGGCGCTACCCGGCAACAACCTTTTATAAGGCCTAAATTGCGCTAAATAGTATTTTTTGAGCGGTGCCAAAAATCTGAAAACTGCAATTGGTAGCCATTATTGGTAGGAATAAGATGTTTAAGTGTCATTTGCGAGAAATTAACCGTTTAGGCGCTACCCAGCAACAACCTTTTATAAGGCCTAAAATGCGCTAAATAGTATTTTCCCTATAAAATCCATAAATAGAGCTGTGCCAAAAATCTGAAAACTGGAATTGGTAGCCATTATTAGTAGAAACAAGATGTCTAGGTATTATTTGCGAGAAATTAACCGTTTAGGCGCTAAACGCCAACAACCTTTTATAAAGCCTAAATTGTGCCAAATAGTATTTTCCCTATAAAATCCGTAAATTGAGCGGTGCCAAAAATCTGAAAACTGGAATTGGTAGCCATTATTGGTAGGAATAAGGTGTTTAAGTGTCATTTGCGAGAAATTAACCGTTTAGGCGCTACCCGGCAACAACCTTTTATAAGGCCTAAATTGCGCTAAATAGTATTTTCCCTATAAAATGCGCTAAATGGTATTTTCCCTATAAAATCCGTAAATTGGGTGGTGGCAAAAATCTGAAAACTGCAGTTGGTAGCCATTATTAGTAGAAACAAGATGTCTAAGTATTATTTGCGAGAAATTAACCGTTTAGGCGCTACACGCCAACAACCATTTATAAAGACTAAATTGCGCCAAATAGTATTTTCCCTATAAAATCCGTAAATTGAGCGGTGCCAAACATCTGAAAACTGCAATTGGTAGCATTATTAGTAGGAATAAGATGTCTAAGTGTCATTTTCGAGAAATTAACCGTTTAGGCGCTACACACCAACAACCTTTTATAAGGCCTAAATTGCGCTAAATAGTATTTTCCCTATAAAATCCGTAAATTGAGAGGTGTCAAAAATCTGAAAACAGCAATTGGTAGCCTTTATAAGTAGAAATAAGATGTCTAATTTCATATGCGACAAATTAACCGATTAGGCGCTACAGGCCAACAACCTTTTATAAGGCCTAAATTGCGCTAAATAGTATTTTCCCTATAAAATGCGCTAAACGGTATTTTCCCTATAAAATCCGTAAATTGAGCGGTGCCAAAAATCTGAAAACTGGAATTGGTAGCCATTATTGGTAGGAATAAGGTGTTTAAGTGTCATTTGCGAGAAATTAACCGTTTAGGCGCTACCCGGCAACAACCTTTTATAAGGCCTAAATTGCGCTAAATAGTATTTTCCCTATAAAATGCGCTAAATGGTATTTTCCCTATAAAATCCGTAAATTGGGTGGTGGCAAAAATCTGAAAACTGCAGTTGGTAGCCATTATTAGTAGAAACAAGATGTCTAAGTATTATTTGCGAGAAATTAACCGTTTAGGCGCTACACGCCAACAACCATTTATAAGGACTAAATTGCGCCAAATAGTATTTTCCCTATAAAATCCGTAAATTGAGCGGTGCCAAACATCTGAAAACTGCAATTGGTAGCATTATTAGTAGGAATAAGATGTCTAAGTGTGATTTTCGAGAAATTAACCGTTTAGGCGCTACACACCAACAACCTTTTATAAGGCCTAAATTGCGCTAAATAGTATTTTCCCTATAAAATCCGTAAATTGAGAGGTGTCAAAAATCTGAAAACAGCAATTGGTAGCCTTTATAAGTAGAAATAAGATGTCTAATTTCATATGCGACAAATTAACCGATTAGGCGCTACAGGCCAACAACCTTTTATAAGGCCTAAATTGCGCTAAATAGTATTTTCCCTATAAAATGCGCTAAACGGTATTTTCCCTATAAAATCCGTAAATTGAGCGGTGCCAAAAATCTGAAAACTGGAATTGGTAGCCATTATTATTAGAAACAAGATGTCTAAGTATTATTTGCGAGAAATTAACCGTTTAGGCGCTACACGCCAACAACCATTTATAAGGCCTAAATTGCGCTAAATAGTATTTTCACTATAAATTCCGTAAATTGAGCGGTGCCAAAAATCTGAAAACTGGAATTGGTAGCCATTATTAGTAGAAACAAGATGTCAAAGTGTCATTTGCGAGAAATTAACCGTTTAGGCGCTACCCGGCAACAACCTTTTATAAGGCCTAAATTGCGCTAAATAGTATTTTCCCTATAAAATCCGTAAATTGAGCTGTCCCAAAAATCTGAAAACAGCAATTGGTAGCCATTATTAGTAGGAATAAGCTGTCTAAGTGTCATTTGCGAGAAATTAATCGTTTAGGCGCTACCCGGCAACAACCTTTTATAAGGCCTAAATTGCGCTAAATAGTATTTTCCCTATAAAATCCGTAAATTGAGCTGTCCCAAAAATCTGAAAACAGCAATTGGTAGCCATTATTAGTAGGAATAAGCTGTCTAAGTGTCATTTGCGAGAAATTAACCGTTTAGGCGCTACCCGGCAACAACCTTTTATAAGGCCTAAATTGCGCTAAATAGTATTTTCCCTATAAAATCCGTAAATTGAGCTGTCCCAAAAATCTGAAAACAGCAATTGGTAGCCATTATTAGTAGGAATAAGCTGTCTAAGTGTCATTTGCGAGAAATTAACCGTTTAGGCGCTACACCTTTTATAAGGCCTAAATTGCGCCAAATAGTATTTTCCCAATAAAAGCCGTTAATTGAGCGGTGCCAAAAATCTGAAAACTGGAATTGGTAGCCATCATTAGTAGAAACAAGATCTCTAAGTGTCATTTGTGAGAAATTAACCGTTTAGGCGCGGTGCCAAACATCTGAAAACTGCAATTGGTAGCATTATTAGTAGGAATAAGATGTCTAAGTGTCATTTTCGAGAAATTAACCGTTTAGGCGCTACACACCAACAACCTTTTATAAGGCCTAAATTGCGCTAAATAGTATTTTCCCTATAAAATCCGTAAATTGAGAGGTGTCAAAAATCTGAAAACAGCAATTGGTAGCCTTTATAAGTAGAAATAAGATGTCTAATTTCATATGCGACAAATTAACCGATTAGGCGCTACAGGCCAACAACCTTTTATAAGGCCTAAATTGCGCTAAATAGTATTTTCCCTATAAAATGCGCTAAACGGTATTTTCCCTATAAAATCCGTAAATTGAGCGGTGCCAAAAATCTGAAAACTGCAATTGGTATCCATTATTAGTAGGAATAAGATGTCTAAGTGTCATTTGCGAGAAATTAACCGTTTAGGCGCTACACGCCAACAACCTTTTATAAGGCCTAAATTGCGCCAAATAGTATTTTCCCAATAAAAGCCGTTAATTGAGCGGTGCCAAAAATCTGAAAACTGGAATTGGTAGCCATCATTAGTAGAAACAAGATCTCTAAGTGTCATTTGTGAGAAATTAACCGTTTAGGCGCTACACGTCAACAATCTTTTATAAGGCATAAATTGCGCTAAATAGTATTTTCCCTATAAATTCCGTAAATTGAGCGGTGCCAAAAATCTGAAAACTGCAATTGGTAGCCATTATCAGTAGAAACAAGATGTCTAAGTATTATTTGCGAGAAATTAACCGTTTAGGCGCTACACGCCAACAACCATTTATAAGGACTAAATTGCGCCAAATAGTATTTTCCCTATAAAATGCGCTAAATGGTATTTTCCCTATAAAATCCGTAAATTGAGTGGTGGCAAAAATCTGAAAACTGCAATTGGTAGCATTATTAGTAGGAATAAGATGTCTAAGTGTCATTTGCGAGAAATTAACCGTTTAGGCGCTACACGCCAACAACCTTTTATAAGGCCTAAAATGCGCTAAATGGTATTTTCCCTATAAAATCCGTAAATAGAGCTGTGCCAAAAATCTGAAAACAGCAATTGGTAGGCATTATTAGTAGGAATAAGATGTCTAAGTGTCATTTTCGAGAAATTAACCGTTTAGGTGCTACACGCCAACAACCTTTTATAAGGCCTAAATTGCGCTAAATAGTATTTTCCCTATAAAATGCGTAAATTGAGAGGTGCCAAAAATCTGAAAACAGCAATTGGTAGCCTTTATAAGTAGAAATAAGATGTCTAAGTGTCATTTTCGAGAAATTAACCGTTTAGGCGCTACAGGCCAACAACCTTTTATAAAGCCTAAATTGCGCTAAATAGTATTATCCCTATAAAATCCGTAAATTGAGCGGTGCCAAAAATCTGAAAACTGGAATTGGTAGCCATTATTAGTAGAAACAAGATGTCTAAGTATTATTTGCGAGAAATTAACCGTTTAGGCGCGGTGCCAAACATCTGAAAACTGCAATTGGTAGCAATATTAGTAGGAATAAGATGTCTAAGTGTCATTTTCGAGAAATTAACCGTTTAGGCGCTACACACCAACAACCTTTTATAAGGCCTAAATTGCGCTAAATAGTATTTTCCCTATAAAATCCGTAAATTGAGAGGTGTCAAAAATCTGAAAACAGCAATTGGTAGCCTTTATAAGTAGAAATAAGATGTCTAATGTCATATGCGACAAATTAACCGATTAGGCGCTACAGGCCAACAACCTTTTATAAAGCCTAAATTGCGCTAAATAGTATTATCCCTATAAAATCCGTAAATTGAGCGGTGCCAAAAATCTGAAAACTGGAATTGGTAGCCATTATTAGTAGAAACAAGATGTCTAAGTATTATTTGCGAGAAATTAACCGTTTAGGCGCGGTGCCAAACATCTGAAAACTGCAATTGGTAGCAATATTAGTAGGAATAAGATGTCTAAGTGTCATTTTCGAGAAATTAACCGTTTAGGCGCTAAATACCAACAACCTTTTATAAGGCCTAAATTGCGCTAAATAGTATTTTCCCTATAAAATGCGCTAAACGGTATTTTCCCTATAAAATCCGTAAATTGAGCGGTGGCAAAAATCTGAAAACTGCAATTGCTAGCCAATATTAGTAGGAATAAGATGGTTAAGTGTCATTTGCAAGAAATTAACCGTTTAGGCGCTACACGCCAACAACATTTTATAAAGCCTAAATTGCGCCAAATAGTATTTTCCCTATAAAATCCGTAAATTGAGCGGTGTCAAAAATCTGAAAACTGCAATTGGTAGCATTATTAATAGGAATAAGATGTCTAAGTATCATTTTCGAGAAATTAACCGTTTAGGCGCTACACGCCAACAACCTTTTATAAGGCGTAAATTGCGCTAAATAGTTTTATCCCTATAAAATCCGTAAATTGATCGGTGCCAAAAATCTGAAAACTGGAATTGGTAGCCATTATTATTAGAAGTATTATTTGCGAGAAATTAACCGTTTAGGCGCTACACGCCAACAACCATTTATAAGGCCTAAATTGCGCTAAATAGTATTTTCACTATAAAATCCGTAAATTGAGCTGTGCCAAAAATCTGAAAACAGCAATTGGTAGCCATTATTAGTAGAAACAAGATGTCAAAGTGTTATTTGCGAGAAATTAACCGTTTAGGCGCTACCCGGCAACAACCTTTTATAAGGCCTAAATTGCGCTAAATAGTATTTTCCTTATAAAATCCGTAAATTGAGAGGTGCCAAAAATCTGAAAACAGCAATTGGTAGCCTTTATAAGTAGAAATAAGACGTCTAAGTATCATATACGAGAAATTAACCGTTTAGGCGCTACAGGCCAACAACCTTTTATAAGGCCTAAATTGCGCTAAATAGTTTTATCCCTATAAAATCCGTAAATTGATCGGTGCCAAAAATCTGAAAACTGGAATTGGTAGCCATTATTATTAGAAGTATTATTTGCGAGAAATTAACCGTTTAGGCGCTACACGCCAACAACCATTTATAAGGCCTAAATTGCGCTAAATAGTATTTTCACTATAAATTCCGTAAATTGAGCGGTGCCAAAAATCTGAGAACTGGAATTGGTAGCCATTATTAGTACAAATAAGCTGTCTAAGTGTCATTTGCGAGAAATTAACCGTTTAGGCGCTACCCGGCAACAACCTTTTATAAGGCCTAAATTGCGCTAAATAGTATTTTCCCTATAAAATCCGTAAATTGAGCTGTGCCAAAAATCTGAAAACAGCATTTGGTAGCCATTATTAGTACAAATAAGCTGTCTAAGTGTCATTTGCGAGAAATTAACCGTTTAGGCGCTACCCGGCAACAACCTTTTATAAGGCCTAAATTGCGCTAAATAGTATTTTCCCTATAAAATGCGATAAATAGTATTTTCCCTATAAAATCCGTAAATTGAGCTGTGCCAAAAATTTGAAAACTGCAATTGGTAGCCATTGTTAGTAGGAATCAGATGTCTAAGTGTCATTTGCGAGAAACTAACCGTTTAGGCGCTAAACGCCAACAACCTTTTATAAGGCCTAAATTGTGCCAAATAGTATTTTACCTATAAAATCCGTAAATTGAGCGGTGCCAAAAATCTGAAAACTGCAATTGGTAGCCATTATTGGTAGGAATAAGATGTTTAAGTGTCATTTGCGAGAAATTAACCGTTTAGGCGCTACAGGCCAACAACCTTTTATAAGGCCTAAATTGCGCCAAATAGTATTTTCCCTATAAAATCCGTAAATTGAGAGGTGCCAAAAATCTGAAAACTGCAATTGGTAGCCATTATTGGTAGGAATAAGATGTTTAAGTGTCATTTGCGAGAAATTAACCGTTTAGGCGCTACCCGGCAACAACCTTTTATAAGGCCTAAAATGCGCTAAATAGTATTTTCCCTATAAAATCCGTAAATAGAGCTGTGCCAAAAATCTGAAAACTGGAATTGGTAGCCATTATTAGTAGAAACAAGATGTCTAAGTATTATTTGCGAGAAATTAACCGTTTAGGCGCTACACGCCAACAACCATTTATAAGGCCTAAATTGCGCTAAATAGTATTTTCCCTATAAAAACCGTAAATTGAGCTGTGCCAAAAATCTGAAAACAGCAATTGCTAGCCATTATTAGTAGGAATAAGCTGTCTAAGTGTTATTTGCGAGAAATTAACCGTTTAGGCGCTACCCGGCAACAACCTTTTATAAGGCCTAAATTGCGCTAAATAGTATTTTCCCTATAAAATCCGTAAATTGAGCTGTCCCAAAAATCTGAAAACAGCAATTGGTAGCCATTATTAGTAGGAATAAGCTGTCTAAGTGTCATTTGCGAGAAATTAACCGTTTAGGCGCTACACCTTTTATAAGGCCTAAATTGCGCCAAATAGTATTTACCCTATAAAATCCGTAAATTGAGCGGTGCCAAAAATCTGAAAACTGGAATTGGTAGCCATTATTGGTAGGAATAAGGTGTTTAAGTGTCATTTGCGAGAAATTAACCGTTTAGGCGCTACCCGGCAACAACCTTTTATAAGGCCTAAATTGCGCTAAATAGTATTTTTTGAGCGGTGCCAAAAATCTGAAAACTGCAATTGGTAGCCATTATTGGTAGGAATAAGATGTTTAAGTGTCATTTGCGAGAAATTAACCGTTTAGGCGCTACCCGGCAACAACCTTTTAAAAGGCCTAAAATGCGCTAAATAGTATTTTCCCTATAAAATCCATAAATAGAGCTGTGCCAAAAATCTGAAAACTGGAATTGGTAGCCATTATTAGTAGAAACAAGATGTCTAGGTATTATTTGCGAGAAATTAACCGTTTAGGCGCTAAACGCCAACAACCTTTTATAAAGCCTAAATTGTGCCAAATAGTATTTTCCCTATAAAATCCGTAAATTGAGCGGTGCCAAAAATCTGAAAACTGGAATTGGTAGCCATTATTGGTAGGAATAAGGTGTTTAAGTGTCATTTGCGAGAAATTAACCGTTTAGGCGCTACCCGGCAACAACCTTTTATAAGGCCTAAATTGCGCTAAATAGTATTTTTTGAGCGGTGCCAAAAATCTGAAAACTGCAATTGGTAGCCATTATTGGTAGGAATAAGATGTTTAAGTGTCATTTGCGAGAAATTAACCGTTTAGGCGCTACCCGGCAACAACCTTTTATAAGGCCTAAAATGCGCTAAATAGTATTTTCCCTATAAAATCCATAAATAGAGCTGTGCCAAAAATCTGAAAACTGGAATTGGTAGCCATTATTAGTAGAAACAAGATGTCTAGGTATTATTTGCGAGAAATTAACCGTTTAGGCGCTAAACGCCAACAACCTTTTATAAAGCCTAAATTGTGCCAAATAGTATTTTCCCTATAAAATCCGTAAATTGAGCGGTGCCAAAAATCTGAAAACTGGAATTGGTAGCCATTATTGGTAGGAATAAGGTGTTTAAGTGTCATTTGCGAGAAATTAACCGTTTAGGCGCTACCCGGCAACAACCTTTTATAAGGCCTAAATTGCGCTAAATAGTATTTTTTGAGCGGTGCCAAAAATCTGAAAACTGCAATTGGTAGCCATTATTGGTAGGAATAAGATGTTTAAGTGTCATTTGCGAGAAATTAACCGTTTAGGCGCTACCCGGCAACAACCTTTTATAAGGCCTAAAATGCGCTAAATAGTATTTTCCCTATAAAATCCATAAATAGAGCTGTGCCAAAAATCTGAAAACTGGAATTGGTAGCCATTATTAGTAGAAACAAGATGTCTAGGTATTATTTGCGAGAAATTAACCGTTTAGGCGCTAAACGCCAACAACCTTTTATAAAGCCTAAATTGTGCCAAATAGTATTTTCCCTATAAAATCCGTAAATTGAGCGGTGCCAAAAATCTGAAAACTGGAATTGGTAGCCATTATTAGTAGAAACAAGATGTCAAAGTGTCATTTGCGAGAAATTAACCGTTTAGGCGCTACCCGGCAACAACCTTTTATAAGGCCTAAATTGCGCTAAATAGTATTTTCCCTATAAAATCCGTAAATTGAGCTGTGCCAAAAATCTGAAAACAGCATTTGGTAGCCATTATTAGTACAAATAAGCTGTCTAAGTGTCATTTGCGAGAAATTAACCGTTTAGGCGCTACCCGGCAACAACCTTTTATAAGGCCTAAATTGCGCTAAATAGTATTTTCCCTATAAAATGCGATAAATAGTATTTTCCCTATAAAATCCGTAAATTGAGCTGTGCCAAAAATTTGAAAACTGCAATTGGTAGCCATTGTTAGTAGGAATCAGATGTCTAAGTGTCATTTGCGAGAAACTAACCGTTTAGGCGCTAAACGCCAACAACCTTTTATAAGGCCTAAATTGTGCCAAATAGTATTTTACCTATAAAATCCGTAAATTGAGCGGTGCCAAAAATCTGAAAACTGCAATTGGTAGCCATTATTGGTAGGAATAAGATGTTTAAGTGTCATTTGCGAGAAATTAACCGTTTAGGCGCTACAGGCCAACAACCTTTTATAAGGCCTAAATTGCGCCAAATAGTATTTTCCCTATAAAATCCGTAAATTGAGAGGTGACAAAAATCTGAAAACTGCAATTGGTAGCATTATTAGTAGAAATAAGATGTCTAAGTGTCATATGCGAGAAATTAACCGTTTAGGCGCTACAGGCCAACAACCTTTTATAAGGCCTAAATTGCGCCAAATAGTATTTTCCCTATAAAATCCGTAAATTGAGCGGTGCCAAAAATCTGAAAACTGCAATTGGTAGCCATTATTGGTAGGAATAAGATGTTTAAGTGTCATTTCCGAGAAATTAACCGTTTAGGCGCTACCCGGCAACAACCTTTTATAAGGCCTAAAATGCGCTAAATAGTATTTTCCCTATAAAATCCGTAAATTGAGCTGTCCCAAAAATCTGAAAACAGCAATTGGTAGCCATTATTAGTAGGAATAAGCTGTCTAAGTGTCATTTGCGAGAAATTAACCGTTTAGGCGCTACACGCCAACAACCATTTATAAGGCCTAAATTGCGCTAAATAGTATTTTCCCTATAAAAACCGTAAATTGAGCTGTGCCAAAAATCTGAAAACAGCAATTGCTAGCCATTATTAGTAGGAATAAGCTGTCTAAGTGTTATTTGCGATAAATTAACCGTTTAGGCGCTACCCGGCAACAACCTTTTATAAGGCCTAAATTGCGCTAAATAGTATTTTCCCTATAAAATCCGTAAATTGAGCTGTCCCAAAAATCTGAAAACAGCAATTGGTAGCCATTATTAGTAGGAATAAGCTGTCTAAGTGTCATTTGCGAGAAATTAACCGTTTAGGCGCTACACCTTTTATAAGGCCTAAATTGCGCCAAATAGTATTTTCCCCATAAAATCCGTAAATTGAGCGGTGCCAAAAATCTGAAAACTGGAATTGGTAGCCATTATTGGTAGGAATAAGGTGTTTAAGTGTCATTTGCGAGAAATTAACCGTTTAGGCGCTACCCGGCAACAACCTTTTATAAGGCCTAAATTGCGCTAAATAGTATTTTTTGAGCGGTGCCAAAAATCTGAAAACTGCAATTGGTAGCCATTATTGGTAGGAATAAGATGTTTAAGTGTCATTTGCGAGAAAGTAACCGTTTAGGCGCTACCCGGCAACAACCTTTTATAAGGCCTAAAATGCGCTAAATAGTATTTTCCCTATAAAATCCATAAATAGAGCTGTGCCAAAAATCTGAAAACTGGAATTGGTAGCCATTATTAGTAGAAACAAGATGTCTAGGTATTATTTGCGAGAAATTAACCGTTTAGGCGCTAAACGCCAACAACCTTTTATAAAGCCTAATTGTGCCAAATAGTATTTTCCCTATAAAATCCGTAAATTGAAAGGTGCCAAAAATCTGAAAACTGGAATTGGTAGCCATTATTGGTAGGAATAAGGTGTTTAAGTGTCATTTGCGAGAAATTAACCGTTTAGGCGCTACCCGGCAACAACCTTTTATAAGGCCTAAATTGCGCTAAATAGTATTTTTTGAGCGGTGCCAAAAATCTGAAAACTGCAATTGGTAGCCATTATTGGTAGGAATAAGATGTTTAAGTGTCATTTGCGAGAAATTAACCGTTTAGGCGCTACCCGGCAACAACCTTTTATAAGGCCTAAAATGCGCTAAATAGTATTTTCCCTATAAAATCCATAAATAGAGCTGTGCCAAAAATCTGAAAACTGGAATTGGTAGCCATTATTAGTAGAAACAAGATGTCTAGGTATTATTTGCGAGAAATTAACCGTTTAGGCGCTAAACGCCAACAACCTTTTATAAAGCCTAAATTGTGCCAAATAGTATTTTCCCTATAAAATCCGTAAATTGAGCGGTGCCAAAAATCTGAAAACTGGAATTGGTAGCCATTATTGGTAGGAATAAGGTGTTTAAGTGTCATTTGCGAGAAATTAACCGTTTAGGCGCTACCCGGCAACAACCTTTTATAAGGCCTAAATTGCGCTAAATAGTATTTTTTGAGCGGTGCCAAAAATCTGAAAACTGCAATTGGTAGCCATTATTGGTAGGAATAAGATGTTTAAGTGTCATTTGCGAGAAATTAACCGTTTAGGCGCTACCCGGCAACAACCTTTTATAAGGCCTAAAATGCGCTAAATAGTATTTTCCCTATAAAATCCATAAATAGAGCTGTGCCAAAAATCTGAAAACTGGAATTGGTAGCCATTATTAGTAGAAACAAGATGTCTAGGTATTATTTGCGAGAAATTAACCGTTTAGGCGCTAAACGCCAACAACCTTTTATAAAGCCTAAATTGTGCCAAATAGTATTTTCCCTATAAAATCCGTAAATTGAGCGGTGCCAAAAATCTGAAAACTGGAATTGGTAGCCATTATTGGTAGGAATAAGGTGTTTAAGTGTCATTTTCGAGAAATTAACCGTTTAGGCGCTACACACCAACAACCTTTTATAAGGCCTAAATTGCGCTAAATAGTATTTTCCCTATAAAATCCGTAAATTGAGAGGTGTCAAAAATCTGAAAACAGCAATTGGTAGCCTTTATAAGTAGAAATAAGATGTCTAATTTCATATGCGACAAATTAACCGATTAGGCGCTACAGGCCAACAACCTTTTATAAGGCCTAAATTGAGCTAAATAGTATTTTCCCTATAAAATGCGCTAAACGGTATTTTCCCTATAAAATCCGTAAATTGAGCGGTGCCAAAAATCTGAAAACTGGAATTGGTAGCCATTATTATTAGAAACAAGATGTCTAAGTATTATTTGCGAGAAATTAACCGTTTAGGCGCTACACGCCAACAACCATTTATAAGGCCTAAATTGCGCTAAATAGTATTTTCACTATAAATTCCGTAAATTGAGCGGTGCCAAAAATCTGAAAACTGGAATTGGTAGCCATTATTAGTAGAAACAAGATGTCAAAGTGTCATTTGCGAGAAATTAACCGTTTAGGCGCTACCCGGCAACAACCTTTTATAAGGCCTAAATTGCGCTAAATAGTATTTTCCCTATAAAATCCGTAAATTGAGCTGTCCCAAAAATCTGAAAACAGCAATTGGTAGCCATTATTAGTAGGAATAAGCTGTCTAAGTGTCATTTGCGAGAAATTAACCGTTTAGGCGCTACCCGGCAACAACCTTTTATAAGGCCTAAATTGCGCTAAATAGTATTTTCCCTATAAAATCCGTAAATTGAGCTGTCCCAAAAATCTGAAAACAGCAATTGGTAGCCATTATTAGTAGGAATAAGCTGTCTAAGTGTCATTTGCGAGAAATTAACCGTTTAGGCACTACCCGGCAACAACCTTTTATAAGGCCTAAATTGCGCTAAATAGTATTTTCCCTATAAAATCCGTAAATTGAGCTGTCCTAAAAATCTGAAAACAGCAATTGGTAGCCATTATTAGTAGGAATAAGCTGTCTAAGTGTCATTTGCGAGAAATTAACCGTTTAGGCGCTACACCTTTTATAAGGCCTAAATTGCGCCAAATAGTATTTTCCCTATAAAATCCGTAAATTGAGCTGTGCCAAAAATCTGAAAACAGCAATTGGTAGCCATTATTAGTGGAAACAAGATGTCAAAGTGTTATTTGCGAGAAATTAACCGTTTAGGCGCTACCCGGCAACAACCTTTTATAAGGCCTAAATTGCGCTAAATAGTATTTTCCTTATAAAATCCGTAAATTGAGAGGTGCCAAAAATCTGAAAACAGCAATTGGTAGCCTTTATAAGTAGAAATAAGACGTCTAAGTATCATATACGAGAAATTAACCGTTTAGGCGCTACAGGCCAACAACCTTTTATAAGGCCTAAATTGCGCTAAATAGTTTTATCCCTATAAAATCCGTAAATTGATCGGTGCCAAAAATCTGAAAACTGGAATTGGTAGCCATTATTATTAGAAGTATTATTTGCGAGAAATTAACCGTTTAGGCGCTACACGCCAACAACCATTTATAAGGCCTAAATTGCGCTAAATAGTACTTTCACTATAAATTCCGTAAATTGAGCGGTGCCAAAAATCTGAAAACTGGAATTGGTAGCCATTATTAGTAGAAACAAGATGTCAAAGTGTCATTTGCGAGAAATTAACCGTTTAGGCGCTACCCGGCAACAACCTTTTATAAGGCCTAAATTGCGCTAAATAGTATTTTCCCTATAAAATCCGTAAATTGAGCTGTGCCAAAAATCTGAAAACAGCATTTGGTAGCCATTATTAGTACAAATAAGCTGTCTAAGTGTCATTTGCGAGAAATTAACCGTTTAGGCGCTACCCGGCAACAACCTTTTATAAGGCCTAAATTGCGCTAAATAGTATTTTCCCTATAAATTCCGTAAATTGAGCGGTGCCAAAAATCTGAAAACTGGAATTGGTAGCCATTATTAGTAGAAACAAGATGTCAAAGTGTCATTTGCGAGAAATTAACCGTTTAGGCGCTACCCGGCAACAACCTTTTATAAGGCCTAAATTGCGCTAAATAGTATTTTCCCTATAAAATCCGTAAATTGAGCTGTGCCAAAAATTTGAAAACTGCAATTGGTAGCCATTGTTAGTAGGAATCAGATGTCTAAGTGTCATTTGCGAGAAACTAACCGTTTAGGCGCTAAACGCCAACAACCTTTTATAAGGCCTAAATTGTGCCAAATAGTATTTTACCTATAAAATCCGTAAATTGAGCGGTGCCAAAAATCTGAAAACTGCAATTGGTAGCCATTATTGGTAGGAATAAGATGTTTAAGTGTCATTTGCGAGAAATTAACCGTTTAGGCGCTACAGGCCAACAACATTTTATAAGGCCTAAATTGCGCCAAATAGTATTTTCCCTATAAAATCCGTAAATTGAGAGGTGACAAAAATCTGAAAACTGCAATTGGTAGCATTATTAGTAGAAATAAGATGTCTAAGTGTCATATGCGAGAAATTAACCGTTTAGGCGCTACAGGCCAACAACCTTTTATAAGGCCTAAATTGCGCCAAATAGTATTTTCCCTATAAAATCCGTAAATTGAGCGGTGCCAAAAATCTGAAAACTGCAATTGGTAGCCATTATTGGTAGGAATAAGATGTTTAAGTGTCATTTGCGAGAAATTAACCGTTTAGGCGCTACCCGGCAACAACCTTTTATAAGGCGTAAAATGCGCTAAATAGTATTTTCCCTATAAAATCCGTAAATAGAGCTGTGCCAAAAATCTGAAAACTGGAATTGGTAGCCATTATTAGTAGAAACAAGATATCTAAGTATTATTTGCGAGAAATTAACCGTTTAGGCGCTACACGCCAACAACCATTTATAAGGCCTAAATTGCGCTAAATAGTATTTTCCCTATAAAAACCGTAAATTGAGCTGTGCCAAAAATCTGAAAACAGCAATTGCTAGCCATTATTAGTAGGAATAAGCTGTCTAAGTGTTATTTGCGAGAAGTTAACCGTTTAGGCGCTACCCGGCAACAACCTTTTATAAGGCCTAAATTGCGCTAAATAGTATTTTCCCTATAAAATGCGATAAATAGTATTTTCCCTATAAAATCCGTAAATTGAGCGGTGCCAAAAATCTGAAAACTGCGATTGGTAGCCATTATTGGTAGGAATAAGATGTTTAAGTGTCATTTGCGAGAAATTAACCGTTTAGGCGCTACCCGGCAACAACCTTTTATAAGGCCTAAAATGCGCTAAATAGTATTTTCCCTATAAAATCCGTAAATAGAGCTGTGCCAAAAATCTGAAAACTGGAATTGGTAGCCATTATTAGTAAAAACAAGATGTCTAGGTATTATTTGCGAGAAATTAACCGTTTAGGCGCTAACGCCAACAACCTTTTATAAAGCCTAAATTGTGCCAAATAGTATTTTCCCTATAAAATCCGTAAATTGAGCGGTGCCAAAAATCTGAAAACTGGAATTGGTAGCCATTATTGGTAGGAATAAGGTGTTTAAGTGTCATTTGCGAGAAATTAACCGTTTAGGCGCTACCCGGCAACAACCTTTTATAAGGCCTAAATTGCGCTAAATAGTATTTTCCCTATAAAATGCGCTAAATGGTATTTTCCCTATAAAATCCGTAAATTGAGTGGTGGCAAAAATCTGAAAACTGCAGTTGGTAGCCATTATTAGTAATAATAAGATGTCTAAGTGTCATTTGCGAGAAATTAACCGTTTAGGCGCTACCCGGCAACAACCTTTTATAAGGCCTAAATTGCGCTAAATAGTATTTTCCCTATAAAATCCGTAAATTGAGCTGTCCCAAAAATCTGAAAACAGCAATTGGTAGCCATTATTAGTAGGAATAAGCTGTCTAAGTGTCATTTGCGAGAAATTAACCGTTTAGGCACTACCCGGCAACAACCTTTTATAAGGCCTAAATTGCGCTAAATAGTATTTTCCCTATAAAATCCGTAAATTGAGCTGTCCTAAAAATCTGAAAACAGCAATTGGTAGCCATTATTAGTAGGAATAAGCTGTCTAAGTGTCATTTGCGAGAAATTAACCGTTTAGGCGCTACACCTTTTATAAGGCCTAAATTGCGCCAAATAGTATTTTCCCTATAAAATCCGTAAATTGAGCTGTGCCAAAAATCTGAAAACAGCAATTGGTAGCCATTATTAGTGGAAACAAGATGTCAAAGTGTTATTTGCGAGAAATTAACCGTTTAGGCGCTACCCGGCAACAACCTTTTATAAGGCCTAAATTGCGCTAAATAGTATTTTCCTTATAAAATCCGTAAATTGAGAGGTGCCAAAAATCTGAAAACAGCAATTGGTAGCCTTTATAAGTAGAAATAAGACGTCTAAGTATCATATACGAGAAATTAACCGTTTAGGCGCTACAGGCCAACAACCTTTTATAAGGCCTAAATTGCGCTAAATAGTTTTATCCCTATAAAATCCGTAAATTGATCGGTGCCAAAAATCTGAAAACTGGAATTGGTAGCCATTATTATTAGAAGTATTATTTGCGAGAAATTAACCGTTTAGGCGCTACACGCCAACAACCATTTATAAGGCCTAAATTGCGCTAAATAGTATTTTCACTATAAATTCCGTAAATTGAGCGGTGCCAAAAATCTGAAAACTGGAATTGGTAGCCATTATTAGTAGAAACAAGATGTCAAAGTGTCATTTGCGAGAAATTAACCGTTTAGGCGCTACCCGGCAACAACCTTTTATAAGGCCTAAATTGCGCTAAATAGTATTTTCCCTATAAAATCCGTAAATTGAGCTGTGCCAAAAATCTGAAAACAGCATTTGGTAGCCATTATTAGTACAAATAAGCTGTCTAAGTGTCATTTGCGAGAAATTAACCGTTTAGGCGCTACCCGGCAACAACCTTTTATAAGGCCTAAATTGCGCTAAATAGTATTTTCCCTATAAATTCCGTAAATTGAGCGGTGCCAAAAATCTGAAAACGGGAATTGGTAGCCATTATTAGTAGAAACAAGATGTCAAAGTGTCATTTGCGAGAAATTAACCGTTTAGGCGCTACCCGGCAACAACCTTTTATAAGGCCTAAATTGCGCTAAATAGTATTTTCCCTATAAAATCCGTAAATTGAGCTGTGCCAAAAATTTGAAAACTGCAATTGGTAGCCATTGTTAGTAGGAATCAGATGTCTAAGTGTCATTTGCGAGAAACTAACCGTTTAGGCGCTAAACGCCAACAACCTTTTATAAGGCCTAAATTGTGCCAAATAGTATTTTACCTATAAAATCCGTAAATTGAGCGGTGCCAAAAATCTGAAAACTGCAATTGGTAGCCATTATTGGTAGGAATAAGATGTTTAAGTGTCATTTGCGAGAAATTAACCGTTTAGGCGCTACAGGCCAACAACATTTTATAAGGCCTAAATTGCGCCAAATAGTATTTTCCCTATAAAATCCGTAAATTGAGAGGTGACAAAAATCTGAAAACTGCAATTGGTAGCATTATTAGTAGAAATAAGATGTCTAAGTGTCATATGCGAGAAATTAACCGTTTAGGCGCTACAGGCCAACAACCTTTTATAAGGCCTAAATTGCGCCAAATAGTATTTTCCCTATAAAATCCGTAAATTGAGCGGTGCCAAAAATCTGAAAACTGCAATTGGTAGCCATTATTGGTAGGAATAAGATGTTTAAGTGTCATTTGCGAGAAATTAACCGTTTAGGCGCTACCCGGCAACAACCTTTTATAAGGCGTAAAATGCGCTAAATAGTATTTTCCCTATAAAATCCGTAAATAGAGCTGTGCCAAAAATCTGAAAACTGGAATTGGTAGCCATTATTAGTAGAAACAAGATATCTAAGTATTATTTGCGAGAAATTAACCGTTTAGGCGCTACACGCCAACAACCATTTATAAGGCCTAAATTGCGCTAAATAGTATTTTCCCTATAAAAACCGTAAATTGAGCTGTGCCAAAAATCTGAAAACAGCAATTGCTAGCCATTATTAGTAGGAATAAGCTGTCTAAGTGTTATTTGCGAGAAGTTAACCGTTTAGGCGCTACCCGGCAACAACCTTTTATAAGGCCTAAATTGCGCTAAATAGTATTTTCCCTATAAAATGCGATAAATAGTATTTTCCCTATAAAATCCGTAAATTGAGCGGTGCCAAAAATCTGAAAACTGCGATTGGTAGCCATTATTGGTAGGAATAAGATGTTTAAGTGTCATTTGCGAGAAATTAACCGTTTAGGCGCTACCCGGCAACAACCTTTTATAAGGCCTAAAATGCGCTAAATAGTATTTTCCCTATAAAATCCGTAAATAGAGCTGTGCCAAAAATCTGAAAACTGGAATTGGTAGCCATTATTAGTAAAAACAAGATGTCTAGGTATTATTTGCGAGAAATTAACCGTTTAGGCGCTAACGCCAACAACCTTTTATAAAGCCTAAATTGTGCCAAATAGTATTTTCCCTATAAAATCCGTAAATTGAGCGGTGCCAAAAATATAAGGACTAAATTGCGCCAAATAGTATTTTCCCTATAAAATCCGTAAATTGAGCGGTGCCAAAAATCTGAAAACTGCGATTGGTAGCCATTATTGGTAGGAATAAGGTGTTTAAGTGTCATTTGCGAGAAATTAACCGTTTAGGCGCTACCCGGCAACAACCTTTTATAAGGCCTAAATTGCGCTAAATAGTATTTTCCCTATAAAATGCGCTAAATGGTATTTTCCCTATAAAATCCGTAAATTGAGTGGTGGCAAAAATCTGAAAACTGCAGTTGGTAGCCATTATTAGTAATAATAAGATGTCTAAGTGTCATTTGCGAGAAATTAACCGTTTAGGCGCTACACGCCAACAACCTTTTATAAGGCCTAAAATGCGCTAAATAGTATTTTCCCTATAAAATCCGTAAATAGAGCTGTGCCAAAAATCTGAAAACAGCAATTGGTAGCCATTCTTAGTAGGAATAAGATGTCTAAGTGTCATTTGCGAGAAATTAACCGTTTAGGCGCTACACGCCAACAACCATTTAAAATGACTAAATTGCGCCAAATAGTATTTCTCTATAAAATCCGTAAATTGAGCGGTGCCAAACATCTGAAAACTGCAATTGGTAGCATTATTAGTAGGAATAAGATGTCTAAGTGTCAGTTTCGAGAAATTAACCGTTTAGGCGCTACACACCAACAACCTTTTATAAGGCCTAAATTGCGCTAAATAGTATTTTCCCTATAAAATCCGTAAATTGAGAGGTGTCAAAAATCTGAAAACAGCAATTGGTAGCCTTTATAAGTAGAAATAAGATATCTAATGTCATATGCGACAAATTAATCGTTTAGGCGCTACACGCCAACAACCATTTATAAGGACTAAATTGCGCCAAATAGTATTTTCCCTATAAAATCCGTAAATTGAGCGGTGCCAAAAATATAAGGACTAAATTGCGCCAAATAGTATTTTCCCTATAAAATCCGTAAATTGAGCGGTGCCAAAAATCTGAAAACTGCAATTGGTAGCATTATTAGTAGGAATAAGACGTCTAGGTATCATTTTCGAGAAATTAACCGTTTAGGCGCTACACGCCAACAATCTTTTATAAGGCCTAAATTGCGCTAAATAGTATTTTCCCTATAAAATCCGTAAATTGAGCGGTGCCAAAAATCTGAAAACTGCAATTGGTAGCCATTATTAGTAGGAATAAGATTTCTAAGTGTCATTTGCGAGAAATTAACCGTTTAGGCGCTACACGCCAACAACCTTTTATAAGGCCTAAAATGCGCTAAATAGTATTTTCCCTATAAAATCCGTAAATAGAGCTGTGCCAAAAATCTGAAAACTGCAATTGGTAGCATTATTAGTAGGAATAAGATGTCTAAGTGTCATTTTCGAGAAATTAACCGTTTAGGTGCTACATGCCAACAACCTTTTATAAAGCCTAAATTGCGCTAAATAGTATTTTCCCTATAAAATCCGTAAATTGAGCTGTGCCAAAAATTTGAAAACTGCAATTTGTAGCCATTGTTAGTAGAAATCAGATGTCTAAGTGTCATTTGCGAGAAACTAACCGTTTAGGCGCTAAACGCCAACAACCTTTTATAAGGCCTAAATTGTGCCAAATAGTATTTTCCCTATAAAATCCGTAAATTGAGCGGTGCCAAAAATCTGAAAACTGCAATTGGTAGCCATTATTGGTAGGAATTAGATGTTTAAGTGTCATTTGCGAGAAATTAACTGTTTAGGCGCTACCCGGCAACAACCTTTTATAAGGCCTAAATTGCGCTAAATAGTATTTTCCCTATAAAATGCGCTAAATGGTATTTTCCCTATAAAATCCGTAAATTGAGTGGTGGCAAAAATCTGAAAACTGCAGTTGGTAGCCATTATTAGTAGGAATAAGATGTCTAAGTGTCATTTGCGAGAAATTAACCGTTTAGGCGCTACACGCCAACAACCTTTTATAAGGCCTAAAATGCGCTAAATAGTATTTTCCCTATAAAATCCGTAAATTGAGCGGCGCCAAACATCTGAAAACTGCAATTGGTAGCATTATTAGTAGGAATAAGATGTCTAAGTGTCATTTTCGAGAAATTAACCGTTTAGGTGCTACACGCCAACAACCTTTTATAAAGCCTAAATTGCGCTATATAGCATTTTCCCTATAAAATCCGTAAATTGAGAGGTGCCAAAAATCTGAAAACAGCAATTGGTAGCCTTTATAAGTAGAAATAAGATGTCTAAGTGTCATATGCGAGAAATTCACCGTTTAGGCGCTACAGGCCAACAACCTTTTATAAAGCGTAAATTACGCTAAATAGTATTATCCCTATAAAATCCGTAAATTAAGCGGTGCCAAAAATCTGAAAACTGGAATTGGTAGCCATTATTAGTATAAACAAGATGTCTAAGTATTATTTGCGAGAAATTAACCGTTTAGGCGCTACACGCCAACAACCATTTATAAGGACTAAATTGCGCCAAATAGTATTTTCCCTATAAAATCCGTAAATTGAGCGGTGCCAAACATCTGAAAACTGCAATTGGTAGCATTATCAGTAGGAATAAGATGTCTAAGTGTCATTTTCGAGAAATTTACCGTTTAGGCGCTACACACCAACAACCTTTTATAAGGCCTAAATTGCGCTAAATAGTATTTTCCCTATAAAATCCGTAAATTGAGAGGTGTCAAAAATCTGAAAACAGCAATTGGTAGCCTTTATAAGTAGAAATAAGATGTCTAATGTCATATGCGACAAATTAACCGTTTTGGCGCTACAGGCCAACAACCTTTTATAAGGCCTAAATTGCGCTAAATAGTATTTTCCCTATAAAATGCGCTAAACGGTATTTTCTGAAAACTGCAATTGCTAGCCATTATTAGTAGGAATAAGATGGTTAAGTGTCATTTGCGAGAAATTAACCGTGTAGGCACTACACGCCAACAACCTTTTATAAGGCCTAAATTGCGCCAAATAGTATTTTCTCTATAAAATCCGTAAATTGAGCGGTGTCAAAAATCTGAAAACTGCAATTGGTAGCATTATTAGTAGGAATAAGATGTCTAAGTATCATTTTCGAGAAATTAACCGTCTAGGTGCTACACGCCAACAACCCAGATTGTGCCCAGTATCGGAAATATATATATTTTAAAATTTTGATTTTTCGAAAAAAATATGAAATATTTAAGTGGATCCGAAGGGTACTTAGAGAAGACATGAATCGGGTCACGGGAACATTGAAATTAGCCTAAGACTAGTAGATTCCAGCAGTATAATTTCTACGTCCAGATTGTGCCCAGTATCGGATATATATATATTTTAAAAATTTGATTTTTTGAAAAAAAAAAAAGAAAAAATATGAAATTTTTAAGTGGATCCAATGGGTATTTAGAGAAGACATGAATCGGGTCACCGGCATACTGAAATTAGCCTAACACTAGTAGCTTTCAGCAGTATAATTTCTACGTCCACATTGTGCCCAGTATCGGAGATATATATATTTTAAAATTTAGATTTTTCGAAAAAAAAAAAAAAAATATGAAAAAATATGAAATATTTAAGTTGATCCAATGGGTATTTAGAGAAGACATGAATCGGGTCACCGGAATATTGAAATTAGCCTAAGACTAGTAGATTCTAGCAGTATAATTTCTACGTCCAGATTGTGCCCAGTATCGGAGATATATATATTTTAAAATTTTGATTTTTTGATAAAAAATATGAAATTTTTAAGTGGATCCAAAAGGTATTTAGAGAAAAAATGAATAGGGTCACCGGAATACTGAAAATATACTAAGACTAGTAGATTCCTGCAGTATAATTAATACATCCAGATTGTGCCCAGTATCGGAGATATATATATTTTAAACTTTTGTTTTTTCGAAAAAAATATGAAAAAATATGAAATTTTTATGTTGATCCAATGGGTATTTAGAGAAGACATGAATCGGGTCACCGGAATATTGAAATTAGCCTAAGACCAGTAGATTCCAGCAGTATAATATCTACATCCAGATTGTGCCCAGTATCGGAGATATATATATTTTAAAATTTTGATTTTTCGAAAAAAAATGAAATTTTTAAGTGGATCCAATGGGTATTTAGAGAAGACATGAATATTCAAAATAGCCTAAGACTAGTCGATTCCAGCAGTATAATTTCTTCGTCCAGATTGTGCCCAGTATCGGAGATATATATATATATTTTAAAATTTTTATTTTTCGAAGAAAAGTATGAAAAAATATGAAATTTTTAAGTGGATCCAGTGGGTATTTTGAGAAGACATGAATCGGGTCACCGAAATATTGAAATTTGCCTAAGACTATTAGATTCCAGCAGTATAATTTCTACGTCCAAATTGTGCCCAGTATCGGAAATGTATATATTTTAAAATTTTGATTTTTCTAAAAAAAATATGAAAAAATATGAAATATTTAAGTGGATTCGAAGGGTACTTAGACAAGACATGAATCGGGTCACCGGAATATTGAAATTAGCCTAAGACTAGTAGATTCCAGCAGTATAATTATATTAGATTCCAGCAGTATAATTTCTACGTCCAAATTGTGCCCAGTATCGGAAATATATATATTTTAAAATTTCGATTTTACGAAAAAAAAAATGAAAAAATATGAAATATTTAAGTGGATCCGAAGGGTACCTAGAGAAGACATGAATCGGGTCACCGGAATACTGAAATTAGCCTAAGACTAGTAGATTTCAGCAGTATAATTTCTACGTCCAGATTGTGCCCAGTATCGGAGATATATATATTTTAAAATTTTGATTTTTTGAAAAAAAATATGAAAAAATATGAAATTTTTAAGTTGATCAAATGGGTATTTAGAGAAGACATGAATTGGGTCACCGGCATATTGTAATTAGCCTAAGACTAGTAGCTTTCAGCAGTATAATTTCTACGTCCAGATTGTGCCCAGTATCGGAGATATATATATTTTAAAATCTTGATTTTTCGAAAAAAAAAATGAAAAAATATGAAATATTTAAGTTGATCCAATGGGTATTTAGAGAAGACATGAATCGGGTCACCGGAATACTGAAATTAGCCTAAGACTAGTAGATTCTAGCAGTATAATTTCTACGTCCAGATTGTGCCCAGTATCGGAGATATATATATTTTAAAATTTTGATTTTTCGAAAAAAAATATGAAAAAATATGAAAAATTTTAAGTGGTTCCAATGGGTATCTAGAGAAGACATGAATCGGGTCACCGGCATATTGAAATTAGCCTAAGACTAGTAGATTTCAGCAGTATAATTTCTACGTCCAGATAGTGCCCAGTTTCGGAGATACATGTATATATTTAAAAATTTTGATTTTCGAAAAAAAATATGAAATTTTCAAGATATATATTTTGTATTTTATATTTAAAATTTTTGATTTTTCGAAAAAAAATATGAAATTTTTAAGTGGATCCAACGGGTATGTAGAGAAGACATAAATCGGGTCACCGGAATATTGAAATTAGCCTAAGAGTAGTAGATTCCAGCAGTATAATTTCTACGTCAGGATTGTACCCAGTATCGGAGATATATATATTTAAAAATTTTGATTTTCGAAAAAAAATATGAAAAAATATGAAATTTTCAAGTGGATCCAATGGGTATTTAGAAAAGACATAAATCGGGTCACCGGAATATTTAAATTGGCCTAAGACCGGTAGATTCCAGCAGTATAGTTTCTACGTCCAGATTGTGCGCAGTATCGGAGATATATATATATATATATATATAAATTTTGATTTTTCGAAAAAAAAAATATGAAAAAATATGAAATTTTTAAGTGGATCCAATGGGTATTTAGAGAAGACATGAGTGGGGTCACCGGCATATTGAAATTAGCCTAAGACTAGTAGATTTCAGCAGTATAATTTCTACGTCCAGATAGTGCCCAGTTTCAGAGATACATGTATATATTTAAAAATTTTGATTTTCGAAAAAAAATATGAAATTTTCAAGATATATATTTTATATTTAAAAATTTTGATTTTCGAAAAAAAAATATGAAAAAATATGAAATTTTCAAGTGGATCCAATGGGTATTTAGAAAAGACATAAATCGGGTCACCGGAATATTGAAATTAGCCTAAGAGTAGTACATTCCAGCAGTATAATTTCTACGTCCAGATTGTGCCCAGTATCGGAGATATATATATTTTAAAATTTTGATTTTTTGAAAAAAAATATGAAAAAATATGAAATTTTTAAGTTGATCAAATGGGTATTTAGAGAAGACATGAATCGGGTCACCGGCATATTGTAATTAGCCTAAGACTAGTAGCTTTCAGCAGTATAATTTCTACGTCCAGATTGTGCCCAGTATCGGAGATATATATATTTTAAAATTTAGATTTTTCGAAAAAAAAAAAAATATGAAAAAATATGAAATATTTAAGTTGATCCAATGGGTATTTAGAGAAGACATGAATCGGGTCACCGGAATACTGAAATTAGCCTAAGACTAGTAGATTCTAGCAGTATAATTTCTACGTCCAGATTGTGCCCAGTATCGGAGATATATATATTTTAAAATTTTGATTTTTCGAAAAAAAATATGAAAAAATATGAAAAATTTTAAGTGGTTCCAATGGGTATTTAGAGAAGACATGAATCGGGTCACCGGCATATTGAAATTAGCCTAAGACTAGTAGATTTCAGCAGTATAATTTCTACGTCCAGATAGTGCCCAGTTTCGGAGATACATGTATATATTTAAAAATTTTGATTTTCGAAAAAAAATATGAAATTTTCAAGATATATATTTTGTATTTTATATTTAAAATTTTTGATTTTTCGAAAAAAAATATGAAATTTTTAAGTGGATCCAACGGGTATGTAGAGAAGACATAAATCGGGTCACCGGAATATTGAAATTAGCCTAAGAGTAGTAGATTCCAGCAGTATAATTTCTACGTCAGGATTGTACCCAGTATCGGAGATATATATATTTAAAAATTTTGATTTTCGAAAAAAAATATGAAAAAATATGAAATTTTCAAGTGGATCCAATGGGTATTTAGAAAAGACATAAATCGGGTCACCGGAATATTTAAATTGGCCTAAGACCGGTAGATTCCAGCAGTATAGTTTCTGCGTCCAGATTGTGCGCAGTATCGGAGATATATATATATATATATATATAAATTTTGATTTTTCGAAAAAAAAATATGAAAAAATATGAAATTTTTAAGTGGATCCAATGGGTATTTAGAGAAGACATGAATGGGGTCACCGGCATATTGAAATTAGCCTAAGACTAGTAGATTTCAGCAGTATAATTTCTACGTCCAGATAGTGCCCAGTTTCAGAGATACATGTATATATTTAAAAATTTTGATTTTCGAAAAAAATATGAAATTTTCAAGATATATATTTTATATTTAAAAATTTTGATTTTCGAAAAAAAATATGAAAAAATATGAAATTTTCAAGTGGATCCAATGGGTATTTAGAAAAGACATAAATCGGGTCACCGGAATATTGAAATTAGCCTAAGAGTAGTACATTCCAGCAGTATAATTTCTACGTCCAGATTGTACCCAGTATCGGAGATATATATATTTAAAAATTTTGAATTTCGAAAAAAAAATATGAAAAAATATGAAATTTTCAAGTGGATCCAATGGGTATTTAGAAAAGACATGAATCGGGTCACCGGAATATTTAAATTAGCCTAAGACCGGTAGATTCCAGCAGTATAGTTTCTACGTCCAGATTGTGCGTAGTATCGGAGATATATATATATATATATATATATATATATAAATTTTGATTTTTCGAAAAAAAAATATGAAAAAATATGAAATTTTTAAGTGGATCCAATGGGTATTTAGAGAAGACATGAATGGGGTCACCGGCATATTGAAATTAGCCTAAGACTAGTAGATTTCAGCAGTATAATTTCTACGTCCAGATAGTGCCCAGTTTCAGAGATACATGTATATATTTAAAAATTTTGATTTTCGAAAAAAATATGAAATTTTCAAGATATATATTTTATATTTAAAAATTTTGATTTTCGAAAAAAAATATGAAAAAATATGAAATTTTCAAGTGGATCCAATGGGTATTTAGAAAAGACATAAATCGGGTCACCGGAATATTGAAATTAGCCTAAGACTAGTAGATTCCAGCAGTATAATATCTACATCCAGATTGTGCCCAGTATCGGAGATATATATATTTTAAAATTTTGATTTTTCGAAAAAAAATGAAATTTTTAAGTGGATCCAATGGGTATTTAGAGAAGACATGAATCGGGTCACCGGAATATTGAAAATAGCCTAAGACTAGTCGATTCCAGCAGTATAATTTCTTCGTCCAGATTGTGCCCAGTATCGGAAATGTATATATTTTATAATTTTGATTTTTTGAAAAAAAAATATGAAAAAATATGAAATATTTAAGTGGATCCGAAGGGTACTTAGAGAAGACATGAATCGGGTCACCGGAATACTGAAATTAGCCTAAGACTAGTAGATTTCAGCAGTATAATTTCTACGTCCAGATTGTGCCCAGTATCGGAGATATATATATTTTAAAATTTTGATTTTTTGAAAAAAAATATGAAAAAATATGAAATTTTTAAGTGGATCCAATGGGTATTTTGAGAAGACATGAATCGGGTCACCGAAATATTGAAATTTGCCTAAGACTATTAGATTCCAGCAGTATAATTTCTACGTCCAAATTGTGCCAAATTGTGTATCGGAAATGTATATATTTTAAAATTTTGATTTTTCTAAAAAAAATATGAAAAAATATGAAATATTTAAGTGGATCCGAAGGGTACTTAGACAAGACATGAATCGGGTCACCGGAATATTGAAATTAGCCTAAGTCTAGTAGATTCCAGCAGTATAATTATATTAGATTCCAGCAGTATAATTTCTACGTCCAAATTGTGCCCAGTATCGGAAATATATATATTTTAAAATTTTGATTTTACGAAAAAAAAAATCAAAAAAATATGAAATATTTAAGTGGATCCGAAGGGTACTTAGAGAAGACATGAATCGGATCACCGGAATACTGAAATTATCCTAAGACTAGTAGATTTCAGCAGTATAATTTCTACGTCCAGATTGTGCTCAGTATCGGAGATATATATATTTAAAAATTTTGATTTTCGAAAAAAAATATGAAAAAATATGAAATTTTCAAGTGGATCCAATGGGTATTTAGAAAAGACATAAATCGGGTCACCGGAATATTGAAATTAGCCTAAGAGTAGTACATTCCAGCAGTATAATTTCTACGTCCAGATTGTACCCAGTATCGGAGATATATATATTTAAAAATTTTGAATTTCGAAAAAAAAAATATGAAAAAATATGAAATTTTCAAGTGGATCCAATGGGTATTTAGAAAAGACATGAATCGGGTCACCGGAATATTTAAATTAGCCTAAGACCGGTAGATTCCAGCAGTATAGTTTCTACGTCCAGATTGTGCGCAGTATCGGAGATATATATATATATAAATTTTGATTTTTCGAAAAAAAAAATATGAAAAAATATGAAATTTTTAAGTGGATCCAATGGGTATTTAGAGAAGACATGAATCAGGTCACCGGAATACTGGAATTAGCCTAAGACTAGTAGATTCCAGCAGTATAATTTCTACGTCCAGATTGTGTCCAGTATCGGAGATATATATATTTTAAAATTTTGATTTTTCGAAAAAAAAATATGAAAAAATATGAAATTTTTAAGCGGATCCAATGGGTATTTAGAGAAGATATGAATCGGTTCACCGGAATATTGAAATTAGCCTAAGACTAGTAGATTCCAGCAGTATAATTTCTACGTCCAGATTGTGCCCAGTTTCGGACTTATATATATTTAAAAATTTTGATTTTCGAAAAATATATGAAATTTTCAAGTGGATCCAATGGGTATTTAGAGAAGACATGAATCGAGTCACCGATTTTTAAGTGGATCCAATGAGTATTTAGAGAAGACATGAATCGGGTCACCGGAATATTGAAAATAGACTAAGACTAGTAGATTCCTGCAGTATAATTTATACGTCCAGATTGTGCCCAGTATCGGAGATATATATATTTTAAAATTTTGATTTTTCGAAAAAAAAAAATATGAAAAAATATGAAATTTTTAAGTTGATCCAATGGGTATTTAGAGAAGACATGAATCGGGTCACCGGAATATTGAAAATAGACTAAGACTAGTAGATTCCTGCAGTATAATTTCTACGTCAAGATTGTGACCAGTATCGGAGATATATATATTTTAAAATTTTGATTTTTCGAAAAAACAAAAATGAAATTTTTAAGTGGATCCAATGGGTATTTAGAGAAGACATGAATCGGGTCACCGGAATATTGAAAATAGCCTAAGACTAGTCGATTCCAGCAGTATAATTTCTTCGTCCAGATTGTGCCCAGTATCGGAGATATATATATTTTAAAATTTTGTTTTTTCGAAAAAAAAAATATGAAAAAATATGAAATTTTTATGTTGATCCAATGGGTATTTTGAGAAGACATGAATCGGGTCACCGAAATATTGAAATTAGCCTAAGACTAGTAGATTCCAGCAGTATAATATCTACATCCAGATTGTGCCCAGTATCGGAGATATATATATTTTAAAATTTTGATTTTTCGAAAAAAATGAAATTTTTAAGTGGATCCAATGGGTATTTAGAGAAGACATGAATCGGGTCACCGGAATATTGAAAATAGCCTAAGACTAGTCGATTCCAGCAGTATAATTTCTTCGTCCAGATTGTGCCCAGTATCGGAAATGTATATATTTTATAATTTTGATTTTTTGAAAAAAAAATATGAAAAAATATGAAATATTTAAGTGGATCCGAAGGGTACTTAGAGAAGACATGAATCGGGTCACCGGAATACTGAAATTAGCCTAAGACTAGTAGATTTCAGCAGTATAATTTCTACGTCCAGATTGTGCCCAGTATCGGAGATATATATATTTTAAAATTTTGATTTTTTGAAAAAAATATGAAAAAATATGAAATTTTTAAGTGGATCCAATGGGTATTTTGAGAAGACATGAATCGGGTCACCGAAATATTGAAATTTGCCTAAGACTATTAGATTCCAGCAGTATAATTTCTACGTCCAAATTGTGCCCAGTATCGGAAATGTATATATTTTAAAATTTTGATTTTTCTAAAAAAAATATGAAAAAATATGAAATATTTAAGTGGATCCGAAGGGTACTTAGACAAGACATGAATCGGGTCACCGGAATATTGAAATTAGCCTAAGACTAGTAGATTCCAGCAGTATAATTATATTAGATTCCAGCAGTATAATTTCTACGTCCAAATTGTGCCCAGTATCGGAAATATATATATTTTAAAATTTTGATTTTACGAAAAAAAAAAATCAAAAAAATATGAAATATTTAAGTGGATCCGAAGGGTACTTAGAGAAGACATGAATCGGATCACCGGGATACTGAAATTATCCTAAGACTAGTAGATTTCAGCAGTATAATTTCTACGTCCAGATTGTGCTCAGTATCGGAGATATATATATTTTAAAATTTTGATTTTTCGAAAAAAAATATGAAAAAATATGAAAAATTTTAAGTGGATCCAACGGGTTTGTAGAGAAGACATGAATCGGGTCACCGGAATACTGAAATTAGCCTAAGAGTAGTACATTCCAGCAGTATAATTTCTACGTCCAGATTGTACCCAGTATCGGAGATATATATATTTAAAAATTTTGATTTTCGAAAAAAAAAATATGAAAAAATATGAAATTTTCAAGTGGATCCAATGGGTATTTAGAAAAGACATGAATCGGGTCACCGGAATATTTAAATTTGCCTAAGATCGGTAGATTCCAGCAGTATAGTTTCTACTTCCAGATTGTGTCCAGTATCGGAGATATATATATTTTAAAATTTTGATTTTTCGAAAAAAATATAAAAAAATATGAAATATTAAAGTGGATCCGAAGGGTACTTAGAGAAGACATGAATCGGGTCACGGGAACATTGAAATTAGCCCAAGACTAGTAGATTCCAGCAGTATAATTTCTACGTCCAGATTGTGCCCAGTATCGGAGATATATATATTTTAAAAATTTGATTTTTTGAAAAAAAATATGAAAAAATATGAAATTTTTAAGTGGATCCAATGGGTATTTAGAGAAGACATGAATCGGGTCACCGGCATATTGAAATTAGCCTACGACTAGTAGCTTTCAGCAGTATAATTTCTACGTCCACAATGTGCCCTGTATCGGAGATATATATATTTTAAAATTTAGATTTTTCGAAAAAAAAAATATGTAAAAATATGAAATATTTAAGTTGATCCAATGGGTATTTAGAGAAGACATGAATTGGGTCACCGGAATATTGAAATTAGCCTAAGACTAGTAGATTCTAGCAGTATAATTTATACGTCCAGATTGTGCCCAGTATCGGACTTATATATATTTAAAAATTTTGATTTTCGAAAAAAATATTAAATTTTCAAGTGGATCCAATGGGTATTTAGAGAAGACATGAATCGGGTCACCGATTTTTAAGTGGATCCAATGAGTATTTAGAGAAGACATGAATCGGGTCACCGGAATATTGAAAATAGACTAAGACTAGTAGATTCCTGCAGTATAATTTCTACGTCAAGATTGTGACCAGTATCGGAGATATATATATTTTAAAATTTTGATTTTTCGAAAAAACAAAAATGAAATTTTTAAGTGGATCCAATGGGTATTTAGAGAAGACATGAATCGGGTCACCGGAATATTGAAAATAGCCTAAGACTAGTCGATTCCAGCCGTATAATTTCTTCGTCCAGATTGTGCCCAGTATCGGAGATATATATTTTAAAATTTTGTTTTTTCGAAAAAAAAAAATATGAAAAAATATGAAATTTTTATGTTGATCCAATGGGTATTTTGAGAAGACATGAATCGGGTCACCGAAATATTGAAATTAGCCTAAGACTAGTAGATTCCAGCAGTATAATATCTACATCCAGATTGTGCCCAGTATCGGAGATATATATATTTTACAATTTTGATTTTTCGAAAAAAAATGAAATTTTTAAGTGGATCCAATGGGTATTTAGAGAAGACATGAATCGGGTCACCGGAATATTGAAAATAGCCTAAGACTAGTCGATTCCAGCAGTATAATTTCTTCGTCCAGATTGTGCCCAGTATCGGAAATGTATATATTTTATAATTTTGATTTTTTGAAAAAAAAATATGAAAAAATATGAAATATTTAAGTGGATCCGAAGGGTACTTAGAGAAGACATGAATCGGGTCACCGGAATACTGAAATTAGCCTAAGACTAGTAGATTTCAGCAGTATAATTTCTACGTCCAGATTGTGCCCAGTATCGGAGATATATAAATTTAAAAATTTTGATTTTTTGAAAAAAAATATGAAAAAATATGAAATTTTTAAGTGGATCCAATGGGTATTTTGAGAAGACATGAATCGGGTCACCGAAATATTGAAATTTGCCTAAGACTATTAGATTCCAGCAGTATAATTTCTACGTCCAAATTGTGCCCAGTATCGGAAATATATATATTTTAAAATTTTGATTTTACGAAAAAAAAAAATCAAAAAAATATGAAATATTTAAGTGGATCCGAAGGGTACTTAGAGAAGACATGAATCGGATCACCGGACTACTGAAATTATCCTAAGACTAGTAGATTTCAGCAGTATAATTTCTACGTCTAGATTGTGCTCAGTATCGGAGATATATATTTTAAAATTTTGATTTTTCGAAAAAAAATATGAAAAAATATGAAAAATTTTAAGTGGATCCAACGGGTTTGTAGAGAAGACATGAATCGGGTCACGGGAACATTGAAATTAGCCCAAGACTAGTAGATTCCAGCAGTATAATTTCTACGTCCAGATTGTGCCCAGTATCGGAGATATATATATTTTAAAAATTTGATTTTTTGAAAAAAAAAATATGAAAAAATATGAAATTTTTAAGTGGATCCAATGGGTATTTAGAGAAGACATGAATCGGGTCACCGGCATATTGAAATTAGCCTACGACTAGTAGCTTTCAGCAGTATAATTTCTACGTCCACATTGTGCCCTGTATCGGAGATATATATATTTTAAAATTTAGATTTTTCGAAAAAAAAAATATGTAAAAATATGAAATATTTAAGTTGATCCAATGGGTATTTAGAGAAGACATGAATTAGGTCACCGGAATATTGAAATTAGCCTAAGACTAGTAGATTCTAGCAGTATAATTTATACGTCCAGATTGTGCCCAGTATCGGACTTATATATATTTAAAAATTTTGATTTTCGAAAAAAATATGAAATTTTCAAGTGGATCCAATGGGTATTTAGAGAAGACATGAATCGGGTCACCGATTTTTAAGTGGATCCAATGAGTATTTAGAGAAGACATGAATCGGGTCACCGGAATATTGAAAATAGACTAAGACTAGTAGATTCCTGCAGTATAATTTATACGTCCAGATTGTGCCCAGTATCGGACTTATATATATTTAAAAATTTTGATTTTTCGAAAAAAAAATATGAAAAAATATGAAATTTTTAAGTTGATCCAATGGGTATTTAGAGAAGACATGAATCGGGTCACCGGAATATTGAAATTAGCCTAAGACTAGTAGATTATAGCAGTATAATTTCTACGTCAAGATTGTGACCAGTATCGTAGATATATATATTTTAAAATTTTGATTTTTCGAAAAAACAAAATTGAAATTTTTAAATGGATCCAATGGGTATTTAGAGAAGACATGAATCGGGTCACCGGAATATTGGAAATAGCCTAAGACTAGTCGATTCCAGCAGTATAATTTCTTCGTCCAGATTGTGTGCAGTATCAGAGATATATATATTTTAAAATTTTGATTTTTCGAAAAAAATATAAAAAAATATGAAATATTTAAGTGGATCCGAAGGGTACTTAGAGAAGACATGAATCGGGTCACGGGAACATTGAAATTAGCCCAGGACTAGTAGATTCCAGCAGTATAATTTCTACGTCCAGATTGTGCCCAGTATCGGAGGTATATATATTTTAAAAATTTGATTTTTTGAAAAAAAATATGAAAAAATATGAAATTTTTAAGTGGATCCAATGGGTATTTAGAGAAGACATGAATCGGGTCACCGGCATATTGAAATTAGCCTACGACTAGTAGCTTTCAGCAGTATAATTTCTACGTCCACATTGTGCCCTGTATCGGAGATATATATATTTTAAAATTTAGATTTTTCGAAAAAAAAAAAATATGTAAAAATATGAAATATTTAAGTTGATCCAATGGGTATTTAGAGAAGACATGAATTGGGTCACCGGAATATTGAAATTAGCCTAAGACTAGTAGATTCTAGCAGTATAATTTCTACGTCCAGATTGTGCCCAGTATCGGAGATATATATATTTTAAAATTTTGATTTTTTGATAAAAAATATGAAAAAATATGAAATTTTTAAGTGGATCCAAAGGGTATTTAGAGAAAAACTGAATAAGGTCACCGGAATACTGAAAATAGACTAAGACTAGTAGATTCCTGCAGTATAATTTATACATCCAGATTGTGCCCAGTATCGGAGATATATATATTTTAAAATTTTGTTTTTTCGAAAAAAAAAAAATATGAAAAAATATGAAATTTTTAAGTTGATCCAATGGGTATTTAGAGAAGACATGAATCGGGTCACCGGAATATTGAAATTAGCGTAAGACTAGTAGATTCCAGCAGTATAATTTCTACGTCCAGATTGTGCCCAGTACCGGACATATATATATTTTAAAATTTTGATTTTTCGAAAAAAAAAAAAATGAAATTTTTAAGTGGATCCAATGGGTATTTAGAGAATACATGAATCGGGTCACCGGAATATTGAAAATAGCCTAAGACTAGTCGATTCCAGCAGTAATAATTCTTCGTCCAGATTGTGCGCAGTATCGGAGATATATATATTTTAAAATTTTTATTTTTCGAAGAAAAGTATGAAAAAATATGAAATTTTTAAGTGGATCCAATGGGTATTTTGAGAAGACATGAATCGGATCACCGAAATATTGAAATTTGCCAAAGACTATTAGATTCCAGCAGTATAATTTCTACGTCCAAATTGCGCCCAGTATCGGAAATATATATATTTTAAAATTTTGATTTTTCTAAAAAAAATATGAAAAAATATGAAATATTTAAGTGGATCCGAAGGGTACTTAGACAAGACATGAATCGGGTCACCGGAATATTGAAATTAGCCTAGGACTAGTAGATTCCAGCAGTATAATTATATTAGATTCCAGCAGTATAATTTCTACGTCCAAATTGTGCCCAGTATCAGAAATATATATATTTTAAAATTTTGATTTTACGAAAAAAAAAATGAAAAAATATGAAATATTTAAGTGGATCCGAAGGGTACTTAGAGAAGACATGAGTCGGGTCACCGGAATATTACAATTAGCCTAAGAGTAGTAGATTTCAGCAGTATAATTTCTACGTCCAGATTGTACCCAGTATCGGAGATATATATATTTAAAAATTTTGATTTTCGAAAAAAAATATGAAAAAATATGAAATTTTCAAGTGGATCCAATCGGTATATAGAAAAGACATGAATCGGGTCACCGGAATATTTAAATTAGCCTAAGACCGGTAGATTCCAGCAGTATAGTTTCTACGTCCAGATTGTGCCCAGTATCGGAGATATATATATATAAATTTTGATTTTTCGAAAAAAAAATGAAAAAATATTAAATTTTTAAGTGGATCCAATGGGTATTTAGAGAAGACATGAATCAGATCACCGGAATACTGAAATTAGCCTAAGACTAGTAGATTCCAGCAGTATAATTTCTACGTCCCGATTGTGTCCAGTATCGGAGATATATATATTTTAAAATTTTGAATTTTCGAAAAAAAAATATGAAAAAATATGAAATTTTCAAGTGGATCCAATGGGTATTTAGAGAAGACATGAATCGGGTCACCGATTTTTAAGTGGATCCAATGAGTATTTAGAGAAGACATGAATCGGGTCACCGGAATATTGAAAATAGACTAAGACTAGTAGATTCCTGCAGTATAATTTATACGTCCAGATTGTGCCCAGTATCGGAGATATATATATTTTAAAATTTAGATTTTTCGAAAAAAAAAATATGAATAAATATGAAATTTTTAAGTTGATCCAATGGGTATTTAGAGAAGACATGAATCGGGTCACCGGAATATTAAAATTAGCCTAAAAATAGTAGATTCCAGCAGTATAATTTCTACGTCAAGATTGTGACCAGTATCGGAGATATATATATTTTAAAATTTTGATTTTTCGAAAAAATAAAAATGAAATTTTTAGGTGGATTCAATGGGTATTTAGAGAAGACATGAATCGGGTCACCAGCAGTAATAATTCTTCGTCCAGATTGTGCCCAGTATCGGAGATATATATATTTTAAAATTTTTATTTTTCGAAGAAAAGTATGAAAAAATATGAAATTTTTAAGTGGATCCAGTGGGTATTTTGAGAAGACATGAATCGGATCACCGAAATATTGAAATTTGCCAAAGACTATTAGATTCCAGCAGTATAATTTCTACGTCCAAATTGCGCCCAGTATCGGAAACATATATATTTTAAAATTTTGATTTTTCTAAAAAAAATATGAAATATTTAAGTGGATCCGAAGGGTACTTAGACAAGACATGAATCGGGTCACTGGAATATTGAAATTAGCCTAAGACTAGTAGATTCCAGCAGTTTAATTATATTAGATTCCAGCAGTATAATTTCTGCGTCCAAATTGTGCCCAGTATCGGAAATATATATATTTTAAAATTTTGATTTTACGAAAAAAAAAATGAAAAAATATGAAATATTTAAGTGGATCCGAAGGGTACTTAGAGAAGACATGAATCGGGTCACCGGAATACTGAAATTAGCCTAAGACTAGTAGATTTCATCAGTATAATTTCTACGTCCAGATTGTGCCCAGTATCGGAGATGTATATATTTTAAAATTTTGATTTTTTGAAAAAAAATATGAAAAAATATGAAATTTTTAAGTGGATCCAATGGGTATTTAGAGAAGACATGAATCGGGCCACCGGCATATTGTAGTTAGCCTAAGACTAGTAGCTTTCAGCAGTATAATTTCTACGTCCACATTGTGCCCAGTATCGGAGATATATATATTTAAAAATTTTGATTTTCGAAAAAAATATGAAATTTTCAAGATATATATTTTGTATTTGATATTTAAAATTTTTGATTTTTCGAAAAAAAATATGAAAAAATATGAAATTTTTCAGTGATTCCAACGGGTATGTAGAGAAGACATAAATCGGGTCACCGGAATATTGCCGGAATAGCCTATGAGTAGTAGATTCCAGCAGTATAATTTCTACGTCCCGATTGTGTCCAGTATCGGAGATATATATTTTAAAATTTTGATTTTTCGAAAAAAAAAAAATATGAAAAAATATGAAATTTTCAAGTGGATTCAATGGGTATTTAGAGAAGACATGAATCGGGTCACCGGAATATTGAAATTAGCCTAAGACTAGTAGATTCCAGCAGTATAATTTCTACGTCCAGATTGTGCCCAGTATAGGACTTATATATATTTAAAAATTTTGATTTTCGAAAAAAAAATATGAAATTTTCAAGTGGATCCAATGGTCAATGGTCACCGATTTTTAAGTGGATCCAATGAGTATTTAGAGAAGACATGAATCGGGTCACCGGAATATTGAAAATAGACCAAGACTAGTAGATTCCTGCAGTATAATTTATACGTCCAGATTGTGCCCAGTATCGGAGATATATATATTTTAAAATTTTGATTTTTCGAAAAAAAAAAATTTGAAAAAATATGAAATTTTTAAGTTGATCCAATGGGTATTTAGAGAAGACATGAATCGAGTCACCGGAATATTGAAATTAGCCTAAGACTAGTAGATTCCAGCAGTATAATTTCTACGTCAAGATTGTGACCAGTATCGGAGATATATATATTTTAAAATTTTGATTTTTCGAAAAAACAAAAATGAAATTTTTAAGTGGATCCAATGGGTATTTAGAGAAGACATGAATCGGGTCACCGGGATATTGAAAATAGCCTAAGACTAGTCGATTCCAGCAGTATAATTTCTTCGTCCAGATTGTGCCCAGTATCGGAGATATATATATTTTAAAATTTTGATTTTTCGAAGAAAAGTATGAAAAAATATGAAATTTTTAAGTGGATCCAATGGGTATTTTGAGAAGACATGAATCGGGTCACCGAAATATTTAAATTAGCCTAAGACTATTAGATTCTAGCAGTATAATTTCTACGTCCAGATTGTGCCCAGTATCGGAAATATATATATTTTAAAATTTTGATTTTTCGAAAAAAATATAAAAAAATATAAAATATTTAAGTGGATCCGAAGGGTACTTAGAGAAGACATGAATCGGGTCACCGGAATATTGAAATTAGCCTAAGACTAGTAGCTTTCAGCAGTATAATTTCTACGTCCACATTGTGACCAGTATCGGAGATATATATATTTTAAAATTTAGATTTTTCGAAAAAAAAGTATGAAAAAATATGAAATATTTAAGTTGATACAATGGGTATTTAGAGAAGACACGAATCGGGTCACCGGAATATTTAAATTAGCCTAAGACCGGTAGACACCAGCAGTATAATTTCTACGTCCAGATTGTGCCCAGTATCGGAGATATATATATTTTAAAATTTTGATTTTTCGAAAAAAATATGAAAACATATGAAATTTTTAAGTGGATCCAATGGGTATTTAGAGAAGACATGAATCGGGTAACCGGCATATTGAAATTAGCCTAAGACTAGTAGATTTCAGCACTATGATTTCTACATCCACATAGTGCCCACTAGCGGAGATACATGTATATATTTAAAAATTTTGATTTTCAGAAAAAAATATGATATTTTCAAGATATATATTTTATATTTTAAAATTTTGATTTTTCGAAAAAAAATGTGAAAAAATATGAAATTTTTAATTGAATCCAATGGGTATTTAGAGAAGACATGAATCGGGTCACCTGAATATTGAAATTATCCTAAGACTAGTAGATTCCAGTAGTATAATTTCCACGTCCAGATTGTGCCCAGTGTCGGAGATATATATATTTTAAAATTTTGATTTTTCGAAAAAAAAAAATGAAATTTTTAAGTTAATCCAATGGGTATTTAGAGAAGACATGAATCGGGTCACTGGAAAACTGAAATTAGCCAAAGACTAGTAGATTCCAGCAGTATAATTTCTTCGTCCAGATTGTACCCAGTATCGGAGATATATATATTTAAAAATTTTGATTTTCGAAAAAAAACAATGAAAAAATATGAAATTTTCAATTGGATCCAAAGGGTATATAGAAAAGACATGAATCGGGTCACCGGAATATTTAAATTAGCCTAAGACCGGTAGATTCCAGCAGTATAGTTTCTACGTCCAGATTGTGCCCAGTATCGGAGATATATATATATAAATTTTGATTTTTCGAAAAAAAAAATGAAAAAATATGAAATTTTTAAGTGGATCCAATGGGTATTTAGAGAAGACATGAATCAGATCATCGGAATACTGAAATTAGCCTAAGACTAGTAGATTCCAGCAGTATAATTTCTACGTCCCGATTGTGTCCAGTATCGGAGATATATATATTTTAAAATTTTGATTTTTCGAAAAAAAAAAAATATGAAAAAATATGAAATTTTCAAGTGGATTCAATGGGTATTTAGAGAAGACATGAATCGGGTCACCGGAATATTGAAATTAGCCTAAGACTAGTAGATTCCAGCAGTATAATTTCTACGTCCAGATTGTGCCCAGTATAGGACTTATATATATTTAAAAATTTTGATTTTCGAAAAAAAATATGAAATTTTCAAGTGGATCCAATGGTCAATGGTCACCGATTTTTAAGTGGATCCAATGAGTATTTAGAGAAGACATGAATCGGGTCACCGGAATATTGAAAATAGACTAAGACTAGTAGATTCCTGCAGTATAATTTATACGTCCAGATTGTGCCCAGTATCGGAGATATATATATTTTAAAATTTTGATTTTTCGAAAAAAAAAAATTTGAAAAAATATGAAATTTTTAAGTTGATCCAATGGGTATTTAGAGAAGACATGAATCGAGTCACCGGAATATTGAAATTAGCCTAAGACTAGTAGATTCCAGCAGTATAATTTCTACGTCAAGATTGTGACCAGTATCGGAGATATATATATTTTAAAATTTTGATTTTTCGAAAAAACAAAAATGAAATTTTTAAGTGGATCCAATGGGTATTTAGAGAAGACATGAATCGGGTCACCGGAATATTGAAAATAGCCTAAGACTAGTCGATTCCAGCAGTATAATTTCTTCGTCCAGATTGTGCCCAGTATCGGAGATATATATATTTTAAAATTTTGATTTTTCGAAGAAAAGTATGAAAAAATATGACATTTTTAAGTGGATCCAATGGGTATTTTGAGAAGACATGAATCGGGTCACCGAAATATTTAAATTAGCCTAAGACTATTAGATTCCAGCAGTATAATTTCTACGTCCAGATTGTGTCCAGTATCGGAAATATATATATTTTAAAATTTTGATTTTTCGAAAAAAATATAAAAAAATATGAAATATTTAAGTGGATCCGAAGGGTACTTAGAGAAGACATGAATCGGGTCACCGGAATATTGAAATTAGCCTAAGACTAGTAGCTTTCAGCAGTATAATTTCTACGTCCACATTGTGACCAGTATCGGAGATATATATATTTTAAAATTTAGATTTTTCGAAAAAAAAGTATGAAAAAATATGAAATATTTAAGTTGATACAATGGGTATTTAGAGAAGACACGAATCGGGTCACCGGAATATTTAAATTAGCCTAAGACCGGTAGACACCAGCAGTATAATTTCTACGTCCAGATTGTGCCCAGTATCGGAGATATATATATTTTAAAATTTTGATTTTTCGAAAAAAATATGAAAACATATGAAATTTTTAAGTGGATCCAATGGGTATTTAGAGAAGACATGAATCGGGTAACCGGCATATTGAAATTAGCCTAAGACTAGTAGATTTCAGCACTATGATTTCTACATCCACATAGTGCCCACTAGCGGAGATACATGTATATATTTAAAAATTTTGATTTTCAGAAAAAAATATGATATTTTCAAGATATATATTTTATATTTTAAAATTTTGATTTTTCGAAAAAAAATGTGAAAAAATATGAAATTTTTAATTGAATCCAATGGGTATTTAGAGAAGACATGAATCGGGTCACCTGAATATTGAAATTATCCTAAGACTAGTAGATTCCAGTAGTATAATTTCCACGTCCAGATTGTGCCCAGTGTCGGAGATATATATATTTTAAAATTTTGATTTTTCGAAAAAAAAAAATGAAATTTTTAAGTTAATCCAATGGGTATTTAGAGAAGACATGAATCGGGTCACTGGAAAACTGAAATTAGCCAAAGACTAGTAGATTCCAGCAGTATAATTTCTTCGTCCAGATTGTACCCAGTATCGGAGATATATATATTTAAAAATTTTGATTTTCGAAAAAAAACAATGAAAAAATATGAAATTTTCAATTGGATCCAAAGGGTATATAGAAAAGACATGAATCGGGTCACCGGAATATTTAAATTAGCCTAAGACCGGTAGATTCCAGCAGTATAGTTTCTACGTCCAGATTGTGCCCAGTATCGGAGATATATATATATAAATTTTGATTTTTCGAAAAAAAAAATGAAAAAATATGAAATTTTTAAGTGGATCCAATGGGTATTTAGAGAAGACATGAATCAGATCATCGGAATACTGAAATTAGCCTAAGACTAGTAGATTCCAGCAGTATAATTTCTACGTCCCGATTGTGTCCAGTATCGGAGATATATATATTTTAAAATTTTGATTTTTCGAAAAAAAAAAAATATGAAAAAATATGAAATTTTCAAGTGGATTCAATGGGTATTTAGAGAAGACATGAATCGGGTCACCGGAATATTGAAATTAGCCTAAGACTAGTAGATTCCAGCAGTATAATTTCTACGTCCAGATTGTGCCCAGTATAGGACTTATATATATTTAAAAATTTTGATTTTCGAAAAAAAATATGAAATTTTCAAGTGGATCCAATGGTCAATGGTCACCGATTTTTAAGTGGATCCAATGAGTATTTAGAGAAGACATGAATCGGGTCACCGGAATATTGAAAATAGACTAAGACTAGTAGATTCCTGCAGTATAATTTATACGTCCAGATTGTGCCCAGTATCGGAGATATATATATTTTAAAATTTTGATTTTTCGAAAAAAAAAAATTTGAAAAAATATGAAATTTTTAAGTTGATCCAATGGGTATTTAGAGAAGACATGAATCGAGTCACCGGAATATTGAAATTAGCCTAAGACTAGTAGATTCCAGCAGTATAATTTCTACGTCAAGATTGTGACCAGTATCGGAGATATATATATTTTAAAATTTTGATTTTTCGAAAAAACAAAAATGAAATTTTTAAGTGGATCCAATGGGTATTTAGAGAAGACATGAATCGGGTCACCGGAATATTGAAAATAGCCTAAGACTAGTCGATTCCAGCAGTATAATTTCTTCGTCCAGATTGTGCCCAGTATCGGAGATATATATATTTTAAAATTTTGATTTTTCGAAGAAAAGTATGAAAAAATATGACATTTTTAAGTGGATCCAATGGGTATTTTGAGAAGACATGAATCGGGTCACCGAAATATTTAAATTAGCCTAAGACTATTAGATTCCAGCAGTATAATTTCTACGTCCAGATTGTGTCCAGTATCGGAAATATATATATTTTAAAATTTTGATTTTTCGAAAAAAATATAAAAAAATATGAAATATTTAAGTGGATCCGAAGGGTACTTAGAGAAGACATGAATCGGGTCACCGGAATATTGAAATTAGCCTAAGACTAGTAGCTTTCAGCAGTATAATTTCTACGTCCACATTGTGACCAGTATCGGAGATATATATATTTTAAAATTTAGATTTTTCGAAAAAAAAATATGAAAAAATATGAAATATTTAAGTTGATACAATGGGTATTTAGAGAAGACACGAATCGGGTCACCGGAATATTTAAATTAGCCTAAGACCGGTAGACACCAGCAGTATAATTTCTACGTCCAGATTGTGCCCAGTATCGGAGATATATATATTTTAAAATTTTGATTTTTCGAAAAAAATATGAAAACATATGAAATTTTTAAGTGGATCCAATGGGTATTTAGAGAAGACATGAATCGGGTCACTGGAAAATTGAAATTAGCCAAAGACTAGTAGATTCCAGCAGTATAATTTCTTCGTCCAGATTGTACCCAGTATCGGAGATATATATATTTTAAAATTTTGATTTTTCGAAGAAAAGTATGAAAAAATATGAAATTTTTAAGTGGATACAATGGGTATTTAGAGTAGACATGAATCGGGTCACCGGAATGTTAAAAGTAGCCTAAGACCAGTAGATTCCAGCAGTATAATTTCTGCGTCCAGATTGTGCCCAGTATCGGAGACATATATATTTTTTTAAATTTGGTTTTTAGAAAAAAAATATGCAAAAATATGAAATTTTTAAGTGGATCCAATAGGTATTTAGAGAAGACATGAATCGGGTCACGGGAATATAAAAATTAGCCTAAGACTGGTAGATTCCAGCAGTATAATTTCTACGTCCAGATTGTGCCCAGTATCGGAGATATATATATTTTAAAATTTTGATTTTTCGAAAAAAATATGAAAAAGTATGAAATTTTTAAGTGGATACAATGGGTATTTAGAGTAGACATGAATCGGGTCGCCGGAATGTTAAAAGTAGCCTAAGACCAGTAGATTCCAGCAGTATAATTTCTACGTCCAGATTGTGCCCAGTATCGGAGATATATATATTTTAAAATTTTGATTTTTCGAAAAAAATATGAAAAAATATGAAATTTTTAAGTTGATCAAATGGGTATTTAGAGAAGACATGAATCTGGTCACCGGAATATTAAAATTAGCCTAAGACTAGTAGATTCCAGCAGTATAATTTCTACGTCCAGATTGTGCTCAGTATCGGAGATATATAATTTTTAAAATTTTGATTTTTCGAAAAAAATATGAAAAAATTTTAAATTTTTAAGTGGATCCAATGGGTATTTAGAGAAGACATGAATCAGGCCACCGGAATACTGAAATTAGCCTAAGACTAGTAGATTCCAGCAGTATAATTTCTACGTCCAGATTGTGCCCAGTATCGGAGATATATGTATTTTAAAATTTTGATTTTTCGAAAAAAAAAAAATTAAATTTTTAAGTTGATCCAATGGGTATTTAGAGAAGACATGAATCGGGTCACCGGGATAGTGAAATTAGCCTAAGACTAGTAGATTCCAGCAGTATAATTTCTTCGTCCAGATTGTACCCAGTATCGGAGATATATATATTTTAAAATTTTGATTTTTCGAAGAAAAGTATGAAAAAATATGAAATTTTTAAGTGGATACAATGGGTATTTAGAGTAGACATGAATCGGGTCGCCGGAATGTTAAAAGCAGCCTAAGACCAGTAGATTCCAGCAGTATAATTTCTACGTCCAGATTGTGCTCAGTATCGGAGATATATATCTTTTAAAATTTTGATTTTTCGAAAAAAATATGAAAAAATATGAAATTTTTAAGTGGATCCAATGGGTATTTAGAGAAGACATGAATCGGGCCACCGGAATACTGAAATTATCCTAAGACTAGTAGATTCCAGCAGCATAATTTCTACGTCCAGATTGTGCCCAGTATCGGAGATATATATATTTTAAAATTTTGATTTTTCGAAAAAAAAAAATGAAATTTTTAAGTTGATCCAATGGGTATTTAGAGAAGACATGAATCGGGTCACGGGGATATTGAAATTAGCCTAAGACTAGTAGATTCCAGCAATATAATTTCTACGTCCAGATTGTACCCAGTATCGGAGATATATATATTTTAAAATTTTGATTTTTCGAAGAAAAGTATGAAAAAATATGAAATTTTTAAGTGGATACAATGGGTATTTAGAGTAAACATGAATCGGGTCGCCGGAATGTTTAAAGTACCCTAAGACCAGTAGATTCCAGAAGTGTAATTTCTACGTCCAGATTGTGCCCAGTATCGAAGATATATATATTTTTTTAAATTTTGATTTTTCGAAAAAAATATGAAAAAATATGAAATTTTTAAGTGGATCCAATGGGTATTTAGAGAAGACATGAAGCGGGTCACCGGAGTATTAAAATTAGCCTAAGACTGGTAGATTCCAGCAGTATAATTTCTACGTCCAGATTGTGCCCAGTATCGGAGATATATATATTTTAAAATTTTGATTTTTCGAAAAAAATATGAAAAAATATGAAATTTTTAAGTGAAGACAATGGGTATTTAGAGTAGACATGAATCGGGTCGCCGGAATGTTAAAAGTAGCCTAAGACCAGTAGATTCCAGCAGTATAATTTCAACGTCCAGATTGTGCCCAGTATCGGAGATATATATATTTTAAAATTTTGATTTTTCGAAGAAAAGTATGAAAAAATATGAAATTTTTAAGTGGATACAATGGGTATTTAGAGTAAACATGAATCGGGTCGCCGGAATGTTAAAAGTACCCTAAGACCAGTAGATTCCAGCAGTATAATTTCTACGTCCAGATTGTGCCCAGTATCGGAGATATATATATTTTAAAATTTTGATTTTTCGAAAAAAATATGAAAAAATATGAAATTTTTAAGTTGATCAAATGGGTATTTAGAGAAGACATGAATCGGGTCACGGGAATATTAAAATTAGCCTAAGACTAGTAGATTCCAGCAGTATAATTTCTACTTCCAGATTGTGCTCAGTATCGGAGATATATATCTTTTAAAATTTTGATTTTTCGAAAAAAATATGAAAAAATATGAAATTTTTAAGTGGATCCAATGGGTATTTAGAGACGACATGAATCGGACCACCGGAATACTGAAATTAGCCTAAGACTAGTAGATTCCAACAGTATAATTTCTACGTCCAGATTGTGCCCAGTATCGGAGATATATATATTTTAAAATTTTGATTTTTCGAAAAAAATATGAAAAAATATGAAATTTTTAAGTTGATCAAATGGGTATTTAGAGAAGACATGAATCGGGTCACGGGAATATTAAAATTAGCCTAAGACTAGTAGATTCCAGCAGTATAATTTCTACTTCCAGATTGTGCTCAGTATCGGAGATATATATCTTTTAAAATTTTGATTTTTCGAAAAAAATATGAAAAAATATGAAATTTTTAAGTGGATCCAATGGGTATTTAGAGAAGACATGAATCGGACCACCGGAATACTGAAATTAGCCTAAGACTAGTAGATTCCAACAGTATAATTTCTACGTCCAGATTGTGCCCAGTATCGGAGATATATATATTTTAAAATTTTGATTTTTCGAAAAAAATATGAAAAAATATGAAATTTTTAAGTGGAGACAATGGGTATTTAGAGTAGACATGAATCGGGTCGCCGGAATGTTAAAAGTAGCCTAAGACCAGTAGATTCCAGCAGTATAATTTCAACGTCCAGATTGTGCCCAGTATCGGAGATATATATATTTTAAAATTTTGATTTTTCGAAGAAAAGTATGAAAAAATATGAAATTTTTAAGTGGATACAATGGGTATTTAGAGTAAACATGAATCGGGTCGCCGGAATGTTAAAAGTACCCTAAGACCAGTAGATTCCAGCAGTATAATTTCTACGTCCAGATTGTGCCCAGTATCGGAGATATATATATTTTTTTAAATTTTGATTTTTCGAAAAAAATATGAAAAAATATGAAATTTTTAAATGGATCCAATGGGTATTTAGAGAAGACATGAATCGGGTCACCGGAGTATTAAAATTAGCCTAAGACTGGTAGATTCCAGCAGTATAATTTCTACGTCCAGATTGTGCCCAGTATCGGAGATATATATATTTTAAAATTTTGATTTTTCGAAAAAAATATGAAAAAATATGAAATTTTTAAGTGGATACAATGGGTATTTAGAGTAGACATGAATCGGGTCGCCGGAATGTTAAAAGTAGCCTAAGACCAGTAGATTCCAGCAGTATAATTTCAACGTCCAGATTGTGACCAGTATCGGAGATATATATATTTTAAAATTTTGATTTTTCGAAAAAAATATGAAAAAATATGAAATTTTTAAGTTGATCAAATGGGTATTTAGAGAAGACATGAATCGGGTCACGGGAATACTAAAATTAGCCTAAGACTAGTAGATTCCAGCAGTATAATTTCTACTTCCAGATTGTGCTCAGTATCGGAGATATATATCTTTTAAAATTTTGATTTTTCGAAAAAAATATGAAAAAATATGAAATTTTTAAGTGGATCCAATGGGTATTTAGAGAAGACATGAATCGGACCACCGGAATACTGAAATTAGCCTAAGACTAGTAGATTGCAACAGTATAATTTCTACGTCCAGATTGTGCCCAGTATCGGAGATATATGTATTTTAAAATTTTGATTTTTCGAAAAAAAAATATGAAAAAATATGAAATTTTTAAGTTGATCCAATGGGTATTTAGAGAAGACATGAATCGGGTCACCGGAATATTAAAATTAGCCTAAAAATAGTAGATTCCAGCAGTATAATTTCTACGTCAAGATTGTGACCAGTATCGGAGATATATATATTTTAAAATTTTGATTTTTCGAAAAAATAAAAATGAAATTTTTAGGTGGATTCAATGGGTATTTAGAGAAGACATGAATCGGGTCACCAGCAGTAATAATTCTTCGTCCAGATTGTGCCCAGTATCGGAGATATATATATTTTAAAATTTTTATTTTTCGAAGAAAAGTATGAAAAAATATGAAATTTTTAAGTGGATCCAGTGGGTATTTTGAGAAGACATGAATCGGATCACCGAAATATTGAAATTTGCCAAAGACTATTAGATTCCAGCAGTATAATTTCTACGTCCAAATTGCGCCCAGTATCGGAAATATATATATTTTAAAATTTTGATTTTTCTAAAAAAAATATGAAATATTTAAGTGGATCCGAAGGGTACTTAGACAAGACATGAATCGGGTCACTGGAATATTGAAATTAGCCTAAGACTAGTAGATTCCAGCAGTATAATTATATTAGATTCCAGCAGTATAATTTCTGCGTCCAAATTGTGCCCAGTATCGGAAATATATATATTTTAAAATTTTGATTTTACGAAAAAAAAAATGAAAAAATATGAAATATTTAAGTGGATCCGAAGGGTACTTAGAGAAGACATGAATCGGGTCACCGGAATACTGAAATTAGCCTAAGACTAGTAGATTTCATCAGTATAATTTCTACGTCCAGATTGTGCCCAGTATCGGAGATGTATATATTTTAAAATTTTGATTTTTTGAAAAAAAATATGAAAAAATATGAAATTTTTAAGTGGATCCAATGGGTATTTAGAGAAGACATGAATCGGGCCACCGGCATATTGTAGTTAGCCTAAGACTAGTAGCTTTCAGCAGTATAATTTCTACGTCCACATTGTGCCCAGTATCGGAGATATATATATTTAAAAATTTTGATTTTCGAAAAAAATATGAAATTTTCAAGATATATATTTTGTATTTTATATTTAAAATTTTTGATTTTTCGAAAAAAAATATGAAAAAATATGAAATTATTCAGTGGATCCAACGGGTATGTAGAGAAGACATAAATCGGGTCACCGGAATATTGCCGGAATAGCCTATGAGTAGTAGATTCCAGAAGTATAATTTCTACGTCCAGATTGTACCTAGTATCGGAGACATATATATTTAAAAATTTTGATTTTCGAAAAAAAAATGAAAAAATATGAAATTTTCAATTGGATCCAAAGGGTATATAGAAAAGACATGAATCGGGTCACCGGAATATTTAAATTAGCCTAAGACCGGTAGATTCCAGCAGTATAGTTTCTACGTCCAGATTGTGCCCAGTATCGGAGATATATATATATAAATTTTGATTTTTCGAAAAAAAAAATGAAAAAATATGAAATTTTTAAGTGGATCCAATGGGTATTTAGAGAAGACATGAATCAGATCATCGGAATACTGAAATTAGCCTAAGACTAGTAGATTCCAGCAGTATAATTTCTACGTCCCGATTGTGTCCAGTATCGGAGATATATATATTTTAAAATTTTGATTTTTCGAAAAAAAAAATATGAAAAAATATGAAATTTTCAAGTGGATTCAATGGGTATTTAGAGAAGACATGAATCGGGTCACCGGAATATTGAAATTAGCCTAAGACTAGTAGATTCCAGCAGTATAATTTCTACGTCCAGATTGTGCCCAGTATAGGACTTATATATATTTAAAAATTTTGATTTTCGAAAAAAAATATGAAATTTTCAAGTGGATCCAATGGTCAATGGTCACCGATTTTTAAGTGGATCCAATGAGTATTTAGAGAAGACATGAATCGGGTCACCGGAATATTGAAAATAGACTAAGACTAGACGATTCCTGCAGTATAATTTATACGTCCAGATTGTGCCCAGTATCGGAGATATATATATTTTAAAATTTTGATTTTTCGAAAAAAAAAATTTGAAAAAATATGAAATTTTTAAGTTGATCCAATGGGTATTTAGAGAAGACATGAATCGAGTCACCGGAATATTGAAATTAGCCTAAGACTAGTAGATTCCAGCAGTATAATTTCTACGTCAAGATTGTGACCAGTATCGGAGATATATATATTTTAAAATTTTGATTTTTCGAAAAAACAAAAATGAAATTTTTAAGTGGATCCAATGGGTATTTAGAGAAGACATGAATCGGGTCACCGGAATATTTAAATTAGCCTAAGACCATTAGATTCCAGCAGTATAATTTCTACGTCCAGATTGTGCCCAGTATCGGAAATATATATATTTTAAAATTTTGATTTTTCGAAAAAAATATAAAAAAATATGAAATATTTAAGTGGATCCGAAGGGTACTTAGAGAAGACATGAATCGGGTCACCGGAATATTGAAATTAGCCTAAGACTAGTAGCTTTCAGCAGTATAATTTCTACGTCCACATTGTGACCAGTATCGGAGATATATATATTTTAAAATTTAGATTTTTCGAAAAAAAAGTATGAAAAAATATGAAATATTTAAGTTGATACAATGGGTATTTAGAGAAGACACGAATCGGGTCACCGGAATATTTAAATTAGCCTAAGAACGGTAGACACCAGCAGTATAATTTCTACGTCCAGATTGTGCCCAGTATCGGAGATATATATATTTTAAAATTTTGATTTTTCGAAAAAAATATGAAAACATATGAAATTTTTAAGTGGATCCAATGGGTATTTAGAGAAGACATGAATCGGGTGACCGGCATATTGAAATTAGCCTAAGACTAGTAGATTTCAGCACTATAATTTCTACATCCACATAGTGCCCACTAGCGGAGATACATGTATATATTTAAAAATTTTGATTTTCAGAAAAAAATATGATATTTTCAAGATATATATTTTATATTTTAAAATTTTGATTTTTCGAAAAAAAATGTGAAAAAATATGAAATTTTTAATTGGATCCAATGGGTATTTAGAGAAGACATGAATCGGGTCACTGGAAAACTGAAATTAGCCAAAGACTAGTAGATTCCAGCAGTATAATTTCTTCGTCCAGATTGTACCCAGTATCGGAGATATATATATTTTAAAATTTTGATTTTTCGAAGAAAAGTATGAAAAAATATAAAATTTTTAAGTGGATACAATGGGTATTTAGAGTAGACATGAATCGGGTCACCGGAATGTTAAAAGTAGCCTAAGACCAGTAGATTCCAGCAGTATAATTTCTGCGTCCAGATTGTGCCCAGTATCGGAGACATATATATTTTTTTAAATTTGGTTTTTAGAAAAAAAAATATGAAAAAATATGAAATTTTTAAGTGGATCCAATGGGTATTTAGAGAAGACATGAATCGGGTCACGGGAATATAAAAATTAGCCTAAGACTGGTAGATTCCAGCAGTATAATTTCTACGTCCAGATTGTGCCCAGTATCGGAGATATATATATTTTAAAATTTTGATTTTTCGAAAAAAATATGAAAAAGTATGAAATTTTTAAGTGGATACAATGGGTATTTAGAGTAGACATGAATCGGGTCGCCGGAATGTTAAAAGTAGCCTAAGACCAGTAGATTCCAGCAGTATAATTTCTACGTCCAGATTGTGCCCAGTATCGGAGATATATATATTTTAAAATTTTGATTTTTCGAAAAAAATACGAAAAAATATGAAATTTTTAAGTTGATCAAATGGGTATTTAGAGAAGACATGAATCTGGTCACCGGAATATTAAAATTAGCCTAAGACTAGTAGATTCCAGCAGTATAATTTCTACGTCCAGATTGTGCTCAGTATCGGAGATATATATCTTTTAAAATTTTGATTTTTCGAAAAAAATATGAAAAAATTTGAAATTTTTAAGTGGATCCAATGGGTATTTAGAGAAGACATGAATCAGGCCACCGGAATACTGAAATTAGCCTAAGACTAGTAGATTCCAGCAGTATAATTTCTACGTCCAGATTGTGCCCAGTATCGGAGATATATGTATTTTAAAATTTTGATTTTTCGAAAAAAAAAAAATTAAATTTTTAAGTTGATCCAATGGGTATTTAGAGAAGACATGAATCGGGTCACCGGGATAGTGAAATTAGCCTAAGACTAGTAGATTCCAGCAGTATAATTTCTTCGTCCAGATTGTACCCAGTATCGGAGATATATATATTTTAAAATTTTGATTTTTCGAAGAAAAGTATGAAAAAATATGAAATTTTTAAGTGGATACAATGGGTATTTAGAGTAGACATGAATCGGGTCGCCGGAATGTTAAAAGCAGCCTAAGACCAGTAGATTCCAGCAGTATAATTTCTACGTCCAGATTGTGCTCAGTATCGGAGATATATATCTTTTAAAATTTTGATTTTTCGAAAAAAATATGAAAAAATATGAAATTTTTAAGTGGATCCAATGGGTATTTAGAGAAGACATGAATCGGGCCACCGGAATACTGAAATTATCCTAAGACTAGTAGATTCCAGCAGTATAATTTCTACGCCCAGATTGTGCCCAGTATCGGAGATATATATATTTTAAAATTTTGATTTTTCGACAAAAAAAATGAAATTTTTAAGTTGATCCAATGGGTATTTAGAGAAGACATGAATCGGGTCACGGGGATATTGAAATTAGCCTAAGACTAGTAGATTCCAGCAATATAATTTCTACGTCCAGATTGTACCCAGTATCGGAGATATATATATTTTAAAATTTTGATTTTTCGAAGAAAAGTATGAAAAAATATGAAATTTTTAAGTGGATACAATGGGTATTTAGAGTAAACATGAATCGGGTCGCCGGAATGTTTAAAGTACCCTAAGACCAGTAGATTCCAGAAGTATAATTTCTACGTCCAGATTGTGCCCAGTATCGGAGATATATATATTTTTTTAAATTTTGATTTTTCGAAAAAAATATGAAAAAATATGAAATTTTTAAGTGGATCCAATGGGTATTTAGAGAAGACATGAAGCGGGTCACCGGAGTATTAAAATTAGCCTAAGACTGGTAGATTCAAGCAGTATAATTTCTACGTCCAGATTGTGCCCAGTATCGGAGATATATGTATTTTAAAATTTTGATTTTTCGAAAAAAAAAAAATATGAAAAAATATGAAATTTTTAAGTGGATCCAGTGGGTATTTTGAGAAGACATGAATCGGATCACCGAAATATTGAAATTTGCCAAAGACTAGTAGATTCCAGCAGTATAATTTCTACTTCCAGATTGTGCCCAGTATCGGAGATATATATATTTTTTTAAATTTTGATTTTTCGAAAAAAAAAAATATGAAAAAATATGAAATTTTTAAGTTGATCCAATGGGTATTTAGAGAAGACATGAATCGGGTCACCGGAATATTAAAATTAGCCTAAAAATAGTAGATTCCAGCAGTATAATTTCTACGTCAAGATTGTGACCAGTATCGGAGATATATATATTTTAAAATTTTGATTTTTCGAAAAAATAAAAATGAAATTTTTAGGTGGATTCAATGGGTATTTAGAGAAGACATGAATCGGGTCACCAGCAGTAATAATTCTTCGTCCAGATTGTGCCCAGTATCGGAGATATATATATTTTAAAATTTTTATTTTTCGAAGAAAAGTATGAAAAAATATGAAATTTTTAAGTGGATCCAGTGGGTATTTTGAGAAGACATGAATCGGATCACCGAAATATTGAAATTTGCCAAAGACTATTAGATTCCAGCAGTATAATTTCTACGTCCAAATTGCGCCCAGTATCGGAAATATATATATTTTAAAATTTTGATTTTTCTAAAAAAAATATGAAATATTTAAGTGGATCCGAAGGGTACTTAGACAAGACATGAATCGGGTCACTGGAATATTGAAATTAGCCTAAGACTAGTAGATTCCAGCAGTATAATTATATTAGATTCCAGCAGTATAATTTCTGCGTCCAAATTGTGCCCAGTATCTGAAATATATATATTTTAAAATTTTGATTTTACGAAAAAAAAAATGAAAAAATATGAAATATTTAAGTGGATCCGAAAGGTACTTAGAGAAGACATGAATCGGGTCACCGGAATACTGAAATTAGCCTAAGACTAGTAGATTTCATCAGTATAATTTCTACGTCCAGATTGTGCCCAGTATCGGAGATGTATATATTTTAAAATTTTGATTTTTTGAAAAAAAATATGAAAAAATATGAAATTTTTAAGTGGATCCAATGGGTATTTAGAGAAGACATGAATCGGGCCACCGGCATATTGTAGTTAGCCTAAGACTAGTAGCTTTCAGCAGTATAATTTCTACGTCCACATTGTGCCCAGTATCGGAGATATATATATTTAAAAATTTTGATTTTCGAAAAAAATATGAAATTTTCAAGATATATATTTTGTATTTTATATTTAAAATTTTTGATTTTTCGAAAAAAAATATGAAAAAATATGAAATTTTTCAGTGGATCCAACGGGTATGTAGAGAAGACATAAATCGGGTCACCGGAATATTGCCGGAATAGCCTATGAGTAGTAGATTCCAGCAGTATAATTTCTACGTCCAGATTGTACCTAGTATCGGAGACATATATATTTAAAAATTTTGATTTTCGAAAAAAAAAATGAAAAAATATGAAATTTTCAATTGGATCCAAAGGGTATATAGAAAAGACATGAATCGGGTCACCGGAATATTTAAATTAGCCTAAGACCGGTAGATTCCAGCAGTATAGTTTCTACGTCCAGATTGTGCCCAGTATCGGAGATATATATATATAAATTTTGATTTTTCGAAAAAAGAAATGAAAAAATATGAAATTTTTAAGTGGATCCAATGGGTATTTAGAGAAGACATGAATCAGATCATCGGAATACTGAAATTAGCCTAAGACTAGTAGATTCCAGCAGTATAATTTCTACGTCCCGATTGTGTCCAGTATCGGAGATATATATATTTTAAAATTTTGATTTTTCGAAAAAAAAAATATGAAAAAATATGAAATTTTCAAGTGGATTCAATGGGTATTTAGAGAAGACATGAATCGGGTCACCGGAATATTGAAATTAGCCTAAGACTAGTAGATTCCAGCAGTATAATTTCTACGTCCAGATTGTGCCCAGTATAGGACTTATATATATTTAAAAATTTTGATTTTCGAAAAAAAATATGAAATTTTCAAGTGGATCCAATGGTCAATGGTCACTGATTTTTAAGTGGATCCAATGAGTATTTAGAGAAGACATGAATCGGGTCACCGGAATATTGAAAATAGACTAAGACTAGTAGATTCCTGCAGTATAATTTATACGTCCAGATTGTGCCCAGTATCGGAGATATATATATTTTAAAATTTTGATTTTTCGAAAAAAAAAATTTGAAAAAATATGAAATTTTTAAGTTGATCCAATGGGTATTTAGAGAAGACATGAATCGAGTCACCGGAATATTGAAATTAGCCTAAGACTAGTAGATTCCAGCAGTATAATTTCTACGTCAAGATTGTGACCAGTATCGGAGATATATATATTTTAAAATTTTGATTTTTCGAAAAAAATACGAAAAAATATGAAATTTTTAAGTTGATCAAATGGGTATTTAGAGAAGACATGAATCTGGTCACCGGAATATTAAAATTAGCCTAAGACTAGTAGATTCCAGCAGTATAATTTCTACGTCCAGATTGTGCTCAGTATCGGAGATATATATCTTTTAAAATTTTGATTTTTCGAAAAAAATATGAAAAAATTTGAAATTTTTAAGTGGATCCAATGGGTATTTAGAGAAGACATGAATCAGGCCACCGGAATACTGAAATTAGCCTAAGACTAGTAGATTCCAGCAGTATAATTTCTACGTCCAGATTGTGCCCAGTATCGGAGATATATGTATTTTAAAATTTTGATTTTTCGAAAAAAAAAAAATTAAATTTTTAAGTTGATCCAATGGGTATTTAGAGAAGACATGAATCGGGTCACCGGGATAGTGAAATTAGCCTAAGACTAGTAGATTCCAGCAGTATAATTTCTTCGTCCAGATTGTACCCAGTATCGGAGATATATATATTTTAAAATTTTGATTTTTCGAAGAAAAGTATGAAAAAATATGAAATTTTTAAGTGGATACAATGGGTATTTAGAGTAGACATGAATCGGGTCGCCGGAATGTTAAAAGCAGCCTAAGACCAGTAGATTCCAGCAGTATAATTTCTACGTCCAGATTGTGCTCAGTATCGGAGATATATATCTTTTAAAATTTTGATTTTTCGAAAAAAATATGAAAAAATATGAAATTTTTAAGTGGATCCAATGGGTATTTAGAGAAGACATGAATCGGGCCACCGGAATACTGAAATTATCCTAAGACTAGTAGATTCCAGCAGTATAATTTCTACGTCCAGATTGTGCCCAGTATCGGAGATATATATATTTTAAAATTTTGATTTTTCGACAAAAAAAATGAAATTTTTAAGTTGATCCAATGGGTATTTAGAGAAGACATGAATCGGGTCACGGGGATATTGAAATTAGCCTAAGACTAGTAGATTCCAGCAATATAATTTCTACGTCCAGATTGTACCCAGTATCGGAGATATATATATTTTAAAATTTTGATTTTTCGAAGAAAAGTATGAAAAAATATGAAATTTTTAAGTGGATACAATGGGTATTTAGAGTAAACATGAATCGGGTCGCCGGAATGTTTAAAGTACCCTAAGACCAGTAGATTCCAGAAGTATAATTTCTACGTCCAGATTGTGCCCAGTATCGGAGATATATATATTTTTTTAAATTTTGATTTTTCGAAAAAAATATGAAAAAATATGAAATTTTTAAGTGGATCCAATGGGTATTTAGAGAAGACATGAAGCGGGTCACCGGAGTATTAAAATTAGCCTAAGACTGGTAGATTCCAGCAGTATAATTTCTACGTCCAGATTGTGCCCAGTATCGGAGATATATGTATTTTAAAATTTTGATTTTTCGAAAAAAAAAATATGAAAAAATATGAAATTTTTAAGTGGATCCAGTGGGTATTTTGAGAAGACATGAATCGGATCACCGAAATATTGAAATTTGCCAAAGACTAGTAGATTCCAGCAGTATAATTTCTACTTCCAGATTGTGCCCAGTATCGGAGATATATATATTTTTTTAAATTTTGATTTTTCGAAAAAAAAAATATGAAAAAATATGAAATTTTTAAGTTGATCCAATGGGTATTTAGAGAAGACATGAATCGGGTCACCGGAATATTAAAATTAGCCTAAAAATAGTAGATTCCAGCAGTATAATTTCTACGTCAAGATTGTGACCAGTATCGGAGATATATATATTTTAAAATTTTGATTTTTCGAAAAAATAAAAATGAAATTTTTAGGTGGATTCAATGGGTATTTAGAGAAGACATGAATCGGGTCACCAGCAGTAATAATTCTTCGTCCAGATTGTGCCCAGTATCGGAGATATATATATTTTAAAATTTTTATTTTTCGAAGAAAAGTATGAAAAAATATGAAATTTTTAAGTGGATCCAGTGGGTATTTTGAGAAGACATGAATCGGATCACCGAAATACTGAAATTTGCCAAAGACTATTAGATTCCAGCAGTATAATTTCTACGTCCAAATTGCGCCCAGTATCGGAAATATATATATTTTAAAATTTTGATTTTTCTAAAAAAAATATGAAATATTTAAGTGGATCCGAAGGGTACTTAGACAAGACATGAATCGGGTCACTGGAATATTGAAATTAGCCTAAGACTAGTAGATTCCAGCAGTATAATTATATTAGATTCCAGCAGTATAATTTCTGCGTCCAAATTGTGCCCAGTATCTGAAATATATATATTTTAAAATTTTGATTTTACGAAAAAAAAAATGAAAAAATATGAAATATTTAAGTGGATCCGAAAGGTACTTAGAGAAGACATGAATCGGGTCACCGGAATACTGAAATTAGCCTAAGACTAGTAGATTTCATCAGTATAATTTCTACGTCCAGATTGTGCCCAGTATCGGAGATGTATATATTTTAAAATTTTGATTTTTTGAAAAAAAATATGAAAAAATATGAAATTTTTAAGTGGATCCAATGGGTATTTAGAGAAGACATGAATCGGGCCACCGGCATATTGTAGTTAGCCTAAGACTAGTAGCTTTCAGCAGTATAATTTCTACGTCCACATTGTGCCCAGTATCGGAGATATATATATTTAAAAATTTTGATTTTCGAAAAAAATATGAAATTTTCAAGATATATATTTTGTATTTTATATTTAAAATTTTTGATTTTTCGAAAAAAAATATGAAAAAATATGAAATTTTTCAGTGGATCCAACGGGTATGTAGAGAAGACATAAATCGGGTCACCGGAATATTGCCGGAATAGCCTATGAGTAGTAGATTCCAGCAGTATAATTTCTACGTCCAGATTGTACCTAGTATCGGAGACATATATATTTAAAAATTTTGATTTTCGAAAAAAAAAATGAAAAAATATGAAATTTTCAATTGGATCCAAAGGGTATATAGAAAAGACATGAATCGGGTCACCGGAATATTTAAATTAGCCTAAGACCGGTAGATTCCAGCAGTATAGTTTCTACGTCCAGATTGTGCCCAGTATCGGAGATATATATATATAAATTTTGATTTTTCGAAAAAAGAAATGAAAAAATATGAAATTTTTAAGTGGATCCAATGGGTATTTAGAGAAGACATGAATCAGATCATCGGAATACTGAAATTAGCCTAAGACTAGTAGATTCCAGCAGTATAATTTCTACGTCCCGATTGTGTCCAGTATCGGAGATATATATATTTTAAAATTTTGATTTTTCGAAAAAAAAAATATGAAAAAATATGAAATTTTCAAGTGGATTCAATGGGTATTTAGAGAAGACATGAATCGGGTCACCGGAATATTGAAATTAGCCTAAGACTAGTAGATTCCAGCAGTATAATTTCTACGTCCAGATTGTGCCCAGTATAGGACTTATATATATTTAAAAATTTTGATTTTCGAAAAAAAATATGAAATTTTCAAGTGGATCCAATGGTCAATGGTCACCGATTTTTAAGTGGATCCAATGAGTATTTAGAGAAGACATGAATCGGGTCACCGGAATATTGAAAATAGACTAAGACTAGTAGATTCCTGCAGTATAATTTATACGTCCAGATTGTGCCCAGTATCGGAGATATATATATTTTAAAATTTTGATTTTTCGAAAAAAAAAATTTGAAAAAATATGAAATTTTTAAGTTGATCCAATGGGTATTTAGAGAAGACATGAATCGAGTCACCGGAATATTGAAATTAGCCTAAGACTAGTAGATTCCAGCAGTATAATTTCTACGTCAAGATTGTGACCAGTATCGGAGATATATATATTTTAAAATTTTGATTTTTCGAAAAAACAAAAATGAAATTTTTAAGTGGATCCAATGGGTATTTAGAGAAGACATGAATCGGGTCACCGGAATATTGAAAATAGCCTAAGACTAGTCGATTCCAGCAGTATAATTTCTTCGTCCAGATTGTGCCCAGTATCGGAGATATATATATTTTAAAATTTTGATTTTTCGAAGAAAAGTATGAAAAATATGAAATTTTTAAGTGGATCCAATGGGTATTTTGAGAAGACATGAATCGGGTCACCGAAATATTTAAATTAGCCTAAGACTATTAGATTCCAGCAGTATAATTCCTACGTCCAGATTGTGCCCAGTATCGGAAATATATATATTTTAAAATTTTGATTTTTCGAAAAAAATATAAAAAAATATGAAATATTTAAGTGGATCCGAAGGGTACTTAGAGAAGACATGAATCGGGTCACCGGAATATTGAAATTAGCCTAAGACTAGTAGCTTTCAGCAGTATAATTTCTACGTCCACATTGTGACCAGTATCGGAGATATATATATTTTAAAATTTAGATTTTTCGAAAAAAAAGTATGAAAAAATATGAAATATTTAAGTTGATACAATGGGTATTTAGAGAAGACACGAATCGGGTCACCGGAATATTTAAATTAGCCTAAGACCGGTAGACACCAGCAGTATAATTTCTACGTCCAGATTGTGCCCAGTATCGGAGATATATATATTTTAAAATTTTGATTTTTCGAAAAAAATATGAAAACATATGAAATTTTTAAGTGGATCCAATGGGTATTTAGAGAAGACATGAATCGGGTGACCGGCATATTGAAATTAGCCTAAGACTAGTAGATTTCAGCACTATGATTTCTACATCCACATAGTGCCCACTAGCGGAGATACATGTATATATTTAAAAATTTTGATTTTCAGAAAAAAATATGATATTTTCAAGATATATATTTTATATTTTAAAATTTTGATTTTTCGAAAAAAAAATGTGAAAAAATATGAAATTTTTAATTGGATCCAATGGGTATTTAGAGAAGACATGAATCGGGTCACCTGAATATTGAAATTATCCTAAGACTAGTAGATTCCAGTAGTATAATTTCCACGTCCAGATTGTGCCCAGTGTCGGAGATATATATATTTTAAAATTTTGATTTTTCGAAAAAAAAAATGAAATTTTTAAGTTAATCCAATGGGTATTTAGAGAAGACATGAATCGGGTCACTGGAAAACTGAAATTAGCCAAAGACTAGTAGATTCCAGCAGTATAATTTCTTCGTCCAGATTGTACCCAGTATCGGAGATATATATATTTTAAAATTTTGATTTTTCGAAGAAAAGTATGAAAAAATATGAAATTTTTAAGTGGATACAATGGGTATTTAGAGTAGACATGAATCGGGTCACCGGAATGTTAAAAGTAGCCTAAGACCAGTAGATTCCAGCAGTATAATTTCTGCGTCCAGATTGTGCCCAGTATCGGAGACATATATATTTTTTTAAATTTGGTTTTTAGAAAAAAAATATGAAAAAATATGAAATTTTTAAGTGGATCCAATGGGTATTTAGAGAAGACATGAATCGGGTCACGGGAATATAAAAATTAGCCTAAGACTGGTAGATTCTAGCAGTATAATTTCTACGTCCAGATTGTGCCCAGTATCGGAGATATATATATTTTAAAATTTTGATTTTTCGAAAAAAATATGAAAAAGTATGAAATTTTTAAGTGGATACAATGGGTATTTAGAGTAGACATGAATCGGGTCGCCGGAATGTTAAAAGTAGCCTAAGACCAGTAGATTCCAGCAGTATAATTTCTACGTCCAGATTGTGCCCAGTATCGGAGATATATATATTTTAAAATTTTGATTTTTCGAAAAAAATATGAAAAAATATGAAATTTTTAAGTTGATCAAATGGGTATTTAGAGAAGACATGAATCTGGTCACCGGAATATTAAAATTAGCCTAAGACTAGTAGATTCCAGCAGTATAATTTCTACGTCCAGATTGTGCTCAGTATCGGAGATATATATCTTTTAAAATTTTGATTTTTCGAAAAAAATATGAAAAAATTTGAAATTTTTAAGTGGATCCAATGGGTATTTAGAGAAGACATGAATCAGGCCACCGGAATACTGAAATTAGCCTAAGACTAGTAGATTCCAGCAGTATAATTTCTACGTCCAGATTGTGCCCAGTATCGGAGATATATGTATTTTAAAATTTTGATTTTTCGAAAAAAAAAAAATTAAATTTTTAAGTTGATCCAATGGGTATTTAGAGAAGACATGAATCGGGTCACCGGGATAGTGAAATTAGCCTAAGACTAGTAGATTCCAGCAGTATAATTTCTTCGTCCAGATTGTACCCAGTATCGGAGATATATATATTTTAAAATTTTGATTTTTCGAAGAAAAGTATGAAAAAATATGAAATTTTTAAGTGGATACAATGGGTATTTAGAGTAGACATGAATCGGGTCGCCGGAATGTTAAAAGCAGCCTAAGACCAGTAGATTCCAGCAGTATAATTTCTACGTCCAGATTGTGCTCAGTATCGGAGATATATATCTTTTAAAATTTTGATTTTTCGAAAAAAATATGAAAAAATATGAAATTTTTAAGTGGATCCAATGGGTATTTAGAGAAGACATGAATCGGGCCACCGGAATACTGAAATTATCCTAAGACTAGTAGATTTCAGCAGTATAATTTCTACATCCAGATTGTGCCCAGTATCGGAGATATATATATTTTAAAATTTTGATTTTTCGAAAAAAAAAATGAAATTTTTAAGTTGATCCAATGGGTATTTAGAGAAGACATGAATCGGGTCACCGGAATATTGAAATTAGCCTAAGACCAGTAGATTCCAGCAGTATAATATCTACATCCAGATTGTGCCCAGTATCGGAGATATATATATTTTAAAATTTTGATTTTTCGAAGAAAAGTATGAAAAAATATGAAATTTTTAAGTGGATACAATGGGTATTTAGAGTAAACATGAATCGGGTCGCCGGAATGTTTAAAGTACCCTAAGACCAGTAGATTCCAGAAGTATAATTTCTACGTCCAGATTGTGCCCAGTATCGGAGATATATATATTTTTTTAAATTTTGATTTTTCGAAAAAAATATGAAAAAATATGAAATTTTTAAGTGGATCCAATATGTATTTAGAGAAGACATGAAGCGGGTCACCGGAGTATTAAAATTAGCCTAAGACTGGTAGATTCCAGCAGTATAATTTCTACGTCCAGATTGTGCCCAGTATCGGAGATATATATATTTTAAAATTTTGATTTTTCGAAAAAAATATGAAAAAATATAAAATTTTTAAGTGGAGACAATGGGTATTTAGAGTAGACATGAATCGGGTCGCCGGAATGTTAAAAGTAGCCTAAGACCAGTAGATTCCAGCAGTATAATTTCAACGTCTAGATTGTGCCCAGTATCGGAGATATATATATTTTAAAATTTTGATTTTTCGAAGAAAAGTATGAAAAAATATGAAATTTTTAATTGGATACAATGGGTATTTAGAGTAAACATGAATCGGGTCGCCGGAATGTTAAAAGTACCCTAAGACCAGTAGATTCCAGCAGTATAATTTCTACGTCCAGATTGTGCCCAGTATCGGAGATATATATATTTTTTTAAATTTTGATTTTTCGAAAAAAATATGAAAAAATATGAAATTTTTAAATGGATCCAATGGGTATTTAGAGTAGACATGAATCGGGTCGCCGGAATGTTAAAAGTAGCCTAAGACCAGTAGATTCCAGCAGTATAATTTCAACGTCCAGATTGTGCCCAGTATCGGAGATATATATATTTTAAAATTTTGATTTTTCGAAGAAAAGTATGAAAAAATATGAAATTTTTAAGTGGATACAATGGGTATTTAGAGTAAACATGAATCGGGTCGCCGGAATGTTAAAAGTACCCTAAGACCAGTAGATTCCAGCAGTATAATTTCTACGTCCAGATTGTGCCCAGTATCGGAGATATATATATTTTTTTAAATTTTGATTTTTCGAAAAAAATATGAAAAAATATGAAATTTTTAAATGGATCCAATGGGTATTTAGAGAAGACATGAATCGGGTCACCGGAGTATTAAAATTAGCCTAAGACTGGTAGATTCCAGCAGTATAATTTCTACGTCCAGATTGTGCCCAGTATCGGAGATATATATATTTTAAAATTTTGATTTTTCGAAAAAAATATGAAAAAATATGAAATTTTTAAGTGGATACAATGGGTATTTAGAGTAGACATGAATCGGGTCGCCGGAATGTTAAAATTAGCCTAAGACCAGTAGATTCCAGCAGTATAATTTCAACGTCCAGATTGTGCCCAGTATCGAAGATATATATATTTTAAAATTTTGATTTTTCGAAAAAAATATGAAAAAATATGAAATTTTTAAGTTGATCAAATGGGTATTTAGAGAAGACATGAATCGGGTCACGGGAATATTAAAATTAGCCTAAGACTAGTAGATTCCAGCAGTATAATTTCTACTTCCAGATTGTGCTCAGTATCGGAGATATATATCTTTTAAAATTTTGATTTTTCGAAAAAAATATGAAAAAATATGAAATTTTTAAGTGGATCCAATGGGTATTTAGAGAAGACATGAATCGGACCACCGGAATACTGAAATTAGCCTAAGACTAGTAGATTCCAACAGTATAATTTCTACGTCCAGATTGTGCCCAGTATCGGAGATATATGTATTTTAAAATTTTGATTTTTCGAAAAAAAAAATATGAAAAAATATGAAATTTTTAAGTTGATCCAATGGGTATTTAGAGAAGACATGAATCGGGTCACCGGAATACTAAAATTAGCCTAAAAATAGTAGATTCCAGCAGTATAATTTCTACGTCAAGATTGTGACCAGTATCGGAGATATATATATTTTAAAATTTTGATTTTTCGAAAAAATAAAAATGAAATTTTTAGGTGGATTCAATGGGTATTTAGAGAAGACATGAATCGGGTCACCAGCAGTAATAATTCTTCGTCCAGATTGTGCCCAGTATCGGTGATATATATATTTTAAAATTTTTATTTTTCGAAGAAAAGTATGAAAAAATATGAAATTTTTAAGTGGATCCAGTGGGTATTTTGAGAAGACATGAATCGGATCACCGAAATATTGAAATTTGCCAAAGACTATTAGATTCCAGCAGTATAACTTCTACGTCCAAATTGCGCCCAGTATCGGAAATATATATATTTTAAAATTTTGATTTTTCTAAAAAAAATATGAAATATTTAAGTGGATCCGAAGGGTACTTAGACAAGACATGAATCGGGTCACTGGAATATTGAAATTAGCCTAAGACTAGTAGATTCCAGCAGTATAATTATATTAGATTCCAGCAGTATAATTTCTGCGTCCAAATTGTGCCCAGTATAGGAAATATATATATATTAAAATTTTGATTTTACGAAAAAAAAAAAAATGAAAAAATATGAAATATTTAAGTGGATCCGAAGGGTACTTAGAGAAGACATGAATCGGGTCACCGGAATATTGAAATTAGCCTAAGACTAGTAGATTTCATCAGTATAATTTCTACGTCCAGATTGTGCCCAGTATCGGAGATGTATATATTTTAAAATTTTGATTTTTTGAAAAAAAATATGAAAAAATATGAAATTTTTAAGTGGATCCAATGGGTATTTAGAGAAGACATGAATCGGGCCACCGGCATATTGTAGTTAGCCTAAGACTAGTAGCTTTCAGCAGTATAATTTCTACGTCCACATTGTGCCCAGTATCGGAGATATATATATTTAAAAATTTTGATTTTCGAAAAAAATATGAAATTTTCAAGATATATATTTTGTATTTTATATTTAAAATTTTTGATTTTTCGAAAAAAAATATGAAAAAATATGAAATTTTTCAGTGGATCCAACGGGTATGTAGAGAAGACATAAATCGTGTCACCGGAATATTGCCGGAATAGCCTATGAGTAGTAGATTCCAGCAGTATAATTTCTACGTCCAGATTGTACCTAGTATCGGAGACATATATATTTAAAAATTTTGATTTTCGAAAAAAAAAAATGAAAAAATATGAAATTTTCAATTGGATCCAAAGGGTATATAGAAAAGACATGAATCGGGTCACCGGAATATTTAAATTAGCCTAAGACCGGTAGATTCCAGCAGTATAGTTTCTACGTCCAGATTGTGCCCAGTATCGGAGATATACATATATAAATTTTGATTTTTCGAAAAAAAAAAATGAAAAAATATGAAATTTTTAAGTGGATCCAATGGGTATTTAGAGAAGACATGAATCAGATCATCGGAATACTGAAATTAGCCTAAGACTAGTAGATTCCAGCAGTATAATTTCTACGTCCCGATTGTGTCCAGTATCGGAGATATATATATTTTAAAATTTTGATTTTTCGAAAAAAAAAATATGAAAAAATATGAAATTTTCAAGTGGATTCAATGGGTATTTAGAGAAGACATGAATCGGGTCACCGGAATATTGAAATTAGCCTAAGACTAGTAGATTCCAGCAGTATAATTTCTACGTCCAGATTGTGCCCAGTATAGGACTTATATATATTTAAAAATTTTGATTTTCGAAAAAAAATATGAAATTTTCAAGTGGATCCAATGGTCAATGGTCACCGATTTTTAAGTGGATCCAATGAGTATTTAGAGAAGACATGAATCGGGTCACCGGAATATTGAAAATAGACTAAGACTAGTAGATTCCTGCAGTATAATTTATACGTCCAGATTGTGCCCAGTATCGGAGATATATATATTTTAAAATTTTGATTTTTCGAAAAAAAAAATTTGAAAAAATATGAAATTTTTAAGTTGATCCAATGGGTATTTAGAGAAGACATGAATCGAGTCACCGGAATATTGAAATTAGCCTAAGACAAGTAGATTCCAGCAGTATAATTTCTACGTCAAGATTGTGACCAGTATCGGAGATATATATATTTTAAAATTTTGATTTTTCGAAAAAACAAAAATGAAATTTTTAAGTGGATCCAATGGGTATTTAGAGAAGACATGAATCGGGTCACCGGAATATTGAAAATAGCCTAAGACTAGTCGATTCCAGCAGTATAATTTCTTCGTCCAGATTGTGCCCAGTATCGGAGATATATATATTTTAAAATTTTGATTTTTCGAAGAAAAGTATGAAAAAATATGAAATTTTTAAGTGGATCCAATGGGTATTTTGAGAAGACATGAATCGGGTCACCGAAATATTTAAATTAGCCTAAGACTATTAGATTCCAGCAGTATAATTTCTACGTCCAGATTGTGCCCAGTATCGGAAATATATATATTTTAAAATTTTGATTTTTCGAAAAAAATATAAAAAAATATGAAATATTTAAGTGGATCCGAAGGGTACTTAGAGAAGACATGAATCGGGTCACCGGAATATTGAAATTAGCCTAAGACTAGTAGCTTTCAGCAGTATAATTTCTACGTCCACGTTGTGACCAGTATCGGAGATATATATATTTTAAAATTTAGATTTTTCGAAAAAAAAGTATGAAAAAATATGAAATATTTAAGTTGATACAATGGGTATTTAGAGAAGACACGAATCGGGTCACCGGAATATTTAAATTAGCCTAAGACCGGTAGACACCAGCAGTATAATTTCTACGTCCAGATTGTGCCCAGTATCGGAGATATATATATTTTAAAATTTTGATTTTTCGAAAAAAATATGAAAACATATGAAATTTTTAAGTGGATCCAATGGGTATTTAGAGAAGACATGAATCGGGTGACCGGCATATTGAAATTAGCCTAAGACTAGTAGATTTCAGCACTATGATTTCTACATCCACATAGTGCCCACTAGCGGAGATACATGTATATATTTAAAAATTTTGATTTTCAGAAAAAAATATGATATTTTCAAGATATATATTTTATATTTTAAAATTTTGATTTTTCGAAAAAAAATGTGGAAAAATATGAAATTTTTAATTGGATCCAATGGGTATTTAGAGAAGACATGAATCGGGTCACCTGAATATTGAAATTATCCTAAGACTAGTAGATTCCAGTAGTATAATTTCCACGTCCAGATTGTGCCCAGTGTCGGAGATATATATATTTTAAAATTTTGATTTTTCGAAAAAAAAAAATGAAATTTTTAAGTTAATCCAATGGGTATTTAGAGAAGACATGAATCGGGTCACTGGAAAACTGAAATTAGCCAAAGACTAGTAGATTCCAGCAATATAATTTCTTCGTCCAGATTGTACCCAGTATCGGAGATATATATATTTTAAAATTTTGATTTTTCGAAGAAAAGTATGAAAAAATATGAAATTTTTAAGTGGATACAATGGGTATTTAGAGTAGACATGAATCGGGTCACCGGAATGTTAAAAGTAGCCTAAGACCAGTAGATTCCAGCAGTATAATTTCTGCGTCCAGATTGTGCCCAGTATCGGAGACATATATATTTTTTTAAATTTGGTTTTTAGAAAAAAAATATGAAAAAATATGAAATTTTTAAGTGGATCCAATGGGTATTTAGAGAAGACATGAATCGGGTCACGGGAATATAAAAATTAGCCTAAGACTGGTAGATTCCAGCAGTATAATTTCTACGTCCAGATTGTGCCCAGTATCGGAGATATATATATTTTAAAATTTTGATTTTTCGAAAAAAATATGAAAAAGTATGAAATTTTTAAGTGGATACAATGGGTATTTAGAGTAGACATGAATCGGGTCGCCGGAATGTTAAAAGTAGCCTAAGACCAGTAGATTCCAGCAGTATAATTTCTACGTCCAGATTGTGCCCAGTATCGGAGATATATATATTTTAAAATTTTGATTTTTCGAAAAAAATATGAAAAAATATGAAATTTTTAAGTTGATCAAATGGGTATTTAGAGAAGACATGAATCTGGTCACCGGAATATTAAAATTAGCCTAAGACTAGTAGATTCCAGCAGTATAATTTCTACGTCCAGATTGTGCTCAGTATCGGAGATATATATATTTTAAAATTTTGATTTTTCGAAAAAAATATGAAAAAATTTGAAATTTTTAAGTGGATCCAATGGGTATTTAGAGAAGACATGAATCAGGCCACCGGAATACAGAAATTAGCCTAAGACTAGTAGATTCCAGCAGTATAATTTCTACGTCCAGATTGTGCCCAGTATCGGAGATATATATATTTTAAAATTTTGATTTTTCGAAAAAAAAAAATTAAATTTTTAAGTTGATCCAATGGGTATTTAGAGAAGACATGAATCGGGTCACCGGGATAGTGAAATTAGCCTAAGACTAGTAGATTCCAGCAGTATAATTTCTTCGTCCAGATTGTACCCAGTATCGGAGATATATATATTTTAAAATTTTGATTTTTCGAAGAAAAGTATGAAAAAATATGAAATTTTTAAGTGGATACAATGGGTATTTAGAGTAGACATGAATCGGGTCGCCGGAATGTTAAAAGCAGCCTAAGACCAGTAGATTCCAGCAGTATAATTTCTACGTCCAGATTGTGCTCAGTATCGGAGATATATATCTTTTAAAATTTTGATTTTTCGAAAAAAATATGAAAAAATATGAAATTTTTAAGTGGATCCAATGGGTATTTAGAGAAGACATGAATCGGGCCACCGGAATACTGAAATTATCCTAAGACTAGTAGATTCCAGCAGTATAATTTCTACGTCCAGATTGTGCCCAGTATCGGAGATATATATATTTTAAAATTTTGATTTTTCGAAAAAAAAAAATGAAATTTTTAAGTTGATCCAATGGGTATTTAGAGAAGACATGAATCGGGTCATGGGGATATTGAAATTAGCCTAAGACTAGTAGATTCCAGCAATATAATTTCTACGTCCAGATTGTACCCAGTATCGGAGATATATATATATTTTAAAATTTTGATTTTTCGAAGAAAAGTATGAAAAAATATGAAATTTTTAAGTGGATACAATGGGTATTTAGAGTAAACATGAATCGGGTCGCCGGAATGTTTAAAGTACCCTAAGACCAGTAGATTCCAGAAGTATAATTTCTACGTCCAGATTGTGCCCAGTATCGGAGATATATATATTTTTTTAAATTTTGATTTTTCGAAAAAAATATGAAAAAATATGAAATTTTTAAGTGGATCCAATGGGTATTTAGAGAAGACATGAAGCGGGTCACCGGAGTATTAAAATTAGCCTAAGACTGGTAGATTCCAGCAGTATAATTTCTACGTCCAGATTGTGCCCAGTATCGGAGATATATATATTTTAAAATTTTGATTTTTCGAAAAAAATATGAAAAAATATGAAATTTTTAAGTGGAGACAATGGGTATTTAGAGTAGACATGAATCGGGTCGCCGGAATGTTAAAAGTAGCCTAAGACCAGTAGATTCCAGCAGTATAATTTCAACGTCCAGATTGTGCCCAGTATCGGAGATATATATATTTTAAAATTTTGATTTTTCGAAGAAAAGTATGAAAAAATATGAAATTTTTAAGTGGATACAATGGGTATTTAGAGTAAATATGAATCGGGTCGCCGGAATGTTAAAAGTACCCTAAGACCAGTAGATTCCAGCAGTATAATTTCTACGTCCAGATTGTGCCCAGTATCGGAGATATATATATTTTTTTAAATTTTGATTTTTCGAAAAAAATATGAAAAAATATGAAATTTTTAAATGGATCCAATGGGTATTTAGAGAAGACATGAATCGGGTCACCGGAGTATTAAAATTAGCCTAAGACTGGTAGATTCCAGCAGTATAATTTCTACGTCCAGATTGTGCTCAGTATCGGAGATATATATATTTTAAAAATTTTGATTTTTCGAAAAAAATATGAAAAAATATGAAATTTTTAAGTGGATACAATGGGTATTTAGAGTAGACATGAATCGGGTCGCCGGAATGTTAAAAGTAGGCTAAGACCAGTAGATTCCAGCAGTATAATTTCAACGTCCAGATTGTGCCCAGTATCGGAGATATATATATTTTAAAATTTTGATTTTTCGAAAAAAATATGAAAAAATATGAAATTTTTAAGTTGATCAAATGGGTATTTAGAGAAGACATGAATCGGGTCACGGGAATATTAAAATTAGCCTAAGACTAGTAGATTCCAGCAGTATAATTTCTACTTCCAGATTGTGCTCAGTATCGGAGATATATATCTTTTAAAATTTTGATTTTTCGAAAAAAATATGAAAAAATATGAAATTTTTAAGTGGATCCAATGGGTATTTAGAGAAGACATGAATCGTACCACCGGAATACTGAAATTAGCCTAAGACTAGTAGATTCCAACAGTATAATTTCTACGTCCAGATTGTGCCCAGTATCGGAGATATATGTATTTTAAAATTTTGATTTTTCGAAAAAAAAAATATGAAAAAATATGAAATTTTTAAGTGGATCCAATGGGTATTTGGAGAAGACATGAATCAGGTCACCGGAATACTGAAATTAGGCTAAGACCAGTAGATTCCAGCAGTATAATTTCTACGTCCAGTTTGTGCTCAGTATCGGAGATATATATCTTTTAAAATTTTGATTTTTCGAAAAAAATATGAAATTTTTAAGTGGATCCAATAGGTATTTAGAGAAGACATGAATCGAGCCACCGGAATACTGAAATTAGCCTAAGACTAGTAGATTCCAGCAGTATAATTTCTACGTCCAGATTGTGCCCAGTATCGGAGATATACATATTTTAAAATTTTGATTTTTCGAAAAAAAAAAATGAAATTTTTAAGTTGATCCAATGGGTATTTAGAGAAGACATGATTAGGGTCACCGGGATATTGAAATTAGCCTAAGACTAGTAGATTCCAGCAGTATAATTTCTTCGTCCAGATTGTACCCAGTATCGGAGATATATATATTTTAAAATTTTGATTTTTCGAAGAAAAGTATGAAAAATTATGAAATTTTTAAGTGGATACAATGGGTATTTAGAGTAAACAGGAATCGGGTCGCCGGAACGTTAAAAGTAGCCTAAGACCAGTAGATTCCAGCAGTATAATTTCTACGTCCAGATTGTGCCCAGTATCGGAGATATATATATATATTTTTTTAAATTTTGATTTTTCGAAAAAAATATGAAAAAATATGAAATTTTTAAGTGGATCCAATGGGTATTTAGAGAAGACATGAATCGGGTCACCGGAATATTAAAATTAGCCTAAGACTAGTAGATTCCAGCAGTATAATTTCTACGTCGAGATTGTGCCCAGTATCGGAGATATCTATATTTTAAAATTTTGATTTTTCGAAAAAAATATGAAGAAATATGAAATTTTTAAGTTGATCAAATGGGTATTTAGAGAAGACATGAATTGAGTCACCGGAATACTAAAATTAGCCTAAGACTAGCAGATTCCAGCAGTATAATTTCTACGTCCAGATTGTGCTCAGTATCGGAGATATATATCTTTTAAAATTTTGATTTTTCGAAAAAAATATGAAAAAATATGAAATTTTTAAGTGGATCCAATGGGTATTTAGAGAAGACATTAATCGGGCCACCGGAATACTGAAATTAGCCTAATAGTAGATTCCAACAGTATAATTTCTACGTCCAGATTGTGCCCAGTATCGGAGATATATTTATTTTAAAATTTTGATTTTTCGAAAAAAAAAAAATTATTTTTAAGTTGATCCAATGGGTATTTAGTGAAGCCATGAATCGGGTCACCGGGATAGTGAAATTAGCCTAAGACTAGTAGATTCCAGCAGTATAATTTCTTCGTCCAGATTGTACCCAGTATCGGAGATATATATTTTAAAATTTTGATTTTTCGAAGAAAAGTATGAAAAAATATGAAATTTTTATTTGGTATTTAGAGTAGACATGAATCGGGTCGCCGGCATGTTAAAAGCAGCCTAAGACCAGTAGATTCCAGCAGTATAATTTCTACGTACAGATAGTGCCCAGTATCGGAGATATATATATTTTAAAATTTTGATTTTTCGAAAAAAAAAATATGAAAAAATATGAAATTTTTAAGTGGATCCAATGGGTATTTGAGAAGACATGAATCAGGTCACCGGAATACTGAAATTAGGCTAAGACCAGTAGATTCCAGCAGTATAATTTCTACGTCCAGATTGTGCTCAGTATCGGAGATATATATCTTTTAAAATTTTGATTTTTCGAAAAAAATATGAAAAAATATGAAATTTTTAAGTGGATCCAATGGGTATTTAGAGAAGACATGAATCGGGCCACCGGAATACTGAAATTAGCCTAAGACTAGTAGATTCCAGCAGTATAATTTCTACGTCCAGATTGTGCCCAGTATCGGAGATATAAATTTTGATTTTTCGAAAAAAAATGAAAGTTTTTAAGTGGATCCAATGGGTATTTAGAGAAGACATGAATCGGGTCACCGGAATACTGAAATTAGCCGAAGACTAGTAGATTCCAGCAGTATAATTTCTACGTCCAATTGTGCCCAGTATCGGAGATATATATATTTTAAAATTTTGATTTTTCGAAAAAAAAATGAAATCTTTAAGTTGATCCAATGGGTATTTAGAGAGGACATGAATCGGGTCACCGGGATATTGAAATTAGCCTAAGACTAGTAGATTCCAGCAGTATAATTTCTTCGTCCAGATTGTACCCAGTATCGGAGATATATACGTCCAGATTGTGCCCAGTATCGGAGATATATGCATTTTAAAATTTTGATTTTTCGAAAAAAATATAAAAAAATATGAAATATTTAAGTGGATCCGAAGGGTACTTAGAGAAGACATGAATCGGGTCACCGGAATATTGAAATTAGCCTAAGACTAGTAGATTCCAGCAGTATAATTTCTACGTCCAGATTGTGCCCAGTATCTGATATATATATATATATTAAAAATTTGATTTTTTGAAAAAAATATGAAAAAATATGAAATTTTTAAGTGGATCCAATGGGTATTTAGAGAAGACATGAATCGGGTCACCGGCATATTGAAATTAGCTTAAGACTAGTAGCTTTCAGCAGTATAATTTTTACGTCCACATTGTGACCAGTATCAAAGATATATATATTTTAAAATTTATATTTTTCGAAAAAAAAAGGATGAAAAAATATGAAATATTTAAGTTGATCCAATGGGTATTTAGAGAAGACATGAATCGGGTCACCGGAATATTTAAATTAGCCTAAGACCGGTAGATACCAGCAGTATAATTTCTACGTCCAGATTGTGCCCAGTATCGGAGATATATATATTTTAAAATTTTGATTTTTCGAAAAAAATATGAAAACATATGAAATTTTTAAGTGGATCCAATGGGTATTTAGAGAAGACATGAATCGGGTGACCGGCATATTGAAATTAGCCTAAGACTAGTAGATTTCAGCACTATAATTTCTACGTGCAGATAGTGCCCACTAGCGGAGATACATGTATATATTTACAAATTTTGATTTTCGAAAAAAAATATGAAATTTTCAAGATATATATTTTATATTTTAAAATTTTGATTTTTCGAAAAAAAAATGAAAGTTTTTAAGTGGATCCAATGGGTATTTAGAGAAGACATGAATCGGGTCACCGGAACATTGAAATTAGCCTAAGACTAGTAGATTCCAGCAGTATAATTTCTACGTCCAAATTGTGCCCAGTATCGGAGATATATATATTTTAAAATTTTGATTTTTCGAAAAAAAATGAAAGTTTTTAATTGGATCCAATGGGTATTTAGAGAAGACATGAATCGGGTCACCGGAATATTGAAATTAGCCTAAGACTAGTAGATTCCAGCAGTATAATTTCTACGTCCAGATTGTGCCCAGTATCGGAGATATATATATTTTAAAATTTTGATTTTTTGAAGACAAGTATGAAAAAATATGAAATTTTTAAGTGGATACAATGAGTATTTAGAGTAGACATGAATCGGGTCGCCGGAATGTTAAAAGCAGTCTAAGACCAGTAGATTCCAGCAGTATAATTTCTACGTCCAGATTGTGCCCAGTATCGGAGATATATATATTTTAAAATTTTGATTTTTCCAAAAAAAAAATATGAAAAAATATGAAATTTTTAAGTGGATCCAATGGGTATTTAGAGAAGACATGAATCAGGTTACCGGAATATCGAAATTAGCCTAAGACCAGTAGATTCCAGCAATATAATTTCTACGTCCAGATTGTGCCCAGTATCGGAGATATATATATTTTTTTAAATTTTGATTTTTCGAAAAAAATATGAAAAAATATGAAATTTTTAAGTGGATCCAATGGGTATTTAGAGAAGACATGAATGGGGTCATCGGAGTATTAAAATTAGCCTAAGACTGGTAGATTCCAGCAGTATAATTTCAACGTCCAGATTGTGCCCAGTATCGGAGATATATATATTTTAAAATTTTGATTTTTCGAAGAAAAGTATGAAAAAATATGAAATTTTTAAGTGGATACAATGGGTATTTAGAGTAAACATGAATCGGGTCGCCGGAATGTTAAAAGTTCCCTAAGACCAGTAGATTCCAGCAGTATAATTTCTACGTCCAGATTGTGCCCAGTATCGGAGATATATATATTTTTTTAAATTTTGATTTTTCGAAAAAATATGAAAAAATATGAAATTTTTAAGTGGATCCAATGGGTATTTAGAGAAGACATGAATCGGGTCACCGGAGTATTAAAATTAGCCTAAGACTAGTAGATTCCAGCAGTATAATTTCTACGTCCAGATTGTGCCCAGTATCGGAGATATATATATTTTAAAATTTTGATTTTTCGAAAAAAATATGAAAAAATATGAAATTTTTAAGTGGATACAATGGGTATTTAGAGTAGACATGAATCGGGTCGCCGGAATGTTAAAAGTAGTCTAAGACCAGTAGATTCCAGCAGTATAATTTCAACGTCCAGATTGTGCCCAGTATCGGAGATATATATATTTTAAAATTTTGATTTTTCGAAAAAAATATGAAAAAATATGAAATTTTTAAGTTGATCAAATGGGTATTTAGAGAAGACATGAATCGGGTCACCGGAATATTAAAATTAGCCTAAGACTAGTAGATTCCAGCAGTATAATTTCTACGTCCAGATTGTGCTCAGTATCGGAGATATATATCTTTTAAAATTTTGATTTTTCGAAAAAAATATGAAAAAATATGAAATTTTTAAGTGGATCCAATGGGTATTTAGAGAAGACATGAATTGGGCCACCGGAATACTGAAATTAGCCTAAGACTAGTAGATTCCAATAGTATAATTTCTACGTCCAGATTGTGCCCAGTATCGGAGATATATGTATTTTAAAATTTTGATTTTTCGAAAAAAAAAATATGAAAAAATATGACATTTTTAAGTGGATCCAATGGGTATTTGGAGAAGACATGAATCAGGTCACCGGAATACTGAAATTAGGCTAAGACCAGTAGATTCCAGCAGTATACTTTCTACGTCCAGATTGTGCTCAGTATCGGAGATATATATCTTTTAAAATTTTGATTTTTCGAAAAAAATATGAAATTTTTAAGTGGATCCAATAGGTATTTAGAGAAGACATGAATCGGGCCACCGGAATACTGAAATTAGCCTAAGACTAGTAGATTCCAGCAGTATAATTTCTACGTCCAGATTGTGCCCAGTATCGGAGATATATATATTTTAAAATTTTGATTTTTCGAAAAAAAAAATGAAAGTTTTTAAGTGGATCCAATGGGTATTTAGAGAAGACATGAATCGGGTCACCGGAATATTGAAATTAGCCTAAGACTAGTAGATTCCAGCAGTATAATTTCTACGTCCAGATTGTGCCCAGTATCGGAGATATACATATTTTAAAATTTTGATTTTTCGAAAAAAAATGAAATTTTTAAGTTGATCCAATGGGTATTTAGAGAAGACATGATTCGGGTCACCGGGATATTGAAATTAGCCTAAGACTAGTAGATTCCAGCAGTATAATTTCTTCGTCCAGATTGTACCCAGTATCGGAGATATATATATTTTAAAATTTTGATTTTTCGAAGAAAAGTATGAAAAATTATGAAATTTTTAAGTGGATACAATGGGTATTTAGAGTAAACATGAATCGGGTCGCCGGAATGTTAAAAGTAGCCTAAGACCAGTAGATTCCAGCAGTATAATTTCTACGTCCAGATTGGGCCCAGTATCGGAGATATATATATTTTTTTAAATTTTGATTTTTCGAAAAAAATATGAAAAAATATGAAATTTTTAAGTGGATCCAATGGGTATTTAGAGAAGACATGAATCGGGTCACCGGAATACTAAAATTAGCCTAAGACAAGTAGATTCCAGCAGTATAATTTCTACGTCCAGATTGTGCCCAGTATCGGAGATATATATATTTTAAAATTTTGATTTTTCGAAAAAAATATGAAAAAATATGAAATTTTTAAGTGGATACAATGGGTATTTAGAGTAGACATGAATCGGGTCGCCGGAATGTTAAAAGTAGCCTAAGACCAGTAGATTCCAGCAGTATAATTTCTACGTCCAGATTGTGCCCAGTATCGGAGATATATATATTTTAAAATTTTGATTTTTCGAAAAAAATATGAAAAAATATGAAATTTTTAAGTTGATCAAATGGGTATTTAGAGAAGACATGAATTGGGTCACCGGAATACTAAAATTAGCCTAAGACTAGCAGATTCCAGCAGTATAATTTCTACGTCCAGATTGTGCTCAGTATCGGAGATATATATCTTTTAAAATTTTGATTTTTCGAAAAAAATATGAAATTTTTAAGTGGATCCAATGGGTATTTAGAGAAGACATGAATCGGGCCACCGGAATACTGAAATTAGCCTAAGACTAGTAGATTCCAACAGTATAATTTCTACGTCCAGATTGTGCCCAGTATCGGAGATATATGTATTTTAAAATTTTGATTTTTCGAAAAAAAAAAAAAATTTAATTTTTAAGTTGATCCAATGGGTATTTAGAGAAGCCATGAATCGGGTCACCGGGATAGTGAAATTAGCCTAAGACTAGTAGAATCCAGCAGTATAATTTCTTCGTCCAGATTGTACCCAGTATCGGAGATATATATTTTAAAATTTTGATTTTTCGAAGAAAAGTATGAAAAAATATGAAATTTTTAAGTGGATACAATGGGTATTTAGAGTAGACATGAATCGGGTCGCCGGAATGTTAAAAGCACCCTAAGACCAGTAGATTCCAGCAGTATAATTTCTACGTACAGATTGTGCCCAGTATCGGAGATATATATATTTTAAAATTTTGATTTTTCGAAAAAAAAAATATGAAAAAATATGAAATTTTTAAGTGGATCCAATGGGTATTTGAGAAGACATGAATCAGGTCACCGGAATACTGAAATTAGGCTAAGACCAGTAGATTCCAGCAGTATAATTTCAACGTCCAGATTGTGCTCAGTATCGGAGATATATATCTTTTAAAATTTTGATTTTTCGACAAAAATATGAAAAAATATGAAATTTTTAAGTGGATCCAATGGGTATTTAGAGAAGACATGAATCGGACCACCGGAATACTGAAATTAGCCTAAGACTAGTAGATTCCAGCAGTATAATTTCTACGTCCAGATTGTGCCCAGTATCGGAGATATAAATTTTGATTTTTCGAAAAAAAAAATTAAAGTTTTTAAGTGGATCCAATGGGTATTTAGAGAAGACATAAATCGGGTCACCGGAATATTGAAATTAGCCGAAGACTAGTAGATTCCAGCAGTATAATTTCTACGTCCAGATTGTGCCCAGTATCGGAGATATATATATTTTAATATTTTGATTTTTCGAAAAAAAAAAATGAAATCTTTAAGTTGATCCAATGGGTATTTAGAGAAGACATGAATCGGGTCACCGGGATATTGAAATTAGCCTAAGACTAGTAGATTCCAGCAGTATAATTTCTTCGTCCAGATTGTACCCAGTATCGGAGATATATACGTCCAGATTGTGCCCAGTATCGGAGATATATGTATTTTAAAATTTTGATTTTTCGAAAAAAATATAAAAAAAATATGAAATATTTAAGTGGATCCGAAGGGTACTTAGAGAAGACATGAATCGGGTCACCGGAATACTGAAATTAGCCTAAGACTAGTAGATTCCAGCAGTATAATTTCTACGTCCAGATTGTGCCCAGTATCGGAGATATATATATTTTAAAAATTTGATTTTTTGAAAAAAATATGAAAAAATATGAAATTTTTAAGTGGATCCAATGGGTATTTAGAGAAGACATGAATCGGGTCACCGGCATATTGAAATTAGCCTAAGTTTAGTAGCTTTCAGCAGTATAATTTCTACGTCCACATTGTGACCAGTATCGGAGATATATATATTTTAAAATTTAGATTTTTCGAAAAAAAAAGTATGAAAAAATAAGAAATTGTCAAGTGGATCCAATGGGTATTTAGAGAAGACATGAATCGGGTCGCCGGAGTGTTAAAAGTAGCCTAAAACCAGTAGATTCCAGCAGTATAATTTCTACGTCCAGATTGTGCCCAGTGTCGGAGATATATATATTTTAAAATTTTGATTTTTCGAAAAAAAAAAATTAAATTTTTAAGTTAATCCAATGGGTATTTAGAGAAGACATGAATCGGGTCACCGGAAAACTGAAATTAGCCTAAGACTAGTAGATTACAGCAGTATAATTTCTTCGTCCAGATTGTACCCAGTATCGGAGATATATATATTTTAAAATTTTGATTTTTCGAAGAAAAGTATGAAAAAATATGAAATTTTTAAGTGGATACAATGGGTATTTAGAGTAGACATGAATCGGGTAACCGGAATGTTAAAAGTAGCCTAAGACCAGTAGATTCCAGCAGTATAATTTCTGCGTCCAGATTGTGCCCAGTATCGGAGACATATATATTTTTTTAAATTTTGATTTTTCGAAAAAAATATGAAATTTTTAAGTGGATCCAATGGGTATTTAGAGAAGACATCAATCGGGTCACGGGAATATAAAAATTAGCCTAAGACTGGTAGATTCCAGCAGTATAATTTCTACGTCCAGATTGTGCCCAGTATCGGAGATATATATATTTTAAAATTTTGATTTTTTGAAAAAAATATGAAAAAGTATGAAATTTCTAAGTGGATACAATGGGTATTTAGAGTAGACAGAGAGATATATATATTTTAAAATTTTGATTTTTCGAAAAAAATATGGAAAAATATGAAATTTTTAATTTGATCAAATGGGTATTTACAGAAGACATGAATCTGGTCACCGGAATATTAAAATTAGCCTAAGACTAGTAGATTCCAGCAGTATAATTTCTACGTCCAGATTGTGCTCAGTATCGGAGATATATATCTTTTAAAATTTTGATTTTTCGAAAAAAATATGAAAAAATATGAAATTTTTAAGTGGATCCAATGGGTATTTAGAGAAGACATGAATCAGGCCACCGGAATACTGAAATTAGCCTAAGACTAGTAGATTCCAGCAGTATAATTTCTACGTCCAGATTGTGCCCAGTATCGGAGATATATGTATTTTAAAATTTTGATTTTTCGAAAAAAAAAATTAAATTTTTAAGTTGATCCAATGGGTATTTAGAGAAGACATGAATCGGGTCACCGGGATAGTGAAATTAGCCTAAGACTAGTAGATTCTAGCAGTATAATTTCTTCGTCCAGATTGTACCCAGTATCGGAGATATATATATTTTAAAATTTTTATTTTTCGAAGAAAAGTATGAAAAAATATGAAATTTTTAAGTGGATACAATGGGTATTTAGAGTAGACATGAATCGGGTCGCCGAAATGTTAAAAGCAGCCTAAGACCAGTAGATTCCAGCAGTATAATTTCTACGTCCAGATTGTGCCCAGTATCGGAGATATATATATTTTAAAATTTTGATTTTTCGAAAAAAAAAATATGAAAAAATATGAAATTTTTAAGTGGATCCAATGGGTATTTAGAGAAGACACGAATCGGGTTACCGGAATATTGAAATTATCCTAAGACTAGTAGATTCCAGCAGTATAATTTCTACGTCCAGATTGTGCCCAGTATCGGAGATATATATATTTTAAAATTTTGATTTTTCGAAAAAAAAAATGAAATTTTTAAGTTGATCCAATGGGTAATTAGAGAAGACATGAATCGGGTCACCGGGATATTGAAATTAGCCTAAGACTAGTAGATTCCAGCAATATAATTTCTACGTCCAGATTGTACCCAGTATCGGAGATATATATATTTTAAAATTTTGATTTTTCGAAGAAAAGTATGAAAAAATATGAAATTTTTAAGTGGATACAATGGGTATTTAGAGTAAACATGAATCGGGTCGCCGGAATGTTAAAAGTACCCTAAGACCAGTAGATTCCAGCAGTATAATTTCTACGTCCAGATTGTGCCCAGTATCGGAGATATATATATTTTTTTAAATTTTGATTTTTACAAAAAAAATATGAAAAAATATGAAATTTTTAAGTGGATCCAATGGGTATTTAGAGAAGACATGAATCGGGTCACCGGAGTATTAAAATTAGCCTAAGACTGGTAGATTCCTGCAGTATAATTTCTACGTCCAGATTGTGCCCAGTATCGGAGATATATATATTTTAAAATTTTGATTTTTCGAAAAAAATATGAAAAAATTTTAAATTTTTAAGTGGATCCAATGGGTATTTAGAGAAGACATGAATCGGGCCACCGGAATACTGAAATTAGCCTAAGACTAGTAGATTCCAGCAGTATAATTTCTACGTCCAGATTGTGCCCAGTATCGGAGATATATATATTTTAAAATTTTGATTTTTCGAAAAAAAATGAAATTTTTAAGTTGATCCAATGGGTAATTAGAGAAGACATGAATCGGGTCACCGGGATACTGAAATTAGCCTAAGACTAGTAGATTCCAGCAATATAATTTCTACGTCCAGATTGTACCCAGTATCGGAGATATATATATTTTAAAATTTTTATTTTTCGAAGAAAAGTATGAAAAAATATGAAATTTTTAAGTGGATACAATGGGTATTTAGAGTAGACATGAATCGGGTCGCCGGAATGTTAAAAGCAGCCTAAGACCAGTAGATTCCAGCAGTATAATTTCTACGTCCAGATTGTGCCCAGTATCGGAGATATATATATTTTAAAATTTTGATTTTTCGAAAAAAAAAATATGAAAAAATATGAAATTTTTAAGTGGATCCAATGGGTATTTAGAGAAGACATGAATCGGGTTACCGGAATATTGAAATTATCCTAAGACTAGTAGATTCCAGCAGTATAATTTCTACGTCCAGATTGTGCCCAGTATCGGAGATATATATATTTTAAAATTTTGATTTTTCGAAAAAAAAATGAAATTTTTAAGTTAATCCAATGGGTAATTAGAGAAGACATGAATCGGGTCACCGGGATATTGAAATTAGCCTAAGACCAGTAGATTCCAGCAATATAATTTCTACGTCCAGATTGTACCCAGTATCGGAGATATATATATTTTAAAATTTTGATTTTTCGAAGAAAAGTATGAAAAAATATGAAATTTTTAAGTGGATACAATGGGTATTTAGAGTAAACATGAATCGGGTCGCCGGAATGTTAAAAGTACCCTAAGACCAGTAGATTCCAGCAGTATAATTTCTACGTCCAGATTGTGCCCAGTATCGGAGATATATATATTTTTTTAAATTTTGATTTTTACAAAAAAAATATGAAAAAATATGAAATTTTTAAGTGGATCCAATGGGTATTTAGAGAAGACATGAATCGGGTCACCGGAGTATTAAAATTAGCCTAAGACTGGTAGATTCCTGCAGTATAATTTCTACGTCCAGATTGTGCCCAGTATCGGAGATATATATATTTTAAAATTTTGATTTTTCGAAAAAAAATATGAAAAAATTTTAAATGTTTAAGTGGATCCAATGGGTATTTAGAGAAGACATGAATCGGGCCACCGGAATACTGAAATTAGCCTAAGACTAGTAGATTCCAGCAGTATAATTTCTACGTTCCGATTCATGTCTTCTCTAAATACCCATTGGTTCCACTTAAAAATTTCATATTTTTTCATATTTTTTTCGAAAAA
>OX451217.1:95590089-95932707 GCA_949628195.1 Phasia obesa | reverse complement strand
AAATACCCATTGGATTCCACTTAAAAATTTCATACTTTTTCATTTTTTTTTTCGAAAAATCAAAATTTCAAAATATATATATCTCCGATACTGGGCACAATCTGGACGTAGAAATTATATTGCTGAAATCTACTGGTCTTAGGCTAATTTCAATATTCCGGTGACCCGATTCATGTCTTCTCTAAATACCCATTGGATCCACTTAAAAATTTCATATTTTTTCATATTTTTTTTTCGAAAAATCAAAATTTTAAAATATATATCTCCGATACTAGGTACAATCTGGACGTGGAAATGATACTGCTGGAATCTACTAGTCTTAGGCTGATTTCAATATTCCGCTGACCCGATCCAAGTCCTCTCTAAATACCCATTGGATCCACTTAAAAATTTCATATTTTTTCAGATTTTTTTTTCGAAAAATCAAAATTTTAAAATATATATCTCCGATACTGGGCACAATCTGAACGTAGAAATAATACTGCTGGAATCTACTAGTCTTAGGCTAATTTGAATATTCTGGTGACCCGATTCATGACTTCTCTAAATACCCATTGGATCCACTTAAAAATTTCATATTTTTTTTGATTTTTTTTTTTCGAAAAATCAAAATTTTAAAATATATATATCTCCGACACTGGGTACAATCTGGACGTAAAAATTATACTGCTGGAATCTACTAGTCTTAGGCTAATTTTAGTATTCCGGTGACTCGATTCATGTCTTCTCTAGATACCCATTGGATCCACTTAAAAATCTCTTATTTTTTTTTTTGATTTTTTTTCGAAAAATCAAAATTTTAAAATATATATATCTCCGATGCTGGGCACAAACTGGACGTAGAAATTATACGGCTGGAATCTACTAGTCTTAGGCTAATTTCAATATTCTGGTGACCCGATTCATGACTTCTCTAAATACCCGTTGGATCCACTTAAAAATTTCATATTTTTTTTGATTTTTTTTTTCGAAAAATCAAAATTTTAAAATATATATATCTCCGATACTGGGTACAATCTGAACGTAGAAATTATACTGCTGGAATCTACTAGTCTTAGGCTAATTTGAATATTCTGGTGACCCGATTCATGACTTCTCTAAATACCCATTGGATCCACTTAAAAAGTTCATATTTTTTCATATTTTTTTCGACAAATCAAAATTTTAAAATATATATATCTCCGATACTGGGCACAATCTGGACGTAGAAATTATACTGCTGGAATCTACTAGTCTTAGGCTAATTGCAATATTCCGGTGACCCGATTCATGTCTTCTCTAAATACCCATTGGATCCACTTAAAAAGTTCATATTTTTTCAGATTTTTTTTTCGAAAAATCAAAATTTTAAAATATATATCTCCGATACTGGGCACAATCTGAACGTAGAAATTATACTGCTGGAATCTACTAGTCTTAGGCTAATTTGAATATTCTGGTGACCCGATTCATGACTTCTCTAAATACCAGTTGGATCCACTTAAAAATTTCATATTTTTTTTGATTTTTTTTTCGAAAAATCAAAATTTTAATATATATATATTATATATATTATATTTTAATATATATATATATATATATATCCGATATTGGGCACAATCTGGACGTAGAAATAACACTGCTGTTATCTACTAGTCTTAGGCTAATTTCAGTATTCCGGTGACCTGATTTATGTCTTCTCTAAATACCCATTGGATCCACTTAAAAATTTCATACTTTTTCATATTTTTTTTCGAAAAATCAAAATTTTAAAATATATATATCTCCGATACGGGGCACAATCTGGACGTAGAAATTATACTGCTGGAATCTACTAGTCTTAAGCTAATTTGAATATTCTGGTGACCCGATTCATGTCTTCTCTAAATACCCATTGGATCCACTTAAAAATTTCATATTTTTTCATATTTTTTTCGAAAAATCAAAATTTTAAAATATATCTCCGATACTGGACACAGTCTGGACGTAGAAATTATATTGCTGGAATCTACTAGTCTTAGGCTAATTTTAATATTCCGCTGACCCAATTCATGTCTTCTCTAAATACCCATTGGATCAACTTTAAAATTTCATATTTTTTTTATTTTTTTTCGAAAAATCAAAATTTTAAAATATATATCTCCGATACTGGGCACAATCTGGACGTAGAAATTATACTGCTGAAATCTACTAGTCTTAGGCTAATTTCAATATTCCGGTGACCAGATTCATGTCTTCTCTAAATACCCATATACTGCTGGAATCTACTAGTTTTAGGCTAATGTCAATATTCTGGTGACCCGGTTCATGTCTTCTCTAAATACCCATTGGATCCACTTAAAAATTTCATATTTTTTCATATTTTTTTCGAAAAATCAAAATTTTAAAATATATATATCTCCGATACTGGACACAATCTGGACGTAGAAATTATATTGCTGGAATCTACTAGTCTTAGGCTAATTTTAATATTCCGCTGACCCAATTCATGTCTTCTCTAAATACCCATTTGATCAACTGAAAAATTTCATATTTTTTTTTTATTTTTTTTCGAAAAATCAAAATTTTAAAATATATATCTCCGATACTGGGCACAATCTGGACGTAGAAATTATACTGCTGAAATCTACTAGGCTTAGGCTAATTTCAATATTCCGGTGAACCGATTCATATCTTCTCTAAATACCCATTGGATCAATTTAAAAATTTCATATTTTTTTTGATTTTTTTTTTCGAAAAATCAAAATTTTAAAATATATATATCTCCGATACTGGGCAAAATCTTGACGTAGTAATTATACTGCTGGAATCTACTAGTCTTAGGCTAATTTCAATATTCCGCTGACCTGATTCATGTCTTCTCTAAATACCCATTGGATCCACTTAAAAATTTCATATTTTTTCATATTTTTTTTCGAAAAATCAAAATCTTAAAATATATATATCTCCGATACTGGGCACAATCTGGACGTAGAAATTATACTGCTGGAATCTACTAGTCTTAGGCTAATTTCATTATTCCGGTGACCCGATTCATGTCTTCTCTAAATACCCATTGGATCCACTTAAAAATTTCATATTTTTTCATATTTTTTTTTGAAAAATCAAAATTTGAAAATATATATATATCTCCGATACTAGGCACAATCTGGACGTAGAAATTATACTGCTGGAATCTATTAGTCTTAGGCTAATTTCAATATTCCGGTGACCCGATTCATGTCTTCTCTAAATACCCATATACTGCTGGAATCTACTAGTCTTAGGCTAATGTCAATATTCTGGTGACCCGATTCATGTCTTCTCTAAATACCCATTGGATCCACTTAAAAAGTTCATATTTTTTCATATTTTTTTTCGACAAATCAAAATTTTAAAATATATATATCTCCGATACTGGGCACAATCTGGACGTAGAAATTATACTGCTGGAATCTACTAGTCTTAGGCTAATTGCAATATTACGGTGACCCGATTCATGGCTTCTCTAAATACCCATTGGATCTACTTAAAAATTTCATATTTTTTCAGATTTTAGAAATTATATTGCTGAAATCTACTGGTCTTAGGCTAATTTCAATATTCCGGTGACCCGATTCATGTCTTCTCTAAATACCCATTGGATCCACTTAAAAATTTCATATTTTTTCATATTTTTTTTTCGAAAAATCAAAATTTTAAAATATATATCTCCGATACTAGGTACAATCTGGACGTGGAAATGATACTGCTGGAATCTACTAGTCTTAGGCTAATTTCAATATTCCGCTGACCCGATCCAAGTCCTCTCTAAATACCCATTGGATCCACTTAAAAATTTCATATTTTTTCAGATTTTTTTTTTCGAAAAATCAAAATTTAAAAATATATATCTCCGATACTGGGCACAATCTGAACGTAGAAATAATACTGCTGGAATCTACTAGTCTTAGGCTAATTTGAATATTCTGGTGACCCGATTCATGACTTCTCTAAATACCCATTGGATCCACTTAAAAATTTCATATTTTTTTTGATTTTTTTTCGAAAAATCAAAATTTTAAAATATATATATCTCCGATACTGGGTACAATCTGGACGTAGAAATTATACTGCTGGAATCTACTAGTCTTAGGCTAATTTTAGTATTCCGGTGACTCGATTCATGTCTTCTCTAGATACCCATTGGATCCACTTAAAAATCTCTTATTTTTTTTTTTATTTTTTTTCGAAAAATCAAAATTTTAAAATATATATATCTCCGATGCTGGGCACAATCTGGACGTAGAAATTATACGGCTGGAATCTACTAGTCTTCGGTGACCCGATTCATGTCTTCTCTTAATACCCATATACTGCTGGAATCTACTACTCGTAGGCTAATGTCACTATTCTGGTGACCCGATTCATGTCTTCTCTAAATACCCATTGGATCCACTTAAAAAGTTCATATTTTTTCAGATTTTTTTTCGAAAAATCAAAATTTTAAAATATATATCTCCGATACTGGGCACAATCTGAACGTAGAAATTATACTGCTGGAATCTACTAGTCTTAGGCTAATTTGAATATTCTGGTGACCCGATTTATGACTTCTCTAAATACCCGTTGGATCCACTTAAAAATTTCATATTTTTTTTGATTTTTTTTTTTCGAAAAATATATATATCTCCGATACTGGGTACAATCTGGACGTAGAAATTATACTGCTGGAATCTACTAGTCTTAGGCTAATTTTAGTATTCCGGTGACTCGATTCATGTCTTCTCTAGATACCCATTGGATCCACTTAAAAATCTCTTATTTTTTTTTTTTGATTTTTTTTTCGAAAAATCAAAATTTTAAAATATATATATCTCCGATGCTGGGCACAATCTGGACGTAGAAATTATACTGCTGGAATCTATTAGTCTTAGGCTAATTTCAATATTCCGGTGACCCGATTCATGTCTTCTCTAAATACCCATATACTGCTGGAATCTACTAGTCTTAGGCTAATGTCAATTTTCTGGTGACCCGATTCACGTCTTCTCTAAATACGCATTGGATCCACTTATAAAGTTCAAATTTTTTCATATTTTTTTTTCGACAAATCAAAATTTTAAAATATATATATCTCCGATACTGGGCACAATCTGGACGTAGAAATTATACTGCTGGAATCTACTAGTCTTAGGCTAATTGCAATATTCCGGTGACCCGATTCATGGCTTCTCTAAATACCCATTAAATCTACTTAAAAATTTCATATTTTTTTTATTTTTTTCGAGAAATCAAAATTTTAAAATATATATATATCTCCGATATTGGGCACAATCTGGACGTAGAAATTATACTGCTGTTATCTACTAGTCTTAGGCTAATTTCAGTATTCCGGTGACCTGATTTATGTCTACTCTAAATACCCATTGGATCCACTTAAAAATTTCATACTTTTTCATATTTTTTTTCGAAAGGCTAGTCTTAGGCTAATTTTAGTATTCCGGTGACTCGATTCATGTCTTCTCTAGATACCCATTGGATCCACTTAAAAATCTCTTATTTTTTTTTTTGATTTTTTTTTTCGAAAAATCAAAATTTTAAAATATATATATCTCCGATGCTGGGCACAATCTGGACGTAGAAATCATACTGCTGGAATCTATTAGTCTTAGGCTAATTTCAATATTCCGGGTACCCGATTCATGTCTTCTCTAAATACCCATATACTGCTGGAATCTACTAGTCTTAGGCTAATGTCAATTTTCTGGTGACCCGATTCACGTCTTCTCTAAATACCCATTGGATCCACTTATAAAGTTCATATTTTTTCATATTTTTTTTTTCGACAAATCAAAATTTTAAAATATATATATCTCCGATACTGGGCACAATCTGGACGTAGAAATTATACTGCTGGAATCTACTAGTCTTAGGCTAATTGCAATATTCCGGTGACCCGATTCGTGGCTTCTCTAAATACCCATTGGATCTACTTAAAAATTTCATATTTTTTTTATTTTTTTCGAGAAATCAAAATTTTAAAATATATATATATATATCCGATATTGGGCACAATCTGGACGTAGAAATTATACTGCTGTTATCTACTAGTCTTAGGCTAATTTCAGTATTCCGGTGACCTGATTTATGTCTTCTCTAAATACCCATTGGATCCACTTAAAAATTTCATACTTTTTCATATTTTTTTTCGAAAAATCAAAATTTTAAAATATATATATCTCTGATACTGGGCACAATCTGGACGTAGAAATTATACTGCTGGAATCTACTAGTCTTAAGCTAATTTGAATATTCTGGTGACCTGATTCATGTCTTCTCTAAATACCCATCGGATCCACTTAAAAATTTCATATTTTTTCATATTCTTTTCGAAAAATCAAAATTTTAAAATATATATATCTCCGATACTGGACACAGTCTGGACGTAGAAATTATATTGCTGGAATCTACTAGTCTTAGGCTAATTTTAATATTCCGCTGACCTAATTCATGTCTTCTCTAAATACCCATTGGATCAACTTAAAAATTTCATATGTTTTTTATTTTTTTTTTCGAAAAATCAAAATTTTAAAATATATATCTCCGATACTGGGCACAATCTGGACGTAGAAATTATACTGCTGAAATCTACTAGTCTTAGGCTAATTTCAATATTCCGGTGACCCGCTTGATGTCCTCTCTAAATACCCATTGGATCAACTTAAAAATTTCATATTTTTTTTTTATTTTTTTTTCGAAAAATCAAAATTTTAAAATATATATCTCCGATACTGGGCAAAATCTTGACGTAGAAATTATACTGCTGGAATCTACTAGTCTTAGGCTAATTTCAATATTCCGCTGACCTGATTCATGTCTTCTCTAAATACCCATTGGATCCACTTAAAAATTTCATACTTTTTCATATTTTTTTCGAAAAATCAAAATTTTAAAATATATATATCTCCGATACTGGGCACAATCTGGACGTAGAAATTATACTGCTGAAATCTACTAGTCTTAGGCTAATTTTAATATTCCGGTGACCCGATTCATGTCCTCTCTAAATACCCATTGGATCCACTTAAAAATTTCATATCTTTTCATATTTTTTTTCGCAAAATCAAAATTTTAAAATATATATATATCTCCGATACTGGGTACAATCTGGACGTAGAAATTATACTGCTGGAATCTACTAGTCTTAGGCTAATTTTAGTATTCCGATGACTCGATTCATGTCTTCTCTAAATACCCATTGGGTCCACTTAAAAATTTCATATTTTTTTTCGAAATATCAAAATTTTAAAATATATATATCTCCGATACTTGGTACAATATGGACGTAAAAATTATACTGCTGTAATCTACTAGTTTTAGGCTAATTTCAGTATTCCGGTGACCCGATTCATGTCTTCTCTAAATACCCATTGGATCCACTTAAAAATTTCATATTTTTTCATTTTTTTTTTCGAAAAATCTAAATTTTAAAATATATCTCCGATACTGGGTACAATCTGGACGTGGAAATGATACTGCTGGAATCTACTAGTCTTAGGCTAATTTCAATATTCCGCTAACTTAAAAATTTCATACTTTTTCATATTTTTTTTCGAAAAATCAAAATTTTAAAATATATATATCTCTGATACTGGGCACAATCTGGACGTAGAAATTATACTGCTGGAATCTACTAGTCTTAAGCTAATTTGAATATTCTGGTGACCTGATTCATGTCTTCTCTAAATACCCATCGGATCCACTTAAAAATTTCATATTTTTTCATATTCTTTTCGAAAAATCAAAATTTTAAAATATATATATCTCCGATACTGGACACAGTCTGGACGTAGAAATTATATTGCTGGAATCTACTAGTCTTAGGCTAATTTTAATATTCCGCTGACCTAATTCATGTCTTCTCTAAATACCCATTGGATCAACTTAAAAATTTCATATGTTTTTTATTTTTTTTTTCGAAAAATCAAAATTTTAAAATATATATCTCCGATACTGGGCACAATCTGGACGTAGAAATTATACTGCTGAAATCTACTAGTCTTAGGCTAATTTCAATATTCCGGTGACCCGCTTGATGTCCTCTCTAAATACCCATTGGATCAACTTAAAAATTTCATATTTTTTTTTTATTTTTTTTTCGAAAAATCAAAATTTTAAAATATATATCTCCGATACTGGGCAAAATCTTGACGTAGAAATTATACTGCTGGAATCTACTAGTCTTAGGCTAATTTCAATATTCCGCTGACCTGATTCATGTCTTCTCTAAATACCCATTGGATCCACTTAAAAATTTCATACTTTTTCATATTTTTTTCGAAAAATCAAAATTTTAAAATATATATATCTCCGATACTGGGCACAATCTGGACGTAGAAATTATACTGCTGAAATCTACTAGTCTTAGGCTAATTTTAATATTCCGGTGACCCGATTCATGTCCTCTCTAAATACCCATTGGATCCACTTAAAAATTTCATATCTTTTCATATTTTTTTTCGCAAAATCAAAATTTTAAAATATATATATATCTCCGATACTGGGTACAATCTGGACGTAGAAATTATACTGCTGGAATCTACTAGTCTTAGGCTAATTTTAGTATTCCGATGACTCGATTCATGTCTTCTCTAAATACCCATTGGGTCCACTTAAAAATTTCATATTTTTTTTCGAAATATCAAAATTTTAAAATATATATATCTCCGATACTTGGTACAATATGGACGTAAAAATTATACTGCTGTAATCTACTAGTTTTAGGCTAATTTCAGTATTCCGGTGACCCGATTCATGTCTTCTCTAAATACCCATTGGATCCACTTAAAAATTTCATATTTTTTCATTTTTTTTTTCGAAAAATCTAAATTTTAAAATATATCTCCGATACTGGGTACAATCTGGACGTGGAAATGATACTGCTGGAATCTACTAGTCTTAGGCTAATTTCAATATTCCGCTAACCCGATCCAAGTCCTCTCTAAATACCCATTGGATCCACTTAAAAATTTCATATTTTTTCAGATTTTTTTTTCGAAAAATCAAAATTTTAAAATATATATCTCCGATACTGGGCACAATCTGAACGTAGAAATTATACTGCTGGAAACTACTAGTCTTAGGCTAATTTGAATATTCTGGTGACCCGATTTATGACTTCTCTAAATACCCATTGGATCCACTTAAAAATCTCTTATTTTTTTTTTTATTTTTTTTCGAAAAATCAAAATTTTAAAATATATATATCTCCGATGCTGGGCACAATCTGGACATAGAAATTATACGGCTGGAATCTACTAGTCTTAGGCTAATTTCAGTATTCCGGTGACCCGATTCATGTCTTCTCTTAATACCCATATACTGCTGGTATCTACTACTCGTAGGCTAATGTCACTATTCTGGTGACCCGATTCATGTCTTCTCTAAATACCCATTGGATCCACTTAAAAATTTCATATTTTTTCATATTTTTTTCGAAAAATCAAAATTTTAAAATATATATATCTCCGATACTGGGCACAATCTGGACGTAGAAATTATACTGCTGGAATCTACTAGTCTTAGGCTAATTTCAGTATTCCGGTGACCCGATTCATGTCTTCTCTAAATACCCATTGGATACACTTAAAAATTTCATATTTTTTCATATTTTTTTCGATAAATCAATCTGGACGTATAAGTTATACTGCTGGAATCTTCTAGTCTTACGCTAATTTCAATATTCTGGTGACCCGATTCATGTTTTCTCTAAATACCCATTGGATCCACTTAAAAATTTCATATTTTTTTTGATTTTTTTTTTCGAAAAATCAAAATTTTAAAATATATATATCTCCGTTACTGGGCACAATCTGGACGTAGAAATTATACTGCTGGAATCTACTAGTCTTAGGCTATCTTCCATATTCCGGTGACGCGATTCATGTCTTCTCTAGATACCCATTGGATCCACTTAAAAATTTCTTATTTTTTTGGATTTTTTTTTTCGAAAAATCAAAATTTTTAAATATATATATCTCCGATACTGGGCACAATCTGGACGTAGAAATTATACGGCTGGAATCTATTAGTCTTATGCTAATTTCAATATTCCGGTGACCCGATTCATGTCTTCTCTAAATACCCATATACTGCTGGAATCCACTAGTCTTAGGCTAATGTCAATATTCTGGTGACCCGATTCATGTCTTCTCTAAATACCCATTGGATCCACTTAAAAATTTCATATTTTTTCATATTTTTTTTGAAAAATCAAAATTTTAAAATATATATATCTCCGATACTGGGCACAATCTGGACGTAGAAATTATTCTGCTGGAATCTACTAGTCTTATGCTAATATCAGTATTCCGGTGACCCGATTCATGTCTTCTCTAAATACCCATTGGATCCACTTCAAAATTTCATATTTTTAATATTTTTTTTCGAAAAATCTAAATTTTAAAATATATATATCTGCAATACTGGGTACAATCTGGACGTAGAAATTATACTGCTGGAATCTACTAGTCTTAGGCTAATTTCAATATTCCAGTGACCCGATTCAAGTCTTCTCTAGATACCCATTGGATCCACTGAAAAATTTAATTTTTTTTTCGACAATTCAAAAATTTAAAATATATATATCTCCGATACTGGGCACAATCTGGACGTAGAAATTATACTGCTGGAATCTACTAGTCTTAGGCTAATTGCAATATTCCGGTGACCCGATTCATGGCTTCTCTAAATACCCATTGGATCTACTTAAAAATTTCATATTTTTTTTTATTTTTTTCGAGAAATCAAAATTTTAAAATATATATATATCTCCGATATTGGGCACAATCTGGACGTAGAAATTATACTGCTGTTATCTACTAGTCTTAGGCTAATTTCAGTATTCCGGTGACCTGATTTATGTCTACTCTAAATACCCATTGGATCCACTTAAAAATTTCATACTTTTTCATATTTTTTTTCGAAAGGCTAGTCTTAGGCTAATTTTAGTATTCCGGTGACTCGATTCATGTCTTCTCTAGATACCCATTGGATCCACTTAAAAATCTCTTATTTTTTTTTTTGGATTTTTTTTTTTTTCGAAAAATCAAAATTTTAAAATATATATATCTCCGATGCTGGGCACAATCTGGACGTAGAAATTATACTGCTGGAATCTATTAGTCTTAGGCTAATTTCAATATTCCGGGTACCCGATTCATGTCTTCTCTAAATACCCATATACTGCTGGAATCTACTAGTCTTAGGCTAATGTCAATTTTCTGGTGACCCGATTCACGTCTTCTCTAAATACCCATTGGATCCACTTATAAAGTTCATATTTTTTCATATTTTTTTTTTCGACAAATCAAAATTTTAAAATATATATATCTCCGATACTGGGCACAATCTGGACGTAGAAATTATACTGCTGGAATCTACTAGTCTTAGGCTAATTGCAATATTCCGGTGACCCGATTCATGGCTTCTCTAAATACCCATTGGATCTACTTAAAAATTTCATATTTTTTTTATTTTTTTCGAGAAATCAAAATTTTAAAATATATATATATATATATATATCCGATATTGGGCACAATCTGGACGTAGAAATTATACTGCTGTTATCTACTAGTCTTAGGCTAATTTCAGTATTCCGGTGACCTGATTTATGTCTTCTCTAAATACCCATTGGATCCACTTAAAAATTTCATACTTTTTCATATTTTTTTTCGAAAAATCAAAATTTTAAAATATATATATCTCTGATACTGGGCACAATCTGGACGTAGAAATTATACTGCTGGAATCTACTAGTCTTAAGCTAATTTGAATATTCTGGTGACCTGATTCATGTCTTCTCTAAATACCCATCGGATCCACTTAAAAATTTCATATTTTTTCATATTTTTTTCGAAAAATCAAAATTTTAAAATATATATATCTCCGATACTGGACACAGTCTGGACGTAGAAATTATATTGCTGGAATCTGCTAGTCTTAGGCTAATTTTAATATTCCGCTGACCTAATTCATGTCTTCTCTAAATACCCATTGGATCAACTTTAAAATTTCATATGTTTTTTATTTTTTTTTTCGAAAAATCAAAATTTTAAAATATATATCTCCGATACTGGGCACAATCTGGACGTAGAAATTATACTGCTGAAATCTACTAGTCTTAGGCTAATTTCAATATTCCGGTGACCCGCTTGATGTCCTCTCTAAATACCCATTGGATCAACTTAAAAATTTCATATTTTTTTTTTATTTTTTTTTTTTCGAAAAATCAAGATTTAAAATATATATCTCCGATACTGGGCAAAATCTTGACGTAGAAATTATACTGCTGGAATCTACTAGTCTTAGGCTAATTTCAATATTCCGCTGACCTGATTCATGTCTTCTCTAAATACCCATTGGATCCACTTAAAAATTTCATACTTTTTCATATTTTTTTCGAAAAATCAAAATTTTAAAATATATATATCTCCGATACTGGGCACAATCTGGACGTAGAAATTATACTGCTGAAATCTACTAGTCTTAGGCTAATTTTAGTATTCCGGTGACCCGATTCATGTCCTCTCTAAATACCCATTGGATCCACTTAAAAATTTCATATCTTTTCATATTTTTTTTTCGCAAAATCAAAATTTTAAAATATATATATATCTCCGATACTGGGTACAATCTGGACGTAGAAATTATACTGCTGGAATCTACTAGTCTTAGGCTAATTTTAGTATTCCGATGACTCGATTCATGTCTTCTCTAAATACCCATTGGGTCCACTTAAAAATTTCATATTTTTTTCGAAATATCAAAATTTTAAAATATATATATCTCCGATACTTGGTACAATATGGACGTAAAAATTATACTGCTGTAATCTACTAGTTTTAGGCTAATTTCAATATTCCGGTGACCCGATTCATGTCTTCTCTAAATACCCATTGGATCCACTTAAAAATTTCATATTTTTTAATTTTTTTTTTCGAAAAATCTAAATTTTAAAATATATCTCCGATACTGGGTACAATCTGGACGTGGAAATGATACTGCTGGAATCTACTAGTCTTAGGCTAATTTCAATATTCCGCTAACCCGATCCAAGTCCTCTCTAAATACCCATTGGATCCACTTAAAAATTTCATATTTTTTCAGATTTTTTTTTCGAAAAATTAAAATTTTAAAATATATATCTCCGATACTGGGCACAATCTGAACGTAGAAATTATACTGCTGGAAACTACTAGTCTTAGGCTAATTTGAATATTCTGGTGACTCGATTCATGACTTCTCTAAATACCCATTGGATCCACTTAAAAATTTCATATTTTTTTGATTTTTTTTTTCGAAAAATCAAAATTTTAAAATATATATATCTCCGATACTGGGTACAATCTGGACGTAGAAATTATACTGCTGGAATCTACTAGTCTTAGGCTAATTGCAATATTCCGGTGACCCGATTCATGGCTTCTCTAAATACCCATTGGATCTACTTAAAAATTTCATATTTTTTTTTATTTTTTTCGAGAAATCAAAATTTTAAAATATATATATATAATATATATATATATATATATAATATATATATATAATATATATTATCCGATATTGGGCACAATCTGGACGTAGAAATTACACTGCTGTTATCTACTAGTCTTAGGCTAATTTCAGTATTCCGGTGACCTGATTTATGTCTTCTCTAAATACCCATTGGATCCACTTAAAAATTTCATACTTTTTCATATTTTTTTTCGAAAAATCAAAATTTTAAAATATATATATCTCCGATACGGGGCACAATCTGGACGTAGAAATTATACTGCTGGAATCTACTAGTCTTAAGCTAATTTGAATATTCTGGTGACCCGATTCATGTCTTCTCTAAATACCCATTGGATCCACTTAAAAATTTCATATTTTTTCATATTTTTTTCGAAAAATCAAAATTTTAAAATATATCTCCGATACTGGACACAGTCTGGACGTAGAAATTATATTGCTGGAATCTACTAGTCTTAGGCTAATTTTAATATTCCGCTGACCCAATTCATGTCTTCTCTAAATACCCATTGGATCAACTTTAAAATTTCATATTTTTTTTATTTTTTTTCGAAAAATCAAAATTTTAAAATATATATCTCCGATACTGGGCACAATCTGGACGTAGAAATTATACTGCTGAAATCTACTAGTCTTAGGCTAATTTCAATATTCCGGTGACCAGATTCATGTCTTCTCTAAATACCCATATACTGCTGGAATCTACTAGTTGTAGGCTAATGTCAATATTCTGGTGACCCGGTTCATGTCTTCTCTAAATACCCATTGGATCCACTTAAAAATTTCATATTTTTTCATATTTTTTTCGAAAAATCAAAATTTTAAAATATATATATCTCCGATACTGGACACAATCTGGACGTAGAAATTATATTGCTGGAATCTACTAGTCTTAGGCTAATTTTAATATTCCGCTGACCCAATTCATGTCTTCTCTAAATACCCATTTGATCAACTGAAAAATTTCATATTTTTTTTTTATTTTTTTTTTTCGAAAAAAAAAAATTTCATATTTTTTCATATTTTTTTCGAAAAATCAAAATTTTAAAATATATCTCCGATACTGGACACAGTCTGGACGTAGAAATTATATTGCTGGAATCTACTAGTCTTAGGCTAATTTTAATATTCCGCTGACCCAATTCATGTCTTCTCTAAATACCCATTGGATCAACTTTAAAATTTCATATTTTTTTTATTTTTTTTCGAAAAATCAAAATTTTAAAATATATATCTCCGATACTGGGCACAATCTGGACGTAGAAATTATACTGCTGAAATCTACTAGTCTTAGGCTAATTTCAATATTCCGGTGACCAGATTCATGTCTTCTCTAAATACCCATATACTGCTGGAATCTACTAGTTGTAGGCTAATGTCAATATTCTGGTGACCCGGTTCATGTCTTCTCTAAATACCCATTGGATCCACTTAAAAATTTCATATTTTTTCATATTTTTTTCGAAAAATCAAAATTTTAAAATATATATATCTCCGATACTGGACACAATCTGGACGTAGAAATTATATTGCTGGAATCTACTAGTCTTAGGCTAATTTTAATATTCCGCTGACCCAATTCATGTCTTCTCGAAATACCCATTTGATCAACTGAAAAATTTCGTATTTTTTTTTTATTTTTTTTTTTCGAAAAATCAAAATTTTAAAATATATATCTCCGATACTGGGCACAATCTGGACGTAGAAATTATACTGCTGAAATCTACTAGGCTTAGGCTAATTTCAATATTCCGGTGAATCGATTCATATCTTCTCTAAATACCCATTGGATCAACTTAAAAATTTCATATTTTTTTTGATTTTTTTTTTTCGAAAAATCAAAATTTTAAAATATATATATCGCCGATACTGGGCAAAATCTTGACGTAGTAATTATACTGCTGGAATCTACTGGTCTTAGGCTAATTTCAATATTCCGCTGACCTGATTCATGTCTTCTCTAAATACCCATTGGATCCACTTAAAAATTTCATATTTTTTCATATTTTTTTTCGAAAAATCAAAATCTTAAAATATATATATCTCCGATACTGGGCACAATCTGGACGTAGAAATTATACTGCTGGAATCTACTAGTCTTAGGCTAATTTCATTATTCCGGTGACCCGATTCATGTCTTCTCTAAATACCCATTGGATCCACTTAAAAATTTCATATTTTTTCATATTTTTTTTTCGAAAAATCAAAATTTGAAAATATATATATATATCTCCGATACTAGGCACAATCTGGACGTAGAAATTATACTGCTGGAATCTATTAGTCTTAGGCTAATTTCAATATTCCGGTGACCCGATTCATGTCTTCTCTAAATACCCATATACTGCTGGAATCTACTAGTCTTAGGCTAATGTCAATATTCTGGTGACCCGATTCATGTCTTCTCTAAATACCCATTGGATCCACTTAAAAAGTTCATATTTTTTCATATTTTTTTTCGACAAATCAAAATTTTAAAATATATATATCTCCGATACTGGGCACAATCTGGACGTAGAAATTATACTGCTGGAATCTACTAGTCTTAGGCTAATTGCAATATTCCGGTGACCCGATTCATGGCTTCTCTAAATACCCATTGGATCTACTTAAAAATTTCATATTTTTTCAGATTTTAGAAATTATATTGCTGAAATCTACTGGTCTTAGGCTAATTTCAATATTCCGGTGACCCGATTCATGTCTTCTCTAAATACCCATTGGATCCACTTAAAAATTTCATTTTTTTTCATATTTTTTTTTCGAAAAATCAAAATTTTAAAATATATATCTCCGATACTAGGTACAATCTGGACGTGGAAATGATACTGCTGGAATCTACTAGTCTTAGGCTAATTTCAATATTCCGCTGACCCGATCCAAGTCCTCTCTAAATACCCATTGGATCTACTTAAAAATTTCATATTTTTTCAGATTTTTTTTTTCGAAAAATCAAAATTTAAAAATATATATCTCCGATACTGGGCACAATCTGAACGTCGAAATAATACTGCTGGAATCTACTAGTCTTAGGCTAATTTGAATATTCTGGTGACCCGATTCATGACTTCTCTAAATACCCATTGGATCCACTTAAAAATTTCATATTTTTTTTGATTTTTTTTTTTCGAAAAATCAAAATTTTAAAATATATATATCTCCGATACTGGGTACAATCTGGACGTAGAAATTATACTGCTGGAATCTACTAGTCTTAGGCTAATTTTAGTATTCCGGTGACTCGATTCATGTCTTCTCTAGATACCCATTGGATCCACTTAAAAATCTCTTATTTTTTTTTTTTATTTTTTTTCGAAAAATCAAAATTTTAAAATATATATATCTCCGATGCTGGGCACAATCTGGACGTAGAAATTATACGGCTGGAATCTACTAGTCTTAGGCTAATTTCAATATTTCGGTGACCCGATTCATGTCTTCTCTTAATACCCATATACTGCTGGAATCTACTACTCGTAGGCTAATGTCACTATTCTGGTGACCCGATTCATGTCTTCTCTAAATACCCATTGGATCCACTTAAAAAGTTCATATTTTTTCAGATTTTTTTTCGAAAAATCAAAATTTTAAAATATATATCTCCGATACTGGGCACAATCTGAACGTAGAAATTATACTGCTGGAATCTACTAGTCTTAGGCTAATTTGAATATTCTGGTGACCCGATTTATGACTTCTCTAAATACCCGTTGGATCCACTTAAAAATTTCATATTTTTTTTGATTTTTTTTTTCGAAAAATATATATATCTCCGATACTGGGTACAATCTGGACGTAGAAATTATACTGCTGGAATCTACTAGTCTTAGGCTAATTTTAGTATTCCGGTGACTCGATTCATGTCTTCTCTAGATACCCATTGGATCCACTTAAAAATCTCTAATTTTTTTTTTTGATTTTTTTTTCGAAAAATCAAAATTTTAAAATATATATATCTCCGATGCTGGGCACAATCTGGACGTAGAAATTATACTGCTGGAATCTATTAGTCTTAGGCTAATTTCAATATTCCGGTGACCCGATTCATGTCTTCTCTAAATACCCATATACTGCTGGAATCTACTAGTCTTAGGCTAATGTCAATTTTCTGGTGACCCGATTCACGTCTTTTCTAAATACCCATTGGATCCACTTATAAAGTTCATATTTTTTCATATTTTTTTTTCGACAAATCAAAATTTTAAAATATATATATCTCCGATACTGGGCACAATCTGGACGTAGAAATTATACTGCTGGAATCTACTAGTCTTAGGCTAATTGCAATATTCCGGTGACCCGATTCATGGCTTCTCTAAATACCCATTAGATCTACTTAAAAATTTCATATTTTTTTTATTTTTTTCGAGAAATCAAAATTTTAAAATATAAATATATATCTCCGATATTGGGCACAATCTGGACGTAGAAATTATACTGCTGTTATCTACTAGTCTTAGGCTAATTTCAGTATTCCGGTGACCTGATTTATGTCTACTCTAAATACCCATTGGATCCACTTAAAAATTTCATACTTTTTCATATTTTTTTTTCGAAAAATCAAAATTTTAAAATATATATATCTCTGATACTGGGCACAATCTGGACGTAGAAATTATACTGCTGGAATCTACTAGTCTTAAGCTAATTTGAATATTCTGGTGACCTGATTCATATCTTCTCTAAATACCCATCGGATCCACTTAAAAATCTCTTATTTTTTTTTTTTGATTTTTTTTTTCGAAAAATCAAAATTTTAAAATATATATATCTCCGATGCTGGGCACAATCTGGACGTAGAAATTATACTGCTGGAATCTATTAGTCTTAGGCTAATTTCAATATTCCGGGTACCCGATTCATGTCTTCTCTAAATACCCATATACTGCTGGAATCTACTAGTCTTAGGCTAATGTCAATTTTCTGGTGACCCGATTCACGTTTTCTCTAAATACCCATTGGATCCACTTATAAAGTTCATATTTTTTCATATTTTTTTTTCGACAAATCAAAATTTTAAAATATATATATCTCCGATACTGGGCACAATCTGGACGTAGAAATTATACTGCTGGAATCTACTAGTCTTAGGCTAATTGCAATATTCCGGTGACCCGATTCATGGCTTCTCTAAATACCCATTGGATCTACTTAAAAATTTCATATTTTTTTTATTTTTTTCGAGAAATCAAAATTTTAAAATATATATATATATATCCGATATTGGGCACAATCTGGACGTAGAAATTATACTGCTGTTATCTACTAGTCTTAGGCTAATTTCAGTATTCCGGTGACCTGATTTATGTCTTCTCTAAATACCCATTGGATCCACTTAAAAATTTCATACTTTTTCATATTTTTTTTTCGAAAAATCAAAATTTTAAAATATATATATCTCTGATACTGGGCACAATCTGGACGTAGAAATTATACTGCTGGAATCTACTAGTCTTAAGCTAATTTGAATATTCTGGTGACCTGATTCATGTCTTCTCTAAATACCCATCGGATCCACTTAAAAATTTCATATTTTTTCATATTTTTTTCGAAAAATCAAAATTTTAAAATATATATATCTCCGATACTGGACACAGTCTGGACGTAGAAATTATATTGCTGGAATCTACTAGTCTTAGGCTAATTTTAATATTCCGCTGACCTAATTCATGTCTTCTCTAAATACCCATTGGATCAACTTTAAAATTTCATATGTTTTTTATTTTTTTTTTTCGAAAAATCAAAATTTTAAAATATATATCTCCGATACTGGGCACAATCTGGACGTAGAAATTATACTGCTGAAATCTACTAGTCTTAGGCTAATTTCAATATTCCGGTGACCCGCTTGATGTCCTCTCTAAATACCCATTGGATCAACTTAAAAATTTCATATTTTTTTTTATTTTTTTTTTCGAAAAATCAAAATTTTAAAATATATATCTCCGATACTGGACAAAATCTTGACGTAGAAATTATACTGCTGGAATCTACTAGTCTTAGGCTAATTTCAATATTCCGCTGACCTGATTCATGTCTTCTCTAAATACCCATTGGATCCACTTAAAAATTTCATACTTTTTCATATTTTTTTCGAAAAATCAAAATTTTAAAATATATATATCTCCGATACTGGGCACAATCTGGACGTAGAAATTATACTGCTGAAATCTACTAGTCTTAGGCTAATTTTAATATTCCGGTGACCCGATTCATGTCCTCTCTAAATACCCATTGGATCCACTTAAAAATTTCATATCTTTTCATATTTTTTTTCGCAAAATCAAAATTTTAAAATATATATATATCTCCGATACTGGGTACAATCTGGACGTAGAAATTATACTGCTGGAATCTACTAGTCTTAGGCTAATTTTAGTATTCCGATGACTCGATTCATGTCTTCTCTAAATACCCATTGGGTCCACTTAAAAATTTCATATTTTTTTTCGAAATATCAAAATTTTAAAATATATATATCTCCGATACTTGGTACAATATGGACGTAAAAATTATACTGCTGTAATCTACCAGTTTTAGGCTAATTTCAATATTCCGGTGACCCGATTCATGTCTTCTCTAAATACCCATTGGATCCACTTAAAAATTACATATTTTTTCATTTTTTTTTTCGAAAAATCTAAATTTTAAAATATATCTCCGATACTGGGTACAATCTGGACGTGGAAATGATACTGCTGGAATCTACTAGTCTTAGGCTAAATTCAATATTCCGCTAACCCGATCCAAGTCCTCTCTAAATACCCATTGGATCCACTTAAAAATTTCATATTTTTTCAGATTTTTTTTTCGAAAAATCAAAATTTTAAAATATATATCTCCGATACTGGGCACAATCTGAACGTAGAAATTATACTGCTGGAATCTACTAGCCTTAGGCTAATTTCAATATTCCGGTGACCCGATTCATGTCTTCTCTAAATACCCATTGGGTCCACTTAAAAATGTCATATTTTTTTCGAAAAATCAAAATTTTCAAATATATATATCTCCGATACTGGGCACAATCGGACGTAGAAATTATACTGCTGGAATCTACTAGTCTTAGGCTAATTTCAGTATTCCGGTGACCCGATTCATGTCTTCTCTAAATACCCATTGGATCCACTTAAAAATGTCATATTTTTTTCGAAAAATCAAAATTTTCAAATATATATCTCGGATACTGGGCACAACCTGGACGTAGAAATTATACTGCTGGAATTTACTAGTCTTAGGCTAATTTCAACATTCCGGTGACCCGATTCAAGTCTTCTCTAGATACCCATTGGATCCACTTAAAACTTTCATATTTTTTTGATTTTTTTTCGAAAAATCAAAATTTTAAAATATATATATCTCCGATACTGGGCACAATCTGGACGTAGAAATTATACTGCTGGAATCTACTAGTCTTAGGCTAATTCCAATATTCCGGTGACCCGATTCGTATCTTCTCTAAATACCCATTGGATCCACTTAAAAATTTCATATTTTTTTCGAAAAATCAAAATTTTAAAATATATATATCTCCAATACTGGGCACAATCTGGAAGTAGAAATTATACAGCTCGAATCTACTAGTCTTTAGTTAATTTCAGTATTCCGGTGACCCGATTCAAGTCTTCTGTAGATACCCATTGGATCCACTTAAGAATTTAATTTTTTTTTGAAAAATCAAAATTTTAAAAGATATATATCTCCGATACTGGGCACATACTGGACATAGGAATTATACTGCTAGAATCCACTAGTCTTAGGCTATTTTCAATATTCCGGTGACCCAATTCATGTCTTCTCTAAATACCCATTGGATCCACTTAAAAATTTCATATTTTTTTTTTTCGAAAAATCAAAATTTTAAAATATATATCTCCGATACTGGGCACAATCTGGACGTAGAAATTATGCTGCTGGAATCTACTAGTCTTAGGCTAATTTGAATATTCCGGTGACCCGATTCAAGTCTTCTCTAAATACCCATTGGATCCACTTAAAAATTTCATATTTTTTAATATTTTTTAGGTCTCTACTAGTCTTAGGCTAATTTCAATATTCCGGTGATCCGATTCATGTCTTCTCTAAATGCCCATTGGATCCACTTAAAAATTTCATATTTTTTTTGATTTTTTTTCCAAAAATCAAAATTTTAAAATATATATATCTCCGATACTGGGCACAATCTGGACGTAGAAATTATACTGCTGGAATCTACCAGTCTTAGGGTAATTCCAATATTCCGGTGACCCGATTCACATCTCTAAATACCCATTGAACCACTTAAAAATTTCATATTTTTCATATTTTTTTCGAAAAATCAAAATTTTAAAATATATATATCCGATACTGGGCACAATCTGGACGTAGAAATTATACTGCTGGAATCTACTAGTCTTAGGCTAATTTCAGTATTCCGGTGACCCGATTCATGTCTTCTCTAAATACCCATTGGATCCACTTAAAAATGTCATATTTTTTTCGAAAAATCAAAATTTTCAAATATATATATCTCCGATACTGGGCACAATCGGACGTAGAAATTATACTGCTGGAATCTACTAGTCTTAGGCTTATTTCAGTATTCCGGTGACCCGATTCATGTCTTCTCTAAATACCCATTGGATCCACTTAAAAATGTCATATTTTTTTCGAAAAATCAAAATTTTCAAATATATATCTCCGATACTGGGCACAACCTGGACGTAGAAATTATACTGCTGGAATTTACTAGTCTTAGGCTAATTTCAACATTCCGGTGACCCGATTCAAGTCTTCTCTAGATACCCATTGGATCCACTTAAAACTTTCATATTTTTTTGATTTTTTTTTCGAAAAATCAAAATTTTAAAATATATATATCTCCGATACTGGGCACAATCTGGACGTAGAAATTATACTGCTGGAATCTACTAGTCTTAGGCTAATTCCAATATTCCGGTGACCCGATTCGTGTCTTCTCTAAATACCCATTGGATCCACTTAAAAATTTCATATTTTTTTCGAAAAATCAAATTTTTAAAATATATATATCTCCAATACTGGGCACAATCTGGAAGTAGAATTTATACAGCTCGAATCTACTAGTCTTAGGCTAATTTCAGTATTCCGGTGACCCGATTCAAGTCTTCTCTAGATACCCATTGGATCCACTTAAAAATTTCATATTTTTTCATATTTTTTTTTTCGAAAAATCAAAATTTTAAAATATATATATCTCCGATACTGGGCACAATCTGGACGTAGAAATTATGCTGCTGGAATCTACTAGTCTTAGGCTAATTTGAATATTCCGGTGACCCGATTCAAGTCTTCTCTAAATACCCATTGGATCCACTTAAAAATTTCATATTTTTTCATATTTTTTAGGTCTCTACTAGTCTTAGGCTAATTTCAATATTCCGGTGATCCGATTCATGTCTTCTCTAAATGCCCATTGGATCCACTTAAAAATTTCATATTTTTTTTGATTTTTTTTCGAAAAATCAAAATTTTAAAATATATATATCTCCGATACTGGGCACAATCTGGACGTAGAAATTATACTGCTGGATTATACTAGTCTTAGGCTAATTTAAATATTCCGGTGAACCGATTCATGTCTTCTCTAAATACGCATTGGATCCACTTAAAAATTTCATATTTTTTCATATTTTTTTCGAAAAATCAAAATTTTAAATATATATCTCCGATACTGGAATCCACTAGTCTTAGCTAATTTCAATTTTCCGGTGACCCGATTCATGTCTTCTCTAAATACCCATTGGATCCACTTAAAAATGTCATATTTTTTTAGATTTTTTTTCGAAAAATCAAAATTTTAAAATATATATATCTCCGATACTGGGCACAGTCTGGACGTAGATACTACACTGCTGGAATCTACCAGTCTTAGGCTAATTTCAATATTCCGGTGACGCGATTCATGTCTTCTCTAAATTCCCATTGGCTCCACTTAAAAAGTTCATATTTTCTCATATTTTTTTTCGACAAATCAAAATTTTAAAATATATATATCTCCGATACTGGGCACAATCTGGACGTAGAAATTATACTGCTGGAATCTACTAGTCTTAGGCTAATTGCAATATTCCGGTGACCCGATTCATGGCTTCTCTAAATACCCATTGGATCTACTTAAAAATTTCATATTTTTTTTATTTTTTTCGAGAAATCAAAATTTTAATATATATATATATCTCCGATATTGGGCACAATCTGGACGTAGACATTATACTGCTGTTATCTACTAGTCTTAGGCTAATTTCAGTATTTCGGTGACCTGATTTATGTCTTCTCTAAATACCCATTGGATCCACTTAAAAATTTCATACTTTTTCATATTTTTTTAAAAAAAATCAAAATTTTAAAATATATATATCTCCGATACTGGGCACAATCTGGACGTAGAAATTATACTGCTGGAATCTACTAGTCTTAAGCTAATTTGAATATTCTGGTGACCCGATTCATGTCTTCTCTAAATACCCATCGGATCCACTTAAAAATTTCATATTTTTTCATATTTTTTTCGAAAAATCTAAATTTTAAAATATATATATCTCCGATACTGGACACAGTCTGGACGTAGAAATTATATTGCTGGAATCTACTAGTCTTAGGCTAATTTTAATATTCCGCTGACCTAATTCATGTCTTCTCTAAATACCCATTGGATCAACTTTAAAATTTCATATTTTTTTTATTTTTTTTTTTCGAAAAATCAAAATTTTAAAATATATATCTCCGATACTGGGCACAATCTGGACGTAGAAATTATACTGCTGAAATCTATTAGTCTTAGGCTAATTTCAATATTCCGGTGACCCGCTTCATGTCCTCTCTAAATACCCATTGGATCAACTTAAAAATTTCATATTTTTTTTTATTTTTTTTTTCGAAAAATCAAAATTTTAAAATATATATCTCCGATACTGGGCAAAATCTTGACGTAGAAATTATACTGCTGGAATCTACTAGTCTTAGGCTAATTTCAATATTCCGCTGACCTGATTCATGTCTTCTCTAAATACCCATTGGATCCACTTAAAAATTTCATAATTTTTCATATTTTTTTCGAAAAATCAAAATTTTAAAATATATATATCTCCGATACTGGATACAATCTGGACGTAGGCATTATACTGCTGGAATCTACTAGTCTTAGGCTAATTTTAGTACTCCGGTTACCCGATTCATGTCTTCTCTAGATACCCATTGGATCCACTTAAGAATTTCATATTTTTTCATATTTTTTTTTCGAAAAATCAAAATTTTAAAATATATATATCTCCGATACTGGGCACAATCTGGACGTAGAAATTATGCTGCTGGAATCTACTAGTCTTAGGCTAATTTCAATATTCCGGTGACCCGATTCATGTCTTCTCTAAATACCCATTGGATCCATTTAAAAATATCATATTTTTTCATTTTTTTTTCGAAAAATCAAAATTTTAAAATATATCTCCGATACTGGGTACAATCTGGACGTGGAAATGATACTGCTGGAATCTACTAGTCTTAGGCTAATTTCAATATTCCGCTGACCCGATCCAAGTCCTCTCTAAATACCCATTGGATCCACTTAAAAATTTCATATTTTTTCAGATTTTTTTTTCGAAAAATCAAAATTTTAAAATAATTATCTCCGATACTGGGCAGAATCTGAACGTAGAAATTATACTGCTGGAACCTACTAGTCTTAGGCTAATTTGAATATTCTGGTGACCCGATTCATGACTTCTCTAAATACCCATTGGATCCACTTAAAAATTTCATATTTTTTTGATTTTTTTTTTCGAAAAATCAAAATTTTAAAATATATATATCTCCGATACTGGGTACAATCTGGACGTGGAAATGATACTGCTGGAATCTACTAGTCTTAGGCTAATTTCAATATTCCGCTGACCCGATCCAAGTCCTCTCTAAATACCCATTGGATCCACTTAAAAATTTCATATTTTTTCAGATTTTTTTTTCGAAAAATCAAAATTTTAAAATATATATCTCCGATACTGGGCACAATCTGAACGTAGAAATTATACTGCTGGAATCTACTAGCCTTAGGCTAATTTCAATATTCCGGTGACCCGATTCATGTCTTCTCTAAATACCCATTGGATCCACTTAAAAATGTCATATTTTTTCGAAAAATCAAAATTTTCAAATATATATATCTCCGATACTGGGCACAATCGGACGTAGAAATTATACTGCTGGAATCTACTAGTCTTAGGCTAATTTTAGTATTCCGGTGACCCGATTCATGTCTTCTCTAAATACCCATTGGATCCACTTAAAAATGTCATATTTTTTTCGAAAAATCAAAATTTTCAAATATATATCTCGGATACTGGGCACAACCTGGACGTAGAAATTATACTGCTGGAATTTACTAGTCTTAGGCTAATTTCAACATTCCGGTGACCCGATTCAAGTCTTCTCTAGATACCCATTGGATCCACTTAAAACTTTCATATTTTTTTGATTTTTTTTCGAAAAATCAAAATTTTAAAATATATATATCTCCGATACTGGGCACAATCTGGACGTAGAAATTATACTGCTGGAATCTACTAGTCTTAGGCTAATTCTAATATTCCGGTGACCCGATTCGTATCTTCTCTAAATACCCACTGGATCCACTTAAAAATTTCATATTTTTTTCGAAAAATCAAAATTTTAAAATATATATATCTCCAATACTGGGCACAATCTGGAAGTAGAAATTATACAGCTCGAATCTACTAGTCTTAGGCTAATTTCAGTATTCCGGTGACCTGATTCAAGTCTTCTGTAGATACCCATTGGATCCACTTAAGAATTTAATTTTTTTTTTGAAAAATCAAAATTTTAAAAGATATATATCTCCGATACTGGGCACATACTGGACATAGGAGTTATACTGCTAGAATCCACTAGTCTTAGGCTATTTTCAATATTCCGGTGACCCGATTCATGTCTTCTCTAAATACCCATAGGATCCACTTAAAAATTTCATATTTTTTCATATTTTTTTTTCGAAAAATCAAAATTTTAAAATATATATCTCCGATACTGGGCACAATCTGGACGTAGAAATTATGCTGCTGGAATCTACTAGTCTTAGGCTAATTTGAATATTCCGGTGACCCGATTCAAGTCTTCTCTAAATACCCATTGGATCCACTTAAAAATTTCATATTTTTTAATATTTTTTAGGTCTCTACTAGTCTTAGGCTAATTTCAATATTCCGGTGATCCGATTCATGTCTTCTCTAAATACCCATTGGATCCACTTAAAAATTTCATATTTTTTTTGATTTTTTTTCGAAAAATCAAAATTTTAAAATATATATATCTCCGATACTGGGCACAATCTGGACGTAGAAATTATACTGCTGGATTATACTAGTCTTAGGCTAATTTCAGTATTCCGGTGAACCGATTCATGTCTTCTCTAAATACGCATTGGGTCCACTTAAAAATTTCATATTTTTTCATATTTTTTTCGAAATATAAAAATTTTAAAATATATATATCTCCGATACTTGGTACAATATGGACGTAGAAATTATACTGCTGTAATCTACTAGTTTTAGGCTAATTTCAATATTCCGGTGACCCGATTCATGTCTTCTCTAAATACCCATTGGATCCACTTAAAAATTTCATATTTTTTTTTTTTCGAAAAATCAAAATTTTAAAATATATCTCCGATACTGGGTACAATCTGGACGTGGAAATGATACTGCTGGAATCTACTAGTCTTAGGCTAATTTCAATATTCCGCTGACCCGATCCAAGTCCTCTCTAAATACCCATTGGAGCCACTTAAAAATTTCATATTTTTTCAGATTTTTTTTTCGAAAAATCAAAATTTTAAAATATATATCTCCGATACTGGGCAGAATCTGAACGTAGAAATTATACTGCTGGAACCTACTAGTCTTAGGCTATCCTACTAGTCTTAGGATCCACTTAAAAATGTCATATTTTTTCGAAAAATCAAAATTTTCAAATATATATATCTCCGATACTGGGCACAATCGGACGTAGAAATTATACTGCTGGAATCTACTAGTCTTAGGCTAATTTCAGTATTCCGGTGACCCGATTCATGTCTTCTCTAAATACCCATTGGATCCACTTAAAAATGTCATATTTTTTTCGAAAAATCAAAATTTTCAAATATATATCTCGGATACTGGGCACAACCTGGACGTAGAAATTATACTGCTGGAATTTACTAGTCTTAGGCTAATTTCAACATTCCGGTGACCCGATTCAAGTCTTCTCTAGATACCCATTGGATCCACTTAAAACTTTCATATTTTTTTGATTTTTTTTCGAAAAATCAAAATTTTAAAATATATATATCTCCGATACTGGACACAATCTGGACGTAGAAATTATACTGCTGGAATCTTACTAGTCTTAGGCTAATTCCAATATTCCGGTGACCCGTTTCGTATCTTCTCTAAATACCCATTGGATCCACTTAAAAATTTCATATTTTTTTCGAAAAATCAAAATTTTAAAATATATATATCTCCAATACTGGGCACAATCTGGAAGTAGAAATTATACAGCTCGAATCTACTAGTCTTAGGCTAATTTCAGTATTCCGGTGACCCGATTCAAGTCTTCTGTAGATACCCATTGGATCCACTTAAAAATTTAATTTTTTTTTTTTAAAATCAAAATTTTAAAAGATATATATCTCCGATACTGGGCACATACTGGACATAGGAATTATACTGCTAGAATCCACTAGTCTTAGGCTATTTTCAATATTCCGGTGACCCGATTCATGTCTTCTCTAAATACCCATTGGATCCACTTAAAAATTTCATATTTTTTCATATTTTTTTTTTTCGAAAAATCAAAATTTTAAAATATATATCTCCGATATTGGGCACAATCTGGACGTAGAAATTATGCTGCTGGAATCTACTAGTCTTAGGCTAATTTGAATATTCCGGTGACCCGATTCAAGTCTTCTCTAAATACCCATTGGATCCACTTAAAAATTTCATATTTTTTAATATTTTTTAGGTCTCTACTAGTCTTAGGCTAATTTCAATATTCCGGTGATCCGATTCATGTCTTCTCTAAATACCCATTGGATCCACTTAAAAATTTCATATTTTTTTTGATTTTTTTTCGAATCAAAATTTTAAAATATATATATCTCCGATACTGGGCACAATCTGGACGTAGAAATTATACTGCTGGATTATACTAGTCTTAGGCTAATTTAAATATTCCGGTGAACCGATTCATGTCTTCTCTAAATACGCATTGGATCCACTTAAAAATTTCATATTTTTTCATATTTTTTTCGAAAAATCAAAATTTTAAATATATATCTCCGATACTGGGCACAATCTGGACGTAGAAATTATACTGCTGGAATCCACTAGTCTTAGCTAATTTCAATTTTCCGGTGACCCGATTCATGTCTTCTCTAAATACCCATTGGATCCACTTAAAAATGTCATATTTTTTTAGATTTTTTTTCGAAAAATAAAAATTTTAAAATATATATATCTCCGATACTGGGCACAGTCTGGACGTAGATACTACACTGCTGGAATCTACCAGTCTTAGGCTAATTTCAATATTCCGGTGACCCGATTCATGTCTTCTCTAAATTCCCATTGGATCCACTTAAAAAGTTCATATTTTTTCATATTTTTTTCGACAAATCAAAATTTTAAAATATATATATCTCCGATAATGGGCACAATCTGGACGTAGAAATTATACTGCTGGAATCTACTAGTCTTAGGCTAATTGCAATATTCCGGTGACCCGATTCATGGCTTCTCTAAATACCCATTGGATCTACTTAAAAATTTCATATTTTTTTTTATTTTTTTCGAGAAATCAAAATTTTAAAATATATATATATCTCCGATATTGGGCACAATCTGGACGTAGAAATTATACTGCTGTTATCTACTAGTCTTAGGCTAATTTCAGTATTCCGGTGACCTGATTTATGTCTTCTCTAAATACCCATCGGATCCACTTAAAAATTTCATACTTTTTCATATTTTTTTTCGAAAAATCAAAATTTAAAAATATATATATCTCCGATACTGGGCACAATCTGGACGTAGAAATTATACTGCTGGAATCTACTAGTCTTAAGCTAATTTGAATATTCTGGTGACCCGATTCATGTCTTCTCTAAATACCCATCGGATCCACTTAAAAATTTCATATTTTTTCATATTTTTTTCGAAAAATCAAAATTTTAAAATATATATATCTCCGATACTGGACACAGTGTGGACGTAGAAATTATATTGCTGGAATCTACTAGTCTTAGGCTAATTTTAATATTCCGCTGACCTAATTCATGTCTTCTCTAAATACCCATTGGATCAACTTTAAAATTTCATATTTTTTTTATTTTTTTTTTCGAAAAATCAAAATTTTAAAATATATATCTCCGATACTGGGCACAATCTGGACGTAGAAATTATACTGCTGAAATCTACTAGTCTTAGGCTAATTTCAGTATTCCGGTGACCCGCTTCATGTCCTCTCTAAATACCCATTGGATCAACTTAAAAATTTCATTTTTTTTTTTTATTTTTTTTTCGAAAAATCAAATTTTTAAAATATATATCTCCGATACTGGGCAAAATCTTGACGTAGAAATTATACTGCTGGAATCTACTAGTCTTAGGCTAATTTCAATATTCCGCTGACCTGATTCATGTCTTCTCTAAATACCCATTGGATCCACTTAAAAATTTCATACTTTTTCATATTTTTTCGAAAAATCAAAGTTTTAAAATATATATATCTCCGATACTGGGTACAATCTGGACGTAGGAATTATACTGCTGGAATCTACTAGTCTTAGGCTAATTTTAGTACTCCGGTGACTCGATTCATGTCTTCTCTAAATACCCATTGGGTCCACTTAAAAATTTCATATTTTTTCATATTTTTTTCGAAATATCAAAATTTTAAAATATATATATCTCCGATACTTGGTACAATATGGACGTAGAAATTATACTGCTGTAATCTACTAGTTTTAGGCTAATTTTAATATTCCGGTGACCTGATTCATGTCTTCTCTAAATACCCATTGGATCCACTTAAAAATTTCATATTTTTTCATTTTTTTTTTCGAAAAATCAAAATTTTAAAATATATCTCCGATACTGGGTACAATCTGGACGTGGAAATGATACTGCTGGAATCTACTAGTCTTAGGCTAATTTCAATATTCCGCTGACCCGATCCAAGTCCTCTCTAAATACCCATTGGATCCACTTAAAAATTTCATATTTTTTCAGATTTTTTTTTCGAAAAATCAAAATTTTAAAATATATATCTCCGATACTGGGCACAATCTGAACGTAGAAATTATACTGCTGGAACCTACTAGTCTTAGGCTAATTTGAATATTCTGGTGACCCGATTCATGACTTCTCTAAATACCCATTGGATCCACTTAAAAATTTCATATTTTTTTGATTTTTTTTTTTCGAAAAATCAAAATTTTAAAATATATATATCTCCGCTACTGGGTACAATATGGACGTAGAAATTATACTGCTGGAATCTACTAGTCTTAGGCTAATTTTAGTATTCCAGTGACTCGATTCATGTCTTCTCTAGATACCCATTGGATCCACTTAAAAATCTCTTATTTTTTTTTTTGATTTTTTTTCGAAAAATCAAAATTTTAAAATATATATATCTCCGATGCTGGGCACAATCTGGACGTAGAAATTATACGGCTGGAATCTACTAGTCTTAGGCTAATTTCAGTATTCCGGTGAACCGATTCATGTCTTCTCTTAATACCCATATACTGCTGGTATCTACTACTCGTAGGCTAATGTCACTATTCTGGTGACCCGATTCATGTCTTCTCTAAATACCCATTGGATCCACTTAAAAATTTCATATTTTTTCATATTTTTTTCGAAAAATCAAAATTTTAAAATATATATATATCCGATACTGGGCACAATCTGGACGTAGAAATTATACTGCTGGAATCTACTAGTCTTAAGCTAATTTTAATATTCCGGTGACCCGATTCATGTCTTCTCTAAATACCCATTGGATACACTTAAAAATTTCATATTTTTTTCGAAAAATCAAAATTTTAAATATATATCTCCGATACTGGGCACAATCTGGACGTAGAAATTATACTGCTGGAATCCACTAGTCTTAGCTAATTTCAATTTTCCGGTGACCCGATTCATGTCTTCTCTAAATACCCATTGGATCCACTTAAAAATGTCATATTTTTTTAGATTTTTTTTGGAAAAATCAAAATTTTAAAATATATATATCTCCGATACTGGGCACAGTCTGGACGTAGATACTACGCTGCTGGAATCTACCAGTCTTAGGCTAATTTCAATATTCCGGTGACCCGATTCATGTCTTCTCTAAATTCCCATTGGATCCACTTAAAAAGTTCATATTTTTTCATATTTTTTTTCGACAAATTAAAATTTTAAAATATATATATCTCCGATACTGGGCACAATCTGGATGTAGAAATTATACTGCTGGAATCTACTAGTCTTAGGCTAATTGCAATATTCCGGTGACCCGATTCATGGCTTCTCTAAATACCCATTGGATCTACTTAAAAATTTCATATTTTTTTTATTTTTTTCGAGAAATCAAAATTTTAAAATATATATATATCTCCGATATTGGGCACAATCTGGACGTAGAAATTATACTGCTGTTATCTACTAGTCTTAGGCTAATTTCAGTATTTCGGTGACCTGATTTATGTCTTCTCTAAATACCCATTGGATCCACTTAAAAATTTCATACTTTTTCATATTTTTTTTCAAAAAATCTAAATTTTAAAATATATATATCTCCGATACTGGGCACAATCTGGAGGTAGAAATTATACTGCTGGAATCTACTAGTCTTAAGCTAATTTGAATATTCTGGTGACCCGATTCAGGTCTTCTCTAAATACCCATCGGATCCACTTAAAAATTTCATATTTTTTCATATTTTTTTCGAAAAATCAAAATTTTAAAATATATATATCTCTGATACTGGACACAGTCTGGACGTAGAAATTATATTGCTGGAATCTACTAGTCTTAGGCTAATTTTAATATTCCGCTGACCTAATTCATGTCTTCTCTAAATACCCATTGGATCAACTTTAAAATTTCATATTTTTTTTATTTTTTTTTTCGAAAAATCAAAATTTTAAAATATATATCTCCGATACTGGGCACAATCTGGACGTAGAAATTATACTGCTGAAATCTACTAGTCTTAGGCTAATTTCAATATTCCGGTGACCCGCTTCATGTCCTCTCTAAATACCCATTGGATCAACTTAAAAATTTCATATTTTTTTTTATTTTTTTTTCAAAAAATCAAAATTTTAAAATATATATCTCCGATACTGGGCAAAATCTTGACGTAGAAATTATACTGCTGGAATCTACTAGTCTTAGGCTAATTTCAATATTCCGCTGACCTGATTCATGTCTTCTCTAAATACCCATTGGATCCACTTAAAAATTTCATAATTTTTCATATTTTTTTCGAAAAATCAAAATTTTAAAATATATATATCTCCGATACTGGATACAATCTGGACGTAGGAATTATACTGCTGGAATCTACTAGTCTTAGGCAAATTTTAGTACTCCGGTTACTCGATTCATGTCTTCTCTAAATACCCATTGGGTCCACTTAAAAATTTCATATTTTTTCATATTTTTTTCGAAATATCAAAATTTTAAAATATATATATCTCCGATACTTGGTACAATATGGACGTAGAAATTATACTGCTGTAATCTACTAGTTTTAGGCTAATTTCAATATTCCGGTGACCCGATTCATGTCTTCTCTAAATACCCATTGGATCCACTTAAAAATTTAATATTTTTTCATTTTTTTTTTTTTCGAAAAATCAAAATTTTAAAATATATCTCCGATACTGGGTACAATCTGGACGTGGAAATGATACTGCTGGAATCTACTAGTCTTAGGCTAATTTCAATATTCCATTGGATCCACTTAAAAATTTCATATTTTTTCAGATTTTTTTTTCAAAAATAAAAATTTTAAAATATATATCTCCGATACTGGGCAGAATCTGAACGTAGAAATTATACTGCTGGAACCTACTGTTCTTAGGCTAATTTGAATATTCTGGTGACCCGATTCATGACTTCTCTAAATACCCATTGGATCCACTTAAAAATTTCATATTTTTTTGATTTTTTTTTTCGAAAAATCAAAATTTTAAAATATATATATCTCCGATACTGGGTACAATCTGGACGTGGAAATGATACTGCTGGAATCTACTAGTCTTAGGCTAATTTCAATATTCCGCTGACCCGATCCAAGTCCTCTCTAAATACCCATTGGATCCACTTAAAAATTTCATATTTTTTCAGATTTTTTTTTCGAAAAATCAAAATTTTAAAATATATATCTCCGATACTGGGCACAATCTGAACGTAGAAATTATACTGCTGGAATCTACTAGCCTTAGGCTAATTTCAATATTCCGGTGACCCGATTCATGTCTTCTCTAAATACCCATTGGATCCACTTAAAAATGTCATATTTTTTTCGAAAAATCAAAATTTTCAAATATATATATCTCCGATACTGGGCACAATCGGACGTAGAAATTATACTGCTGGAATCTACTAGTCTTAGGCTAATTTCAGTATTCCGGTAACCCGATTCATGTCTTCTCTAAATACCCATTGGATCCACTTAAAAATGTCATATTTTTTTCGAAAAATCAAAATTTTCAAATATATATCTCCGATACTGGGCACAACCTGGACGTAGAAATTATACTGCTGGAATTTGCTAGTCTTAGGCTAATTTCAACATTCCGGTGACCCGATTCAAGTCTTCTCTAGATACCCATTGGATCCACTTAAAACTTTCATATTTTTTTGATTTTTTTTCGAAAAATCAAAATTTTAAAATATATATATCTCCGATACTGGGCACAATCTGGACGTAGAAATTATACTGCTGGAATCTACTAGTCTTAGGCTAATTCCAATATTCCGGTGACCCGATTCGTATCTTCTCTAAATACCCATTGGATCCACTTAAAAATTTCATATTTTTTTCGAAAAATCAAAATTTTAAAATATATATATCTCCAATACTGGGCACAATCTGGAAGTAGAAATTATACCGCTGGAATCTACTAGTCTTAGGCTAATTTCAGTATTCCGGTGACCCGATTCAAGTCTTCTGTAGATACCCATTGGATCCACTTAAGAATTTAATTTTTTTTTTTGAAAAATCAAAATTTTAAAAGATATATATCTCCGATACTGGGCACATACTGGACATAGGAATTATACTGCTAGAATCCACTAGTCTTAGGCTATTTTCAATATTCCGGTGACCCGATTCATGTCTTCTCTAAATACCCATTGGATCCACTTAAAAATTTCATATTTTTTCATATTTTTTTTTTCGAAAAATCAAAATTTTAAAATATATATATCTCCGATACTGGGCACAATCTGGACGTAGAAATTATGCTGCTGGAATCTACTAGTCTTAGGCTAATTTGAATATTCCGGTGACCCGATTCAAGTCTTCTCTAAATACCCATTGGATCCACTTAAAAATTTCATATTTTTTAATATTTTTTAGGTCTCTACTAGTCTTAGGCTAATTTCAATATTCCGGTGATGCGATTCATGTCTTCTCTAAATGCCCATTGGATCCACTTAAAAATTTCATATTTTTTTTGATTTTTTTTCGAAAAATCAAAATTTTAAAATATATATATCTCCGATACTGGGCACAATCTGGACGTAGAAATTATACTGCTGGATTATACTAGTCTTAGGCTAATTTAAATATTCCGGTGAACCGATTCATGTCTTCTCTAAATACGTATTGGATCCACTTAAAAAGTTCATATTTTTTCATATTTTTTTCGAAAAATCAAAATTTTAAATATATATCTCCGATACTGGGCACAATCTGGACGTAGAAATTATACTGCTGGAATCCACTAGTCTTAGCTAATTTCAATTTTCCGGTGACCCGATTCATGTCTTCTCTAAATACCCATTGGATCCACTTAAAAATGTCATATTTTTTTAGATTTTTTTTCGAAAAATAAAAATTTTAAAATATATATATCTCCGATACTGGGCACAGTCTGGACGTAGATACTACACTGCTGGAATCTACCAGTCTTAGGCTAATTTCAATATTCCGGTGACCCGATTCATGTCTTCTCTAAATTCCCATTGGATCCACTTAAAAAGTTCATATTTTTTCATATTTTTTTTCGACAAATCAAAATTTTAAAATATATATATCTCCGATACTGGGCACAATCTGGACGTAGAAATTATACTGCTGGAATCTACTAGTCTTAGGCTAATTGCAATATTCCGGTGACCCGATTCATGGCTTCTCTAAATACCCATTGGATCTACTTAAAAATTTCATTTTTTTTTTCGAGAAATCAAAATTTTAAAATATATATATATCTCCGATATTGGGCACAATCTGGACGTAGAAATTATACTGCTGTTATCTACTAGTCTTAGGCTAATTTCAGTATTCCGGTGACCTGATTTATGTCTTCTCTAAATACCCATTGGATCCACTTAAAAATTTCATACTTTTTCATATTTTTTTTCGAAAAATCAAAATTTTAAAATATATATATCTCCGATACTGGGCACAATCTGGACGTAGAAATTATACTGCTGGAATCTACTAGTCTTAAGCTAATTTGAGTATTCTGGTGACCCGATTCATGTCTTCTCTAAATACCCATCGGATCCACTTAAAAATTTCATATTTTTTCATATTTTTTTCGAAAAATTAAAATTTTAAAATATATATATCTCCGATACTGGACACAGTCTGGACGTAGAAATTATATTGCTGGAATCTACTAGTCTTAGGCTAATTTTAATATTCCGCTGACCTAATTCATGTCTTCTCTAAATACCCATTGGATCAACTTTAAAATTTCATATTTTTTTTATTTTTTTTTCGAAAAATCAAAATTTTAAAATATATATCTCCGATACTGGGCACAATCTGGACGTAGAAATTATACTTCTGAAATCTACTAGTCTTAGGCTAATTTCAATATTCCGGTGACCCGCTTCATGTCCTCTCTAAATACCCATTGGATCAACTTAAAAATTTCATATTTTTTTTTTATTTTTTTTTTTCGAAAAATGAAAATTTTAAAATATATATCTCCGATACTGGGCAAAATCTTGACGTAGAAATTATACTGCTGGAATCTACTAGTCTTAGGCTAATTTTAGTACTCCGGTGACTCGATTCATGTCTTCTCTAAATACCCATTGGGTCCACTTAAAAATTTCATATTTTTTCATATTTTTTTCGAAATATCAAAATTTTAAAATATATATATCTCCGATACTTGGTACAATATGGACGTAGAAATTATACTGCTGTAATCTACTAGTTTTAGGCTAATTTCAGTACTCCGGTGACCTGATTCATGTCTTCTCTAAATACCCATTGGATCCACTTAAGAATTTCATATTTTTTAATTTTTTTTTTTTTCGAAAAATCAAAATTTTAAAATATATCTCGGATACTGGGTACAATCTGGACGTGGAAATGATACTGCTGGAATCTACTAGTCTTAGGCTAATTTCAATATTCCGCTGACCCGATCCAAGTCCTCTCTAAATACCCATTGGATCCACTTAAAAATTTCATATTTTTTCAGATTTTTTTTTCGAAAAATCAAAATTTTAAAATATATATCTCCGAAACTGGGCACAATCTGAACGTAGAAATTATACTGCTGGAACCTACTATTCTTAGGCTAATTTGAATATTCTGGTGACCCGATTCATGACTTCTCTAAATACCCATTGGATCCACTTAAAAATTTCATATTTTTTTGATTTTTTTTTTCGAAAAATCAAAATTTTAAAATATATATATCTCCGATACTGGGTACAATCTGGACGTAGAAATTATACTGCTGGAATCTACTAGTCTTAGGCTAATTTTAGTATTCCGGTGACTCGATTCATGTCTTCTCTAGATACCCATTGGATCCACTTAAAAATCTCTTATTTTTTTTTTTTGATTTTTTTTCGAAAAATCAAAATTTTAAAATATATATATCTCCGATGCTGGGCACAATCTGGACGTAGAAATTATACGGCTAGAATCTACTAGTCTTAGGCTAATTTCAGTATTCCGGTGACCCGATTCATGTCTTCTCTTAATACCCATATACTTCTGGTATCTACTACTCGTAGGCTAATGTCACTATTCTGGTGACCCACTTAAAAATTTCATATTTTTTCATATTTTTTTCGAAAAATCAAAATTTTAAAATATATATATATCCGATACTGGGCACAATCTGGACGTAGAAATTATACTGCTGGAATCTACTAGTCTTAAGCTAATTTTAATATTCCGGTGACCCGATTCATGTCTTCTCTAAATACCCATTGGATACACTTAAAAATTTCATATTTTTTCATATTTTTTTCGATAAATCAATCTGGACGTATAAATTATACTGCTGGAATCTTCTAGTCTTACGCTAATTTCAATATTCCGGTGACCTGATTCAAGTCTTCTCTAGATACCCATTGGATCCACTTAAATCTTTCATATTTTTTTGATTTTTCGAAAAATCAAAATTTTAAAATATATATATCTCCGATACTGGGTACAATCTGGACGTAGAAATTATACCGCTGGAATCTACTAGTCTTAGTGTAATTCCAATATTCCGGTGACCCGGTTCACATCTTCTCTAAATACCCATTGGATCCACTTAAAAATTTCATATTTTTTCATATTTTTTTCGAAAAATCAAAATTTTAAAATATATATATCTCCGATACTGGGCACAATCTGGACGTAGAAATTATACAGCTGGAATCTACTAGTCTTAGGCTAATTCCAATATTCCGGTCAACCGATTCATGTCTTCTCTATATACCCATTGGATCCACTTAAAAATTTCTTATTTTTTTGGATTTTTTTTTCGAAAAATCAAGATTTTAAAATATAGTTATATATCTCCGATACTGGGCACAATCTGGACGTAGAAATTATACTGCTGGAATCTACTAGTCTTAGGCTAATTCCAATATTCCGGTGACCCGATTCATATCTTCTCTAAATACCCATTGGATCCACGTAAAAAATCAAAATTTTAAAATATATATATATATATATATATATATATATATATATATATATATATATATCTCCGATACTGGGCACAATCTGGACGTAGAAATTATACTGCTGGAATCGATTAGTCTTAGGCTAATTTGAATATTCTGGTGACCCGATTCATGTCTTCTCTAAATACCCATTGGATCCACTTAAAAATTTCATATTTTTTTTGATTTTTTTTTCGAAAAATCAAAATTTTAAAATATATATATCTCCGATACTGGGCACAATCTGGACGTAGAAATTATACTGCTGGAATCTACTAGTCTTAGGCTATCTTCCATATTCCGGTGACGCGATTCATGTCTTCTCTAGATACCCATTGGATCCACTTAAAAATTTCTTATTTTTTTGGATTTTTTTTTTCGAAAAATCAAAATTTTTAAATATATATATATCTCCGATACTGGGCACAATCTGGACGTAGAAATTATACGGCTGGAATCTATTAGTCTTATGCTAATTTCAATATTCCGGTGACCCGATTCATGTCTTCTCTAAATACCCATATACTGCTGGAATCCACTAGTCTTAGGCTAATGTCAATATTCTGGTGACCCGATTCATGTCTTCTCTAAATACCCATTGGATCCACTTAAAAATTTCATATTTTTTCATATTTTTTTCGAAAAATCAAAATTTTAAAATATATATATCTCCGATACTGGGCACATTCTGGACGTAGAAATTATACTGCTGGAATCCACTAGTCTTAGGCTAATTTCAGTATTCCGGTGACCCGATTCATGTCTTCTCTAAATACCCATTGGATCCAGTTAAAAATTTCATATTTTTTTTTTCGAAAAATTAAAAATTTTAAAATATATATATCTCCGATACTGGGCACAATCTGGACGTAGAAGTTATACTGCTGGAATCTACTAGTCTTAGGCTAATTTGAATATTCCGGTGACCCGATTCAGGTCTTCTCTAAATACCCATTGGATCCAGTTAAAAATTTCATTTTTTTTTTCGAAAAATCAAAATTTTAAAATATATATATCTCCGATACTGGGCACAATCTGGACGTAGAAATTATACTGCTGGAATCTACTAGTCTTATGCTAATTTCAATATTCCGGTGAGCCGATTCATGTCTTCTCTAAATACCCATTGGATCCACTTCAAAATTTCATATTTTTAATATTTTTTTTCGAAAAATTTAAATTTAAAAATATATATATCTCCGATACTGGGCACAATTTGGACGTAGAAATTATACTGCTGGAATCCACTAGTCTTAGGCTAATTTCAGTATTCCGGTGACCCGATTCATGTCTTCTCTAAATACCCATTGGATCCACTTAAAAATTTCATATTTTTTCATATTTTTTTTTTGAAAAATCAAAATTTTAAAATATATATATCTCCGATACTGGGCACAATCTGGACGTAGAAATTATTCTGCTGGAATCTACTAGTCTTATGCTAAGTTCAATATTCCGGTGACCCGATTCATGTCTTCTCTAAATACCCATTGGATCCACTTTAAAATTTCATATTTTTAATATTTTTTTTCGAAAAATCTAAATTTTAAAATATATATATCTCCAATACTGGGTACAATCTGGACGTAGAAATTATACAGCTGGAATCTACTAGTCTTAGGCTAATTTCAATATTCCGGTGACCCGATTCAAGTCTCCTCTAGATACCCATTGGATCCACTTAAAAATTTATTTTTTTTTTTTTCGAAAAATCAAAAATTTAAAATATATATATCTCCGATACTGGGCACAATCTGGACGTAGAAATTATACTGCTTGAATCTTAGGCTAATTTGAATATTCCGGTAACCCTATTCTTCTCTAAATACCCATTGATCCACTTAAAAATTTCATATTTTTTCATATTTTTTTTCGAAAAATCAAAATTTTAAAAGATATATATCTCCGATACTGGGCACATTCTGGACGTAGAAATTATACTGCTGGAATCCACTAGTCTTAGGCTAATTTCAGTATTCCGGTGACCCGATTCATGTCTTCTCTAAATACCCATTGGATCCACTTAAAAATTTCATATTTTTTTTTTCAAAAAATCAAAATTTTAAAATATATATATCTCCGATACTGGGCACATTCTGGACGTAGAAATTATACTGCTGGAATCCACTATTCTTAGGCTATTTTCAGTATTCCGGTGACCCGATTCATGTCTTCTCTAAATACCCATTGGATCCAGTTAAAAATTTCATATTTTTTTTTCGAAAAATCAAAATTTTAAAAGATATATATCTCCGATACTGGGCACATTCTGGACATAGAAATTATACTGCTGGAATCCACTAGTCTTAGGCTAATTTAAGTATTCCGGTGACCCGATTCATGTCTTCTCTAAATACCCATTGGATCCACTTAAAAATTTCATATTTTTTCATTTTTTTTTTTTCAAAAAATCAAAATTTTAAAATATATATCTCCGATACTGGGCACATTCTGGACGTAGAAATTATACTGCTGGAATCCACTAGTCTTACCTAATTTCAATTTTCCGGTGACCTGATTCATGTCTTCTCTAAATACCCATTGGATCCACTTAAAAATGTCATATTTTTTTGGATTTTTTTTCGAAAAATCAAAATTTTAAAATATATATATCTATACTGCTGGAATCTACCAGTCTTTGGCTAATTTCAATATTCCGGTGACCCGATTCATGTCTTCTCTAAATACCCATTGGATCCACTTAAAAATTTCATATTTTTTCATATTTTTTTCGAAAAATCAAAATTTTAAAATATATATCTCCGATACTGGGCACAATCTGGACGTAGAAATTATACTGCTGGAATCTACTAGCCCTAGGCTAATTTCAATATTCCGGTGACCCGATTCATGTCTTCTCTAAATAAATATTGAATCCACTTAAAAATTTCATATTTTTTTCGAAAAACCAAAATTTTAAAATATATATATCTCCGATACTGGGCACAATCTGCACGTAGAAATTATACAGCTGGAATCTACTAGTCTTAGGCTAATTTCAATATTCCAGTGACCCGATTCAAGTCTTCTCTAGATACCCATTGGCATCCACTTAAAAATTTAATTTTTTTTTTCGAAAAATCAAAAATTTAAAATATATATATCTCCGATACTGGGCACAATCTGGACGTATAAACTATACTGCTGGAATCTACTAGTCTTAGGCTAATTTCAATATTCCGGTGACCCGATTCATGTCTTCTCTAAATACCCATTGGATCCACTTAAAAATTTCATATTTTTTCATATTTTTTTCGATAAATCAATCTGGACGTAGAAATTATACTGCTGGAATCTACTAGTCTTAGGCTAATTTCAATATTCCGGTGACCCGATTCAAGTCTTCTCTAGATACCCATTGGATCCACTTAAAACTTTCATATTTTCTTTGATTTTTCGAAAAATCAAAATTTTAAAATATATATATTTCCGATACTGGGCACAATCTGGACGTAGAAATTATACTGCTGGAATCTACCAGTCTTAGGGTAATTCCAATATTCCGGTGACCCGATTCACATCTCTAAATACCCATTGAACCACTTAAAAATTTCATATTTTTTCATATTTTTTTCGAAAAATCAAAATTTTAAAATATATATATCCGATACTGGGCACAATCTGGACGTAGAAATTATACTGCTGGAATCTACTAGCCTTAGGCTAATTTCAATATTCCGGCGACCCGAGTCATGTCTTCTCTAAATACCCATTGGATCCACTTAAAAATGTCATATTTTTTTCGAAAAATCAAAATTTTCAAATATATATATCTCCGATACTGGGCACAATCGGACGTAGAAATTATACTGCTGGAATCTACTAGTCTTAGGCTAATTTCAGTATTCCGGTGACCCGATTCATGTCTTCTCTAAATACCCATTGGATCCACTTAAAAATGTCATATTTTTTTCGAAAAATCAAAATTTTCAAATATATATATCTCCGATACTGGGCACAACCTGGACGTAGAAATTATACTGCTGGAATTTACTAGTCTTAGGCTAATTTCAACATTCCGGTGACCCGATTCAAGTCTTCTCTAGATACAGATTGGATCCACTTAAAACTTTCATATTTTTTTGATTTTTTTTCGAAAAATCAAAATTTTAAAATATATATATCTCCGATACTGGGCACAATCTGGACGTAGAAATTATACTGCTGGAATCTACTAGTCTTAGGCTAATTCCAATATTCCGGTGACCCGATTCGTATCTTCTCTAAATACCCATTGGATCCACTTAAAAATTTCATATTTTTTTCGAAAAATCAAAATTTTAAAATATATATATCTCCGATACTGGGCACAATCTGGAAGTAGAAATTATACAGCTCGAATCTACTAGTCTTAGGCTAATTTCAGTATTCCGGTGACCCGATTCAAGTCTTCTCTAGATACCCATTGGATCCACTTAAGAATTTAATTTTTTTTTTGAAAAATCAAAATTTTAAAAGATATATATCTCCGATACTGGGCACATACTGGACATAGAAATTATACTGCTAGAATCCACTAGTCTTAGGCTATTTTCAATATTCCGGTGACCCGATTCATGTCTTCTCTAAATACCCATTGGATCCACTTAAAAATTTCATATTTTTTCATATTTTTTTTTTCGAAAAATCAAAATTTTAAAATATATATATCTCCGATACTGGGCACAAGCTGGACGTAGAAATTATGCTGCTGGAATCTACTAGTCTTAGGCTAATTTGAATATTCCGGTGACCCGATTCAAGTCTTCTCTAAATACCCATTGGATCCACTTAAAAATTTCATATTTTTTAATATTTTTTAGGTCTCTACTAGTCTTAGGCTAATTTCAATATACTGGTGATCCGATTCATGTCTTCTCTAAATACCCATTGGATCCACTTAAAAATTTCATATTTTTTTTGATTTTTTTTTTCGAAAAATCAAAATTTTAAAATATATATATCTCCGATACTGGGCACAATCTGGACGTAGAAATTATACTGCTGGATTATACTAGTCTTAGGCTAATTTAAATATTCCGGTGAACCGATTCATGTCTTCTCTAAATACGCATTGGATCCACTTAAAAATTTCATATTTTTTCATATTTTTTTCGAAAAATCAAAATTTTAAATATATATCTCCGATACTGGGCACAATCTGGACGTAGAAATTATACTGCTGGAATCCACTAGTCTTAGCTAATTTCAATTTTTCGGTGACCCGATTCATGTCTTCTCTAAATACCCATTGGATCCACTTAAAAATGTCATATTTTTTTAGATTTTTTTTCGAAAAATCAAAATTTTAAAATTTATATATCTCCGATACTGGGCACAGTCTGGACGTAGATACTATACTGCTGGAATCTACCAGTCTTAGGCTAATTTCAATGTTCCGGTGACCCGATTCATGTCTTCTCTAAATTCCCATTGGATCCACTTAAAAATTTCATATTTTTCATATTTTTTTTTGTCGAAAAATCAAAATTTTAAAATATATATCTCCGATACTGGGCACAATCTGGACGTAGAAATTATACTGCTGGAATCTACTAGCCCTAGGCTAATTTCAATATTCCGGTGACCCGATTCAAGTCTTCTCTAGATACCCATTGGATCCACTTAAAAATTTAAGTTTTTTTTTCGAAAAATCAAAAATTTAAAATATATATATCTCCGATACTGGGCACAATCTGGACGTAGAAATTATACTGCTGGAATTTACTAGTCTTAGGCTAATTTCAACATTCCGGTGACCCGATTCAAGTCTTCTCTAGATACCCATTGGATCCACTTAAAACTTTCATATTTTTTTGATTTTTTTTTTCGAAACATCAAAATTTTAAAATATATATATCTCCGATACTGGACACAATCTGGACGTAGAAATTATACTGCTGGAATCTACTAGTCTTAGGCTAATTCCAATATTCCGGTGACCCGATTCGTATCTTCTCTAAATACCCATTGGATCCACTTAAAAATTTCATATTTTTTTCGAAAAATCAAAATTTTAAAATATATATATCTCCGATACTGGGCACAATCTGGAAGTAGAAATTATACAGCTCGAATCTACTAGTCTTAAGCTAATTTCAGTATTGCGGTGACCCGATTCAAGTCTTCTCTAGATACCCATTGGATCCACTTAAAAATTTAAGTTTTTTTTCGAAAAATCAAAAATTTAAAATATATATATCTCCGATACTGGGCACAATCTGGACGTAGAAATTATACTGCTGGAATGTACTAGACTTAGGCTAATTTGAATATTCCGGAAACCCTATTCTTCTCTAAATACCCATTGATCCACTTAAAAATTTCATATTTTTTCATTTTTTTTTTCGAAAAATCAAAATTTTAAAAGATATAAATCTGCGATGCTGGGTACATTCTGGACGTAGAAATTATACTGCTGGAATCCACTAGTCTTAGGCGAATACCAATATTTCGGTGACCCGATTCATGTCTTCTCTAAATACCCATTGGATCCACTTAAAAATTTCATATTTTTTCATATTTTTTTTTGGAAAATCAAAATTTTAAAATATATATATCTCCGATACTGGGCACAATCTGGACGTAGAAATTATTCTGCTGGAATCTACTAGTCTTATGCTGATTTCAATATTCCGGTGACCCGATTCATTTCTTCTCTAAATACCCATTGGATCCACTTCAAAATTTCATATTTTTAATATTTTTTTTCGAAAAATCTAAATTTTAAAATATATATATCTCCGATACTGGGCACATTCTGGACGTAGAAATTATACTGCTGGAATCTACTAGTCCTAGGCTAATTTTAGTATTCCGGTGACCCGATTCATGTCTTCTCTAAATACCCATTGGATCCAGTTAAAAATTTCATATTTTTTTTTTTTCGAAAAATCAAAATTTTAAAATATATATATCTCCGATACTGGGCACAATCTGGACGTAGAAGTTATACTGCTGGAATCTACTAGTCTTAGGCTAATTTGAATATTCTGGTGACCCGATTCATGTCTTCTCTAAATACCCATTGGATCCAGTTAAAAATTTCATTTTTTTTCTTTCGAAAAATCAAAATTTTAAAATATATATATCTCCGATACTGGGCACAATCTGGACGTAGAAATTATACTGCTGGAATCTACTAGTCTTAGGCTAATTTCAGTATTCCGGTGACCCGATTCAAGTCTTCTCTAGATACCCATTGGATCCACTTAAAAATTTAATTTTTTTTTCGAAAAATCAAAAATTTAAAATATATATATCTCCGATACTGGGCACAATCTGGACGTAGAAATTATACTGCTGGAATCTACTAGTCTTAGGCTAATTTGAATATTCCGGTAACCCTATTCTTCTCTAAATACCCATTGATCCACTTAAAAATTTTATATTTTTTCATATTTTTTTTTCGAAAAATCAAAATTTTAAAAGATATATATCTCCGATACTGGGCATATTCTGGACGTAGAAATTATACTGCTGGAATCCACTAGTCTTAGGCTAATTTCAGTATTCCGGTGACCCGATTCATGTCTTCTCTAAATACCCATTGGATCCACTTAAAAATTTCATATTTTTCATATTTTTTTTTTCAAAAAATCAAAATTTTAAAATACATATATCTCCGATACTGGGCACAAACTGGACGTAGAAATTATACTACTGGAATCTAATAGTCTTATGCTACTTTCAATATTCCGGTGACCCGATTCATGTCTTCTCTAAATACCCATTGGATCCACTTCAAAATTTCATATTTTTAATATTTTTTTCGAAAAATCAAAATTTTAAAATATATATATCTCCGATACTGGGCACAATCTGGACGTAGAAATTATAGTGCTGGAATCCACTAGTCTTAGGCTAATTCCAGTATTCCGGTGACCCGATTCATGTCTTCTCTAAATACCCATTGGATCCACTTAAAAATTTCATATTTTTTCATATTTTTTCTTTCGAAAAATCAAAATTTTAAAATATATATATCTCCGATACTGGGCACAATCTGGACGTAGAAATTATACTACTGGAATCTAATAGTCTTATGCTAATTTCAGTATTCCAGTGACCCGATTCATGTCTTCCTAAATACCCATTGGATCCACTTAAAAATTTCATATTTTTTCATATTTTTTTCGAAAAATCAAAATTTTAAAATATATATATCTCCGATACTAGGCACATTCTGGACGTAGAAATTATACTGCTGGAATCCACTAGTCTTAGGCTAATTTTAATATTGCGGTGACCCGATTCATGTCTTCTCTAAATACCCATTGGATCCACTTAAAATTTCATATTTTTTTTTTCGAAAAATCAAAATTTAAAATATATATATCTCCGATACTGGGCACAATCTAGACGGAGAAATTATACTGCTGGAATCTACTAGTCTTAGGCTAATTTGAATATTCCGGTGACCCGATTCAAGTCTTCTCTAAATACACATTGGATCCACTTAAAAATTTCATTTTTTTTTTCGAAAAATCAAAATTTTAAAATATATATATCTCCGATACTGGGCACAATCTGAACGTAGAAATTATACTGCTGGAATCTACTAGTCCTATGCTAATTTCAATATTCCGGTGACCCGATTCATGTCTTCTTTAAATACCCATTGGATCCATTTAAAAATTTCGTATTTTTAATATTTTTTTTCGCTAAATCAAAATTTTAAAATATATATATCTCCGATACTGGGCACAATCTGGACGTAGAAATTATACTGCTAGAATCTACTAGTCTTAGGCTAATTTCAATATTCCGGTGACCCGATTCATGTCTTCTCTAAATACCCATTGGATCCACTTAAAAATTTCATATTTTTTCATGTTTTTTCGAAAAATCAAAATTTTAAAATATATATATCTCCGATACTGGGCACATTCTGGACATAGAAATTATACTGCTAGAATCCACTAGTCTTAGGCTAATTTCAATATGCCGGTGACCCGATTCATGTCTTCTCTAAATACCCATTGAATCCACTTAAAAATTTCATATTTTTTCATATTTTTTTTTTCGAAAAATCTAAATTATAAAATATATATATCTCCGATACTGGGCACAATCTGGATGTAGAAATTATACTGCTGGAATCTACTAGTCTTAGGCTAATTTGAATATTCCGGTGACCCGATTCAAGTCTTCTCTAAATAACCATTGGATCCACTTAAAAATTTCATATTTGTTCATATTTTTTTCGAAAAATCAAAATTTTAAAATATATATATCTCCGATACTGGGCACAATCTGGACGTAGGAATTATACTGCTGGAATCTACTAGCCTTAGGCTAATTTCAATATTCCGGTGACCCGATTCATGTCTTCTCTAAATATCCATTGGATCCACTTAAAAATTTCATTTTTTTTTTTCTAAAAATCAAAATTTTAAAATATATATATCTCCGATACTGGTCACAATCTGGACGTAAAAATTATACTGCTGGATTCCACTAGTCTTAGGCTAATTTAAATATTCCGGTGACCCGATTCATGTCTTCTCTAAATACCCATTGGATACACTTAAAAATTTTTATATTTTTTCATATTTTTAGGTCTCTACTAGTCTTAGGCTAATTTCAATATTATGGTGACCCGATTCATGTCTTCTCTAAATACCCATTGGGTCCACTTAAAAATTTCATATTTTATCATATATTTTTTTTCGAAAAATCAAAATTATAAAATATATATATCTCCGATACTGGGCACAATCTGGACGTAGAAATTATACTGCTGGAATCTACTAGTCTTAGGCTAATTTGAATATTCCGGTGACCCGATTCAAGTCTTCTCTAAATAACCATTGGATCCACTTAAAAATTTCATATTTGTTCATATTTTTTTCGAAAAATCAAAATTTTAAAATATTTATATCTCCGATACTGGGCACAATCTGGACGTAGAAATTATACAGCTGGAATCTACTAGCCTTAAGATAATTTCAGTATTCCGGTGACCCGATTCATGTCTTCTCTAAATATCCATTGGATCCACTTAAAAATTTCATTTTTTTTTTGATTTTTTTTCGAAAATTCAAAATTTTAAAATATATATATCTCCGGTACTGGTCACAATCAGGACGTAAAAATTATACTGCTGGATTCCACTAGTCTTAGGCTAATTTAAATATTCCGGTGACCCGATTCATGTCTTCTCTAAATACCCATTGGATACACTTAAAAATTTCATATTTTTTCATATTTTTAGGTCTCTACTAGTCTTAGGCTAATTTCAATATTCCGGTGACCCGATTAATGTCTTCTCTAAATACCCATTGGATCCACTTGAAAATTTCATATTTTTTTTTTCGAAAAATCAAAATTTTAAAATATATATAATTCGCCGATACTGGGCACAATCTGGATGTAGAAATTATACTGATGGAATCCATTAGTCTTAGGCTAATTTCAATATTCCGGTGACCCGATTCATGTCCTCGCTAAATACCCATTGGATCCACTTAAAAATTTTATATTTTTTTATATTTTTTTTTTCGAAAAATCAAGATTTTAAAATATATACATATATCTCCGATACTGGGCACAATCTGGACGTAGAAATTATACTGCTGGAATCAACTAGCCTTAGGCTAATTTCAATATTCCTGTGACCCGATTCATGTCTTCTCTAATTACCATCCACTTAAAAATTTCATATTTTTTTGATTCCTTTTTTTTGCAAAAAATCAAAATTTTAAAATATATATATCTCCGATACTGGGCACAATCTAGACGTAGAAATTATGGAATCTGCTAGTCTTAGGCTAATTTCAATATTCTGCTGACCCGATTCATGTCTTCTCTTAAAAATTTAATTTTTTTTTTTTTTAAATCAAAATTTTAAAATATATATATCTCCGATACTGGGCACATTCTGGACGTATAAATTATACTGCTAGAATCCACTAGTCTTAGGCTAATTTCATTATTCCGGGGATCCGATTCATGTCTTCTCTAAATACCCATTGGATCCACTTAAAAATTTTTTTATTTTTTAATATTTTTTTTTTCGAAAAATTTAAATTTTAAAATATATATATCTCCGATACTGGGCACAATCTGGACGTAGAAATTATACTGCTGGAATCTACTAGCCTTAGGCTAATTTCAATATTTCGGTGACCTGATTCATGTCTTCTCTAAATACCCTTTGGATCCACTTAAAAATTTCATATTTTTTTTTTGATTTTTTTTTTTTTTTGAAAAATCAAAATTTTAAAATATATATATCTCCGATACTGGGCACAATCTGGACGTAGAAATTATACTGCTGGAATCTACTAGTCTTAGGCTAATTTGAATTTTGCGGTGACCCGATTCATGTCTTCTCTAAATTCCCATTGGATCCACTTAAAAATTCCATATTTTTTCATATTTTTTTCGAAAAATCAAAATTTTAAAATATATATCTCCGATACTAGGCACATTGTGGACGTAGAAATTATACTGCTGGAATCCACTAGTCTTAGGCTAATTTTAATATTGCGGTGACCCGATTCATGTCTTCTCTAAATACCCATTGGATCCACTTAAAAATTTCATTTTTTTTTTTTGATTTTTTTTTTTGAAAAATCAAAATTTTAAAATATATATATCTCCGATACTGGGCACAATCTGGACGTAGAAATTATACTGCTGGAATCTACTAGTCTTAGGCTAATTTGAATATTGCGGTGACCCGATTCATGTCTTCTCTAAATTCCCATTGGATCCACTTAAAAATTCCATATTTTTTCATATTTTTTTCGAAAAATCAAAATTTTAAAATATATATCTCCGATACTAGGCACATTGTGGACGTAGAAATTATACTGCTGGAATCCACTAGTCTTAGGCTAATTTTAATATTGCGGTGACCCGATTCATGTCCTCGCTAAATACCCATTGGATCCACTTAAAAATTTTATATTTTTTTATATTTTTTTTTTTTTCGAAAAATCAAGATTTTAAAATATATACATATGTATATCTCCGATACTGGGCACAATCTGGACGTAGAAATTATACTGCTGGAATCAACTAGCCTTAGGCTAATTTAAATATTCCGGTGACCTGATTCATGTCTTTTCTAAATACCCATTGGATACACTTAAAAATTTCATATTTTTTTAATTTTTTTTCGAAAAATCAAAATTTTAAAATATATATCTCCGATACTGGGCACAATCTGGACGTAGAAATTATACTGCTGGAATCTACTAGCCTTAGGCTAATTTCAATATTTCGGTGACCTGATTCATGTCTTCTCTAAATACCCTTTGGATCCACTTAAAAATTTCATATTTTTTTTTGATTTTTTTTTTTGAAAAATAAAAATTTTAAAATATATATATCTCCGATACTGGGCACAATCTGGACGTAGAAATTATACTGCTGGAATCTACTAGTCTTAGGCTAATTTGAATATTGCGGTGACCCGATTCATGTCTTCTCTAAATTCCCATTGGATCCACTTAAAAATTCCATATTTTTTCATATTTTTTTCGAAAAATCAAAATTTTAAAATATATATCTCCGATACTAGGCACATTGTGGACGTAGAAATTATACTGCTGGAATCCACTAGTCTTAGGCTAATTTTAATATTGCGGTGACCCGATTCATGTCTTCTCTAAATACCCATTGGATCCACTTAAAAATTTCATATTTTTTTTTTCGAAAAATCAAAATTTTAAAATATATATATCTCCGATACTGGGCACAATCTAGACGTAGAAATTATACTGCTGGAATCTTATAGTCTTAGGCTAATTTGAATATTCCGGTGACCCGATTCAAGTCTTCTCTAAATACCCACTGGATCCACTTAAAAATTTCATATTTTTTCATATTTTTTTTTCGAAAAATCAAAATTTTAAAATATATATATCTCCGATACTGGGCACAATCTGAACGTAGAAATTATACTGCTGGAATCTACTAGTCTTATGCTAATTTCAGTATTCCGGTGACCCGATTCATGTCTTCTTTAAATACCCATTGGATCCATTTAAAAATTTCGTATTTTTAATATTTTTTTTTCGCAAAATCAAAATTTTAAAATATATATATCTCCGATACTGGGCACAATCTGGACGTAGAAATTATACTGCTGGAATCTTCTACTCTTAGGCTAATTTCAGTATTCCGGTGACCCGATTCATGTCTTCTCTAAATACCCATTGGATCCACTTAAAAATTTCATATTTTTTCATATTTTTTTTGAAAAATCAAAATTTTAAAATATATATATCTCCGATACTGGGCACATTCTGGACGTAGAAATTATACTGCTGGAATCCACTAGTCTTAGGCTAATTTCAATATTCCGGTGACCCCATTCATGTCCTCTCTAAATACCCATTGGGTCCACTTAAAAATTTCATATTTTTTCACATTTTTTTTTTTTCGAAAAATCAAAATTATAAAATATATACATATCTCCGATACTGGGCACAATCTGGACGTAGAAATTATACTGCTGGAATCTACTAGCCTTAGGCTAATTTGAATATTTCGGTGACCCGATTCAAGTCTTCTCTAAATACCCATTGGATCCACTTAAAAATTTCATATTTGTTCATATTTTTTTTTTTCGAAAAATGAAAATTTTAAAATATATATATCTCCGATACTGGGCACAATCTGGACGTAGAAATTATACTGCTGGAATCTACTGGCCTTAGGCTAATTTCAATATTCCGGTGACCCGATTCATGTCTTCTCTAAATATCCATTGGATCCACTTAAAAATTTCATATTTTTTTTGATTTTTTTCGAAAAATCAAAATTTTAAAATATATCTCCGATACTGGGCACAATCTGGACGTAAAAATTATACTGCTGGATTCCACTAGTCTTAGGCTAATTTAAATATTCCGGTGACCCGATTCATGTCATCTGTAAATACCCATTGTATACACTTAAAAATTTCATATTTTTTCATATTTTTTAGGTCTCTACTAGTCTTAGGCTAATTTCAATATTCCGGTGACCCGATTCATGTCTTCTCTAAATACCCATTGGATCTACTTAAAAATTTCATTTTTTTTCGAAAAATCAAAATTTTAAAATATATATAATTCGCCGATACTGGGCACAATCTGGATGTAGAAATTATACTGATGGAATCCATTAGTCTTAGGCTAATTTCAATATTCCGGTGACCCGATTCATGTCCTCGCTAAATACCCATTGGATCCACTTAAAAATTTCATATTTTTTTTTCGAAAAATCAAAATTTTAAAATATATATAATGCGCCGATACTGGGCCCAATCTGGATGTAGAAATTATACTGATGGAATCCATTAGTCTTAGGCTAATTTCAATATTCCGGTGACCCGATTCATGTCCTCGCTAAATACCCATTGGATCCACTTAAAAATTTCATATTTTTTTATATTTCTACTAGCCTTAGGCTAATTTCAATATTCCGGTGACCCGATTCATGTCTTCTCTAAATATCCATTGGATCCACTTAAAAATTTCATATTTTTTTGATTTTTTTTTCGAAAAATCAAAATTTTAAAATATATATATCTCCGATACTGGGCACAATCTGGATGTAGAAATTATACTGATGGAATCCATTAGTCTTAGGCTAATTTCAATATTCCGGTAACCCGATTCATGTCCTCGCTAAATACCCATTGGATCCACTTAAAAATTTCATATTTTTTTATATTTCTACTAGCCTTAGGCTAATTTCAATATTCCGGTGACCCGATTCATGTCTTCTCTAAATATCCATTGGATCCACTTAAAAATTTCATATTTTTTTGATTTTTTTTTCGAAAAATCAAAATTTTAAAATATATATATATCTCCGATACTGGCCACAATCTGGACGTAAAAATTATACTGCTGGATTCCACTAGTCTTAGGCTATTTTAAATATTCCGGTGACCCGATTCATGTCATCTGTAAATACCCATTGGATACACTTAAAAATTTCATATTTTTTCATATTTTTTAGGTCTCTACTAGTCTTAGGCTAATTTCAATATTCCGGTGACCCGATTCATGTCTTCTATAAATACCCATTGGATCCACTTGAAAATTTCATTTTTTTTTTTTCGAAAAATCAAAATTTTAAAATATATATAATGCGCCGATACTGGGCACAATCTGGATGTAGAAATTATACTGATGGAATCCATTAGTCTTAGGCTAATTTAAATATTCCGGTGACCCGATTCATGTCATCGCTAAATACCCATTGGATCCACTTAAAAATTTCATATTTTTTTATATTTTTTTTTTTCGAAAAATCAAAATTTTAAAATATATACATATATCTCCGATACTGGGCACAATCTGTACGTAGATACTATACTGCTGAAATCTACCAGTCTTATGCTAATTTCATTATTCCGGTGACCCGATTCATGTCTTCTCTAAATACCCCTTGGATCCACTTAAAAATTTCATATTTTTTCATATTTTTTTTTCGAAAAATCAAAATTTTAAAATATATATCTCCGATACTGGGCGCAATCTGGACGTAGAAATTATACTGCTGGAATCAACTAGCCTTAGGCTAATTTCAATATTCCGGTGACCCGATTCATGTCTTCTCTAATTACCCATTGGATCCACTTAAAAATTTCATTTTTTTTTTTTTGATTTTTTTTTTTTGCAAAAAATCAAAATTTTAAAATATATATATCTCCATTACTGGGCACAATCTAGACGTAGAAATTATACTGCTGGAATCCACTAGTCTTAGGCTATTTTTAATATTCCGGTGACCCCATTCATGTCTTCTCTAAATACCCATTGAATCCACTTAAAAATTTCATATTTTTTCATATTTTTTTTTTCGAAAAATTTAAATTATAAAATATATATCTCCGATACTGGGCACAATCTGGACGTAGAAATTATACTGCTGGAATCTACTAGTCTTAGGCTAATTTGAATATTCCGGTGATCCGATTCAAGTCTTCTCTCAATACCCATTGGATCCACTTAAAAATTTCATAATTGTTCATATTTTTTTTCGAAAAATGAAAATTTTAAAATATATATATCTCCGATACTGGGTACAATCTGGACGTAGAAATTATACTGCTGGAATCTACTAGCCTTAGGCTAATATCAATTTTCCGGTGACCCGATTCATGTCTTCTCTAAATATCCATTGGATCCACTTAAAAATTTCATATTTTTTTTCATTTTTTTTCGAAAAATCAAAATTTTAAAATATATATATCTCCGATACTGGGCACAATCTGGACGTAAAAATTATACTGCTGGATTCCACTAGTCTTAGGCTAATTTAAATATTCCGGTGACCCGATTCATGTCACCTGTAAATACCCATTGGATACACTTAAAAATTTCATATTTTTTCATATTTTTTAGGTCTCTACTAGTCTTAGGCTCATTTCAATATTCCGGTGACCCGATTCATGTCTTCTCTCAATACCCATTGGATCCACTTAAAAATTTCATATTTTTTTCGAAAAATCAAAATTTTAAAATATATATAATTCGCCGATACTGGGCACAATCTGGATGTAGAAATTATACTGATGGAATCCATTAGTCTTAGGCTAATTTCAATATTCCGGTGACCCGATTCATGTCCTCGCTAAATACCCATTGGATCCACTTAAAAATTTCATATTTTTTTATATTTTTTTTTTTTCGAAAAATCAAAATTTTAAAATATATACATATATCTCCGATACTGGGCACTATCTGTACGTAGATACTATACTGCTGAAATCTACCAGTCTTATGCTAATTTCAATATTCCGGTGACCCGATTCATGTCTTCTCTAAATACCCCTTGGATCCACTTAAAAATTTCATATTTTTTCATATTTTTTTTTTTCGAAAAATCAAAATTTTAAAATATATATTCCCGATACTGGGCACAATCTGGACGTAGAAATTATACTGCTGGAATCAACTAGCCTTAGGCTAATTTCAATATTCCGGTGACCCGATTCATGTCTTCTCTAATTACCCATTGGATCCACTTAAAAATTTCATTTTTTTTTTTTTGATTTTTTTTTTTTTGCAAAAAATCAAAATTTTAAAATATATATATCTCCAATTCTGGGCACAATCTAGACGTAGAAATTATACTGCTGGAATCTACTAGTCTTAGGCTAATTTCAGTATTCCGGTGACCCGATTCATGTCTTCTCTAAATACCCCTTGGATCCACTTAAAAATTTCATATTTTTTCATATTTTTTTCGAAAAATCAAAATTTTAAAATATATATTCCCGATACTGGGCACAATCTGGACGTAGAAATTATACTGCTGAAATCAACTAGCCTTAGGCTAATTTCAATATTCCGGTGAGCTGATTCATGTCTTCTCTAATTACCCATTGGATCCACTTAAAAATTTCATTATTTTTTTTTGATTTTTTTTTTGCAAAAAATCAAAATTTTAAAATATATATATCTCCGATACTGGGCACAATCTGGACGTAGAAATTATACTGCTGGAATCAACCAGCCTTGGGCTAATTTCAATATTCCGGTGACCCGATTCATGTCTTCTCTAATCACCCATTGGATCCACTTAAAAATTTCATTTTTTTTTTTATTTTTTTTTTTTTGCAAAAAATCAAAATTTTAAAATATATATATCTCCAATACTGGGCACAATCTAGACGTAGAAATTATACTGCTGGAATCTGCTATTCTTAGGCTAATTTCAATATTCTGCTGACCCGATGCATGTCTTCTCTTAAAAATTTCATATTTTTTTTTTTTTTTTTTAAATCAAAATTTTAAATTATATATATCTCCGATACTGGGCACATTCTGGACGTAGAAATTATACTGCTAGAATCCACTAGTCTTAGGCTAATTTCATTATTCCGGTGATCCGATTCATGTCTTCTCTAAATACCCATTGGATCCACTTAAAAATTTTTTTATTTTTTCATATTTTTTTTCGAAAAATTAAAATTATAAAATATATATAACTCCGATACTGGGCACAATCTGGACGTAGAAATTATACTGCTGGATTCTACTAGTCTTAGGCTAATTTAAATATTCCGGTGACCCGATTCATGTCTTTTCTAAATACCCATTGGATACACTTAAAAATTTCATATTTTTTCATATTTTTTTCGAAAAATCAAAATTTTAAAATATATATCTCCGATACTGGGCACAATCTGGACGTAGAAATTATACTGCTGGAATCTACTAGCCTTAGGCTAATTTCAATATTCCGCTGACTCGATTCATGTCTTTTCTAAATACCCATTGGATCCACTTAAAAATTTCATATTTTTTTTTTGATTTTTTTTTGAAAAATCAAAATTTTAAAATATATATATCTCCGATACTGGGCACAATCTGGACGTAGAAATTATACTGCTGGAATCTACTAGTCTTAGGCTAATTTAAATATTCCGGTGACCCGATTCATGTCTTCTCTAAATACCCATTGGATCCACTTAAAAATTTCATATTTTTTCATTTTTTTTTTCGAAAAATCAAAATTTTAAAATATATATATCTCCGATACTGGGCACATTGTAGACGTAGATATTATACTGCTGGAATATACTAGTCTGAGGCTAATTTCAATATTCCGGTGACCTGATTCATGTCTTCTCTAAATACCCATTGGATCCACTTAAAAATTTCATATTTTTTCATATTTTTTTCGAAAAATCAAAATTTTAAAATATATATCTCCGATACTGGGCACATTGTGGACGTAGAAATTATACTGCTGGAATCCACTAGTCTTAGGCTAATTTTAGTATTGCGGTGACCCGATTCATGTCTTCTCTAAATACCCATTGGATCCACTTAAAAATTTCATATTTTTTTTCGAAAAATTAAAATTTTAAAATATATATATCTCCGATACTGGGCACAATCTAAACGTAGAAATTTTACTGCTGGAATCTACTAGTCTTAGGCTAATTTGAATATTCCAGTGACCCGATTCAAGTCTTCTCTAAATACCCATTGGATCCACTTAAAAATTTCATATTTTTTCATATTTTTTTTTCGAAAAATCAAAATTTTAAAATATATATATCTCCGATACTGGGCACAATCTGGACGTAGAAATTATACTGCTGGAATCTACTAGCCTTAGGCTAATTTCAATATTCCGGTGACCCGATTCATGTCTTCTCTAAATATCCATTGGATCCACTTAAAAATTTCATATTTTTTTTGATTTTTTTCGAAAAATCAAAATTTTAAAATATATATATCTCCGATACTGGGCACAATCTGGACGTAAAAATTATACTGCTGGATTCCACTAGTCTTAGGCTAATTTAAATATTCCGGTGACCCGATTCATGTCATCTGTAAATACCCATTGTATACACTTAAAAATTTCATATTTTTTCATATTTTTTAGGTCTCTACTAGTCTTAGGCTAATTTCAATATTCCGGTGACCCGATTCATATCTTCTCTAAATACCCATTGAATCTACTTAAAAATTTCATTTTTTTTCGAAAAATCAAAATTTTAAAATATATATAATTCGCCGATACTGGGCACAATCTGGATGTAGAAATTATACTGATGGAATCCATTAGTCTTAGGTTAATTTCAATATTCCGGTGACCCGATTCATGTCCTCGCTAAATACCCATTGGATCCACTTAAAAATTTCATATTTTTTTTTCGAAAAATCAAAATTTTAAAATATATATAATGCGCCGATACTGGGCCCAATCTGGATGTAGAAATTATACTGATGGAATCCATTAGTCTTAGGCTAATTTCAATATTCCGGTGACCCGATTCATGTCCTCGCTAAATACCCATTGGATCCACTTAAAAATTTCATATTTTTTTATATTTCTACTAGCCTTAGGCTAATTTCAATATTCCGCTGACCCGATTCATGTCTTCTCTAAATATCCATTGGATCCACTTAAAAATTTCATATTTTTTTGATTTTTTTTTCGAAAAATCAAAATTTTAAAATATATATATCTCCGATACTGGGCACAATCTGGATGTAGAAATTATACTGATGGAATCCATTAGTCTTAGGCTAATTTAAATATTCCGGTGACCCGATTCATGTCATCGCTAAATACCCATTGGATCCACTTAAAAATTTCATATTTTTTTATATTTCTACTAGCCTTAGGCTAATTTCAATATTCCGCTGACCCGATTCATGTCTTCTCTAAATATCCATTGGATCCACTTAAAAATTTCATATTTTTTTGATTTTTTTTTCGAAAAATCAAAATTTTAAAATATATATATCTCCGATACTGGGCACAATCTAGATGTAGAAATTATACTGATGGAATCCATTAGTCTTAGGCTAATTTAAATATTCCGGTGACCCGATTCATGTCATCGCTAAATACCCCTTGGATCCACTTAAAAATTTCATATTTTTTCATATTTTTTTTTCGAAAAATCAAAATTTTAAAATATATATCTCCGATACTGGGCGCAATCTGGACGTAGAAATTATACTGCTGGAATCAACTAGCCTTAGGCTAATTTCAATATTCCGGTGACCCGATTCATGTCTTCTCTAATTACCCATTGGATCCACTTAAAAATTTCATTTTTTTTTTTTGATTTTTTTTTTTTTGCAAAAAATCAAAATTTTAAAATATATATATCTCCATTACTGGGCACAATCTAGACGTAGAAATTATACTGCTGGAATCCACTAGTCTTAGGCTATTTTTAATATTCCGGTGACCCCATTCATGTCTTCTCTAAATACCCATTGAATCCACTTAAAAATTTCATATTTTTTCATATGTTTTTTTCGAAAAATTTAAATTATAAAATATATATCTCCGATACTGGGCACAATCTGGACGTAGAAATTATACTGCTGGAATCTACTAGTCTTAGGCTAATTTGAATATTCCGGTGATCCGATTCAAGTCTTCTCTCAATACCCATTGGATCCACTTAAAAATTTCATAATTGTTCATATTTTTTTTTTCGAAAAATGAAAATTTTAAAATATATATATCTCCGATACTGGGCACAATCTGGACGTAGAAATTATACTGCTGGAATCTACTAGCCTTAGGCTAATATCAATTTTCCGGTGACCCGATTCATGTCTTCTCTAAATATCCATTGGATCCACTTAAAAATTTCATATTTTTTTTCATTTTTTTTGAAAAATCAAAATTTTAAAATATATATATCTCCGATACTGGGCACAATCTGGACGTAAAAATTATACTGCTGGATTCCACTAGTCTTAGGCTAATTTAAATATTCCGGTGACCCGATTCATGTCTCCTGTAAATACCCATTGGATACACTTAAAAATTTCATATTTTTTCATATTTTTTAGGTCTCTACTAGTCTTAGGCTCATTTCAATATTCCGGTGACCCGATTCATGTCTTCTCTCAATACCCATTGGATCCACTTGAAAATTTCATATTTTTTTCGAAAAATCAAAATTTTAAAATATATATAATTCGCCGATACTGGGCACAATCTGGATGTAGAAATTATACTGATGGAATCCATTAGTCTTAGGCTAATTTCAATATTCCGCTGACCCGATTCATGTCCTCGCTAAATACCCATTGGATCCACTTAAAAATTTCATATTTTTTTATATTTTTTTTTTTTCGAAAAATCAAAATTTTAAAATATATACATATATCTCCGATACTGGGCACTATCTGTACGTAGATACTATACTGCTGAAATCTACCAGTCTTATGCTAATTTCAATATTCCGGTGACCCGATTCATGTCTTCTCTAAATACCCCTTGGATCCACTTAAAAATTTCATATTTTTTCATATTTTTTTTTTCGAAAAATCAAAATTTTAAAATATATATTCCCGATACTGGGCACAATCTGGACGTAGCAATTATACTGCTGGAATCAACTAGCCTTAGGCTAATTTCAATATTCCGGTGACCCGATTCATGTCTTCTCTAATTACCCATTGGATCCACTTAAAAATTTCATTTTTTTTTTTTTTGATTTTTTTTTTTGCAAAAAATCAAAATTTTAAAATATATATATCTCCAATTCTGGGCACAATCTAGACGTAGAAATTATACTGCTGGAATCTACTAGTCTTAGGCTAATTTCAATATTCCGGTGACCCGATTCATGTCTTCTCTAAATACCCCTTGGATCCACTTAAAAATTTCATATTTTTTCATATTTTTTTCGAAAAATCAAAATTTTAAAATATATATTCCCGATACTGGGCACAATCTGGACGTAGAAATTATACTGCTGGAATCAACTAGCCTTAGGCTAATTTCAATATTCCGGTGAGCTGATTCATGTCTTCTCTAATTACCCATTGGATCCACTTAAAAATTTCATTATTTTTTTTTGATTTTTTTTTTTGCAAAAAATCAAAATTTTAAAATATATATATCTCCGATACTGGGCACAATCTGGACGTAGAAATTATACTGCTGGAATCAACCAGCCTTAGGCTAATTTCAATATTCCGGTGACCCGATTCATGTCTTCTCTAATCACCCATTGGATCCACTTAAAAATTTCATTTTTTTTTTATTTTTTTTTTTGCAAAAAATCAAAATTTTAAAATATATATATCTCCAATACTGGGCACAATCTAGACGTAGAAATTATACTGCTGGAATCTGCTATTCTTAGGCTAATTTCAATATTCTGCTGACCCGATGCATGTCTTCTCTTAAAAATTTCATATTTTTTTTTTTTTTTTAAATCAAAATTTTAAATTATATATATCTCCGATACTGGGCACATTCTGGACGTAGAAATTATACTGCTAGAATCCACTAGTCTTAGGCTAATTTCATTATTCCGGTGATCCGATTCATGTCTTCTCTAAATACCCATTGGATCCACTTAAAAATTTTTTTATTTTTTCATATTTTTTTCGAAAAATTAAAATTATAAAATATATATAACTCCGATACTGGGCACAATCTGGACGTAGAAATTATACTGCTGGATTCTACTAGTCTTAGGCTAATTTAAATATTCCGGTGACCCGATTCATGTCTTTTCTAAATACCCATTGGATACACTTAAAAATTTCATATTTTTTCATATTTTTTTCGAAAAATCAAAATTTTAAAATATATATCTCCGATACTGGGCACAATCTGGACGTAGAAATTATACTGCTGGAATCTACTAGCCTTAGGCTAATTTCAATATTCCGGTGACTCGATTCATGTCTTTTCTAAATACCCATTGGATCCACTTAAAAATTTCATATTTTTTTTTGATTTTTTTTTGAAAAATCAAAATTTTAAAATATATATATCTCCGATACTGGGCACAATCTGGACGTAGAAATTATACTGCTGGAATCTACTAGTCTTAGGCTAATTTAAATATTCCGGTGACCCGATTCATGTCTTCTCTAAATACCCATTGGATCCACTTAAAAATTTCATATTTTTTCATTTTTTTTTCGAAAAATCAAAATTTTAAAATATATATATCTCCGATACTGGGCACACTGTGGACGTAGATATTATACTGCTGGAATATACTAGTCTGAGGCTAATTTCAATATTCCGGTGACCTGATTCATGTCTTCTCTAAATACCCATTGGATCCACTTAAAAATTTCATATTTTTTCATATTTTTTTCGAAAAATCAAAATTTTAAAATATATATCTCCGATACTGGGCACATTGTGGACGTAGAAATTATACTGCTGGAATCCACTAGTCTTAGGCTAATTTAAGTATTGCGGTGACCCGATTCATGTCTTCTCTAAATACCCATTGGATCCACTTAAAAATTTCATATTTTTTTTTCGAAAAATTAAAATTTTAAAATATATATATCTCCGATACTGGGCACAATCTAGACGTAGAAATTTTACTGCTGGAATCTACTAGTCTTAGGCTAATTTGAATATTCCAGTGACCCGATTCAAGTCTTCTCTAAATACCCATTGGATCCACTTAAAAATTTCATATTTTTTCATATTTTTTTTTCGAAAAATCAAAATTTTAAAATATATATATCTCCGATACTGGGCACAATCTGAACGTAGAAATTATACTGCTGGAATCTACTAGTCTTATGCTAATTTCAATATTCCGGTGACCCGATTCATGTCTTATTTGAATACCCATTGGATCCATTTAAAAATTTCGTATTTTTAATATTTTTTTTTTCGCAAAATCAAAATTTTAAAATATATATATCTCCGATACTGGGCACAATCTGGACGTAGAAATTATACTGCTGGAATCTACTAGTCTTAGGCTAATTTCAATATTCCGGTGACCCGATTCATGTCTTCTCTAAATACCCATTGGATCCACTTAAAAATTTCATATTTTTTTTGATTTTTTTCGAAAAATCAAAATTATAAAATATATATATCTCCGATACTGGGCACATTCTGGACGTAGAAATTATACTGCTGGAATCCACTAGTCTTAGGCTAATTTCAATATTCCGGTGACCCCATTCATGTCTTCTCTAAATACCAATTGAATCCACTTAAAAATTTCATATTTTTTCATTTTTTTTTTCGAAAAATCAAAATTATAAAATATATATATCTCCGATACTGGGCACAATCTGGACGTAGAAATTATACTGCTGGAATCTACTAGTCTTAGGCTAATTTGAATATTCCGGTGACCCGATTCAAGTCTTCTCTAAATACCCATTGGATCCACTTAAAAATTTCATATTTGTTCATATTTTTTTTCGAAAAAACAAAATTTTAAAATATATATATCTCCGATACTGGGCACAATCTGGACGTATAAATTATACTGCTGGAATCTACTAGCCTTAGGCTAATTTCAATATTCCGGTGACCCGATTCATGTCTTCTCTAAATATCCATTGGATCCACTTAAAAATTTCATATTTTTTTTTATTTTTTTTCGAAAAATCAAAATTTTAAAATATATATATCTCCGATACTGGGCACAATCTGGACGTAAAAATTATACTGCTGGATTCCACTAGTCTTCGGCTAATTTAAATATTCCGGTGACCCGATTAATGTCTTCTCTAAATACCCATTGGATCCACTTGAAAATTTCATATTTTTTTTTTCGAAAAATCAAAATTTTAAAATATATATCTCCGATACTGGGCACAATCTGTACGTAGATACTATACTGCTGAAATCTACCAGTCTTAGGCTAATTTTAATATTCCGGTGACCCGATTCATGTCTTCTCTAAATACCCCTTGGATCCACTTAAAAATTTCATATTTTTTCATATTTTTTTCGAAAAATCAAAATTTTAAAAAATATATATCTCCAATACTGGGCACAATCTAGACGTAGAAATTATACTGCTGGATAATACTAGTCTGAGGCTAATTTCAATATTCCGGTGACCCGATTCATGTCTTCTCTAAATACCCATTGGATCCACTTAAAAATTTCATATTTTTAATATTTTTTTTTTTTTTTCGAAAAATCAAAATTTTAAAATATATATATCTCTGATACTGGGCACAATCTAGACGTAGAAATTATACTGCTGGAATCTGCTAGTCTTAGGCTAATTTCAATATTCTGCTGACCCGATACTGGGCACATTCTGGACGTAGAAATTATACTGCTAGAATCCACTAGTCTTAGGCTAATTTCATGATTCCGGTGATCCGATTCATGTCTTCTCTAAATACCCATTGGATCCACTTAAACATTTTTTTATTTTTTCATATTTTTTTTTTCGAAAAATTAAAATTTTAAAATTTATATATCTCCGATACTGGGCACAATCTGGACGTAGAAATTATACTGCTGGATTCTACTAGTCTTAGGCTAATTTAAATATTCCGGTGACCCGATTCATGTCTTTTCTAAATACCCATTGGATACACTTAAAAATTTCATATTTTTTCATATTTTTTTTCGAAAAATCAAAATTTTAAAATATAAATCTCCAATACTGGGCACAATCTGGACGTAGAAATTATACTGCGGGAATCTACTAGCCTTAGGCTAATTTCAATATTTCGGTGACCCGATTCATGTCTTCTCTAAATACCCATTGGATCCACTTAAAAATTTCATTTTTTTTTTTTGATTTTTTTTTTTGAAAAATCAAAATTTTAAAATATATATATCTCCGATACTGGGCACAATCTGGACGTAGAAATTATACTGCTGGAATCTACTAGTCTTAGGCTAATTTGAATATTCCGGTGACCCGATTCATGTCTTCTCTAAATACCCATTGGATCCACTTAAAAACTTCATATTTTTTTTTGATTTTTTTTCGAAAAATCAAAATTTTAAAATATATATATCTCCGATACTGGGCACATTGTGGTCGTAGAAATTATACTGCTGAAATATACTAGTCTGAGGCTAATTTCAATATTCCGATGACCTGATTCATGTCTTCTCTAAATACCCATTGGATCCACTTAAAAATTTCATATTTTTTCATATTTTTTTCGAAAAATCTAAATTTTAAAATATATATCTCCGATACTGGGCACATTGTGGACGTGGAAATTATACTGCTGGAATACACTAGTCTTAGGCTAATTTTAATATTGCGGTGACCCGATTCGTATCTTCTCTAAATACCCATTGGATCCACTTAAAAATTTCATATTTTTTTCGAAAAATCAAAATTTTAAAATATATATATCTCCGATACTGGGCACACTCTGGACGTAGAAATTATACTGCTGGAATCCACTAGTCTTAGGCTAATTTCAATATTCCGGTGACCTGATTCATGTCTTCTCTAAATACCCATTGGATCCACTTAAAAATTTCATATTTTTTCATATTTTTTTCGAAAAATCAAAATTTTAAAATATATATCTCCGATACTGGGCACATTGTGGACGTAGAAATTATACTGCTGGAATCCACTAGTCTTAGGCTAATTTTAGTATTGCGGTGACCCGATTCATGTCTTCTCTAAATACCCATTGGATCCACTTAAAAATTTCATATTTTTTTCGAAAAATTAAAATTTTAAAATACATATATCTCCGATACTGGGCACAATCTAGACGTAGAAATTTTACTGCTGGAATCTACTAGTCTTAGGCTAATTTGAATATTCCAGTGACCCGATTCAAGTCTTCTCTAAATACCCATTGGATCCACTTAAAAATTTCATATTTTTTCATATTTTTTTTTCGAAAAATCAAAATTTTAAAATATATATATCTCCGATACTGGGCACAATCTGAACGTAGAAATTATACTGCTGGAATCTACTAGTCTTATGCTAATTTCAATATTCCGGTGACCCGATTCATGTCTTATTTGAATACCCATTGGATCCATTTAAAAATTTCGTATTTTTAATATTTTTTTTTTTTCGCAAAATCAAAATTTTAAAATATATATATCTCCGATACTGGGCACAATCTGGACGTAGAAATTATACTGCTGGAATCTACTAGTCTTAGGCTAATTTCAATATTCCGGTGACCCGATTCATGTCTTCTCTAAATACCCATTGGATCCACTTAAAAATTTCATATTTTTTTTGATTTTTTTCGAAAAATCAAAATTATAAAATATATAAATCTCCGATACTGGGCACATTCTGGACGTAGAAATTATACTGCTGGAATCCACTAGTCTTAGGCTAATTTCAATATTCCGGTGACCCCATTCATGTCTTCTCTAAATACCAATTGAATCCACTTAAAAATTTCATATTTTTTCATTTTTTTTTTTCGAAAAATCAAAATTATAAAATATATATATCTCCGATACTGGGCACAATCTGGACGTAGAAATTATACTGCTGGAATCTACTAGTCTTAGGCTAATTTGAATATTCCGGTGACCCGATTCAAGTCTTCTCTAAATACCCATTGGATCCACTTAAAAATTTCATATCTGTTCATATTTTTTTTCGAAAAAACAAAATTTTAAAATATATATATCTCCGATACTGGGCACAATCTGGACGTATAAATTATACTGCTGGAATCTACTAGCCTTAGGCTAATTTCAATATTCCGGTGACCCGATTCATGTCTTCTCTAAATATCCATTGGATCCACTTAAAAATTTCATATTTTTTTTTGATTTTTTTTCGAAAAATCAAAATTTTAAAATATATATATCTCCGATACTGGGCACAATCTGGACGTAAAAATTATACTGCTGGATTCCACTAGTCTTCGGCTAATTTAGATATTCCGGTGACCCGATTAATGTCTTCTCTAAATACCCATTGGATCCACTTGAAAATTTCATATTTTTTTTTTCGAAAAATCAAAATTTTAAAATATATATCTCCGATACTGGGCACAATCTGTACGTAGATACTATACTGCTGAAATCTACCAGTCTTAGGCTAATTTTAATATTCCGGTGACCCGATTCATGTCTTCTCTAAATACCCCTTGGATCCACTTAAAAATTTCATATTTTTTCATATTTTTTTCGAAAAATCAAAATTTTAAAAAATATATATCTCCAATACTGGGCACAATCTAGACGTAGAAATTATACTGCTGGATAATACTAGTCTGAGGCTAATTTCAATATTCCGGTGACCCGATTCATGTCTTCTCTAAATACCCATTGGATCCACTTAAAAATTTCATATTTTTAATATTTTTTTTTTTTTTTTTCGAAAAATCAAAATTTTAAAATATATATATCTCTGATACTGGGCACAATCTAGACGTAGAAATTATACTGCTGGAATCTGCTAGTCTTAGGCTAATTTCAATATTCTGCTGACCCGATACTGGGCACATTCTGGACGTAGAAATTATACTGCTAGAATCCACTAGTCTTAGGCTAATTTCATGATTCCGGTGATCCGATTCATGTCTTCTCTAAATACCCATTGGATCCACTTAAACATTTTTTTATTTTTTCATATTTTTTTTTTCGAAAAATTAAAATTTTAAAATTTATATATCTCCGATACTGGGCACAATCTGGACGTAGAAATTATACTGCTGGATTCTACTAGTCTTAGGCTAATTTAAATATTCCGGTGACCCGATTCATGTCTTTTCTAAATACCCATTGGATACACTTAAAAATTTCATATTTTTTCATATTTTTTTTCGAAAAATCAAAATTTTAAAATATAAATCTCCAATACTGGGCACAATCTGGACGTAGAAATTATACTGCGGGAATCTACTAGCCTTAGGCTAATTTCAATATTTCGGTGACCCGATTCATGTCTTCTCTAAATACCCATTGGATCCACTTAAAAATTTCATTTTTTTTTGATTTTTTTTTTTGAAAAATCAAAATTTTAAAATATATATATCTCCGATACTGGGCACAATCTGGACGTAGAAATTATACTGCTGGAATCTACTAGTCTTAGGCTAATTTGAATATTCCGGTGACCCGATTCATGTCTTCTCTAAATACCCATTGGATCCACTTAAAAACTTCATATTTTTTTTTGATTTTTTTTCGAAAAATCAAAATTTTAAAATATATATATCTCCGATACTGGGCACATTGTGGTCGTAGAAATTATACTGCTGAAATATACTAGTCTGAGGCTAATTTCAATATTCCGATGACCTGATTCATGTCTTCTCTAAATACCCATTGGATCCACTTAAAAATTTCATATTTTTTCATATTTTTTTCGAAAAATCTAAATTTTAAAATATATATCTCCGATACTGGGCACATTGTGGACGTGGAAATTATACTGCTGGAATACACTAGTCTTAGGCTAATTTTAATATTGCGGTGACCCGATTCGTATCTTCTCTAAATACCCATTGGATCCACTTAAAAATTTCATATTTTTTTCGAAAAATCAAAATTTTAAAATATATATATCTCCGATACTGGGCACACTCTGGACGTAGAAATTATACTGCTGGAATCCAAAATTTATATATCTCCGATACTGGGCACAGTCTGGACGTAGAAATTATGCTGCTGGAATCTACTAGTCTTAGGCTAATTTGAATATTCCGGTGACCCGATTCAAGTCTTCTCTAAATACCCATTGGATCCACTTAAAAATTTCATATTTTTTTATATTTTTTAGGTCTCTACCAGTCTTAGGCTAATTTCAATGTTCCGGTGACCCGATTCATGTCTTCTCTAAATTCCCATTGGATCCACTTAAAAATTTCATATTTTTTTTGTCGAAAAATCAAAATTTTAAAATATATATCTCCGATACTGGGCACAATCTGGACGTAGAAATTATACTGCTGGAATCTACTAGCCCTAGGCTAATTTCAATATTCCGGTGACCCGATTCATGTCTTCTCTAAATACCCATTGAATCCACTTAAAAATTTCATATTTTTTTCGAAAAACCAAAATTTTAAAATATATATATCTCCGATACTGGGCACAATCTGGACGTAGAAATTATACTGCTGGAATCTAATAGCCCTAGGCTAATTTCAATATTCTGGTGACCCGATTCATGTCTTCTCTAAATACCCATTGAATCCACTTAAAAATGTCATATTTTTTTCGAAAAATCAAAATTTTCAAATATATATATCTCCGATACTGGGCACAACCTGGACGTTGAAATTATACTGCTGGAATCTAATAGTCTTAGGCTAATTCCAATATTCCGGTGACCCGATTCGTATCTTCTCTAAATACCCATTGGATCCACTTAAAAATTTCATATTTTTTTCGAAAAATCAAAATTTTAAAATATATATATCTCCGATACTGGGCACAATCTGGACGTAGAAATTATACTGCTGGAATTTACTAGTCTTAGGCTAATTTCAACATTCCGGTGACCCGATTCAAGTCTTCTCTAGATACCCATTGGATCCACTTAAAACTTTCATATTTTTTTGATTTTTTTTTTTCGAAAAATCAAAATTTTAAAATATATATATCTCTTAAATAAATCCACTTAAAAATGTCATATTTTTTTCGAAAAATCAAAATTTTCAAATATATATATCTCCGATACTGGGCACAACCTGGACGTTGAAATTATACTGCTGGAATCTAATAGTCTTAGGCTAATTCCAATATTCCGGTGACCCGATTCGTATCTTCTCTAAATACCCATTGGATCCACTTAAAAATTTCATATTTTTTTCGAAAAATCAAAATTTTAAAATATATATATCTCCGATACTGGGCACAATCTGGACGTAGAAATTATACTGCTGGAATTTACTAGTCTTAGGCTAATTTCAACATTCCGGTGACCCGATTCAAGTCTTCTCTAGATACCCATTGGATCCACTTAAAACTTTCATATTTTTTTGATTTTTTTTTTTCGAAAAATCAAAATTTTAAAATATATATATCTCCGATACTGGGCACAATCTGGACGTAGAAATTATACTGTTGGAATCTACTAGTCTTAGGCTAATTCCAATATTCCGGTGACCCGATTCGTATCTTCTCTAAATACCCATTGGATACACTTAAAATTTTCATATTTTTTTCGAAAAATCAAAATTTTAAAATATATATATCTCCGATACTGGGCACAATCTGGAAGTAGAAATTATACAGCTCGAATCTACTGGTCTTAGGCTAATTTCAGTATTCCGGTGACCCGATTCAAGTCTTCTCTAGATACCCATTGGATCCACTTAAAAATTTAAGTTTTTTTTTCGAAAAATCAAAAATTTAAAATATATATATCTCCGATACTGGGCACAATCTGGACGTAGAAATTATACTGCTGGAATTTACTAGTCTTAGGCTAATTTCAACATTCCGGTGACCCGATTCAAGTCTTCTCTAGATACCCATTGGATCCACTTAAAACTTTCATATTTTTTTGATTTTTTTTTTTCGAAACATCAAAATTTTAAAATATATATATCTCCGATACTGGGCACAATCTGGACGTAGAAATTATACTGCTGGAATCTACTAGTCTTAGGCTATTTCCAATATTCCGGTGACCCGATTCGTATCTTCTCTAAATACCCATTGGATCCACTTAAAAATTTCATATTTTTTTCGAAAAATCAAAATTTTAAAATATATATATCTCCGATACTGGGCACAATCTGGAAGTAGAAATTATACAGCTCGAATCTACTAGTCTTAAGCTAATTTCAGTATTCCGGTGACCCGATTCAAGTCTTCTCTAGATACCCATTGGATCCACTTAAAAATTTAAGTTTTTTTTCGAAAAATCAAAAATTTAAAATATATATATCTCCGATACTGGGCACAATCTGGACGTAGAAATTATACTGCTGAAATGTACTAGTCTTAGGCTAATTTGAATATTCCGGTAACCCTATTCTTCTCTAAATACCCATTGATCCACTTAAAAATTTAATATTTTTTCATATTTTTTTTCGAAAAATCAAAATTTTAAAAGATATATATCTGCGATGCTGGGCACATTCTGGACGTAGAAATTATACTGCTGGAATCCACTAGTCTTAGGCGAATACCAATATTTCGGTGACCCGATTCATGTCTTCTCTAAATACCCATTGGATCCACTTAAAAATTTCATATTTTTTCATATTTTTTTTTGGAAAATCAAAATTTTAAAATATATATATCTCCGATACTGGGCACAATCTGGACGTAGAAATTATTCTGCTGGAATCTACTAGTCTTATGCTGATTTCAATATTCCGGTGACCCGATTCATGTCTTCTCTAAATACCCATTGGATCCACTTCAAAATTTCATATTTTTAATATTTTTTTTCGAAAAATCTAAATTTTAAAATATATATATCTCCAATACTGGGCACAATCTGGACGTAGAAATTATACTGCTGGAATCCACTAGTCTTAGGCTAATTTCAATATTCCGGTGACCCGATTCATGTCTTCCTTAAATACCCATTGGATCCACTTAAAAATTTCATATTTTTTCATATTTTTTTTCAAAAAATCAAAATTTTAAAATATATATATATCTCCGATACTGGGCACATTCTGGACGTAGAAATTATACTGCTGGAATCTACTAGTCTTAGGCTAATTTCAGTATTCCGGTGACCCGATTCATGTCTTCTCTAAATACCCATTGGATCCAGTTAAAAATTTCATTTTTTTTTTCGAAAAATCAAAATTTTAAAATATATATATCTCCGATACTGGGCACAATCTGGACGTAGAAGTTATACTGCTGGAATCTACTAGTCTTAGGCTAATTTGAATATTCTGGTGACCCGATTCATGTCTTCTCTAAATACCCATTGGATCCAGTTAAAAATTTCATTTTTTTTCTTTCGAAAAATCAAAATTTTAAAATATATATATCTCCGATACTGGGCACAATCTGGACGTAGAAATTATACTGCTGGAATCTACTAGTCTTATGCTAATTTCAATATTCTGGTGAGCCGATTCATGTCTTCTCTAAATACCCATTGGATCCACTTCAAAATTTCATATTTTTTAATATTTTTATTCGAAAAATCTAAATTTTAAAATATATATATCTCCGATACTGGGCACAATCTGGACGTAGAAATTATACTACTGGAATCTACTAGTCTTAGGCTAATTTCAATATTCCGGTGACCCGATTCAAGTCTTCTCTAGATACCCATTGGATCCACTTAAAAATTTAATTTTTTTTCGAAAAATCAAAAATTTAAAATATATATCTCCGATACTGGGCACAATCTGGACGTAGAAATTATACTGCTGGAATCTACTAGTCTTAGGCTAATTTGAATATTCCGGTAACCCTATTCTTCTCTAAATACCCATTGATCCACTTAAAAATTTTATATTTTTTCATATTTTTTTTTTCGAAAAATCAAAATTTTAAAAGATATATATCTCCGATACTGGGCACATTCTGGACGTAGAAATTATACTGCTGGAATCCACTAGTCTTAGGCTAATTTCAGTATTCCGGTGACCCGATTCATGTCTTCTCTAAATACCCATTGGATCCACTTAAAATTTCATATTTTTTCATATTTTTTTTTTCAAAAAATCAAAATTTTAAAATACATATATCTCCGATACTGGGCACAATCTGGACGTAGAAATTATACTACTGGAATCTAATAGTCTTATGCTAATTTCAATATTCCGGTGACCCGATTCATGTCTTCTCTAAATACCCATTGGATCCACTTCAAAATTTCATATTTTTAATATTTTTTTCGAAAAATCAAAATTTTAAAATATATATATCTCCGATACTGGGCACAATCTGGACGTAGAAATTATACTGCTGGAATCCACTAGCCTTAGGCTAATTTCAGTATTCCGGTGACCCGATTCATGTCTTCTCTAAATACCCATTGGATCCACTTAAAAATTTCATATTTTTTCATATTTTTTCTTTCGAAAAATCAAAATTTTAAAATATATATATCTCCGATACTGGGCACAATCTGGACGTAGAAATTATACTACTGGAATCTAATAGTCTTATGCTAATTTCAGTATTCCAGTGACCCGATTCATGTCTTCCTAAATACCCATTGGATCCACTTAAAAATTTCATATTTTTTCATATTTTTTTCGAAAAATCAAAATTTTAAAATATATATATATCTCCGATACTAGGCACATTCTGGACGTAGAAATTATACTGCTGGAATCCACTAGTCTTAGGCTAATTTTAATATTGCGGTGACCCGATTCATGTCTTCTCTAAATACCCATTGGATCCACTTAAAAATTTCATATTTTTTTTTTCGAAAAATCAAAATTTAAAATATATATATCTCCGATACTGGGCACAATCTAGACGGAGAAATTATACTGCTGGAATCTACTAGTCTTAGGCTAATTTGAATATTCCGGTGACCCGATTCAAGTCTTCTCTAAATACCCATTGGATCCACTTAAAAATTTAATTTTTTTTTTTCGAAAAATCAAAATTTTAAAATATATATATCTCCGATACTGGGCACAATCTGAACGTAGAAATTATACTGCTGGAATCTACTAGTCCTATGCTAATTTCAATATTCCGGTGACCCGATTCATGTCTTCTTTAAATACCCATTGGATCCATTTAAAAATTTCGTATTTTTAATATTTTTTTTTTTTCGCTAAATCAAAATTTTAAAATATATATATCTCCGATACTGGGCACAATCTGGACGTAGAAATTATACTGCTAGAATCTACTAGTCTTAGGCTAATTTCAATATTCCGGTGACCCGATTCATGTCTTCTCTAAATACCCATTGGATCCACTTAAAAATTTCATATTTTTTCATATTTTTTTCGAAAAATCAAAATTTTAAAATATATATATCTCCGATACTGGGCACATTCTGATTCGTATCTTCTCTAAATACCCATTGGATACACTTAAAATTTTCATATTTTTTTCGAAAAATCAAAATTTTAAAATATATATATCTCCGATACTGGGCACAATCTGGAAGTAGAAATTATACAGCTCGAATCTACTGGTCTTAGGCTAATTTCAGTATTCCGGTGACCCGATTCAAGTCTTCTCTAGATACCCATTGGATCCACTTAAAAATTTAAGTTTTTTTTTCGAAAAATCAAAAATTTAAAATATATATATCTCCGATACTGGGCACAATCTGGACGTAGAAATTATACTGCTGGAATTTACTAGTCTTAGGCTAATTTCAACATTCCGGTGACCCGATTCAAGTCTTCTCTAGATACCCATTGGATCCACTTAAAACTTTCATATTTTTTTGATTTTTTTTTTTCGAAACATCAAAATTTTAAAATATATATATCTCCGATACTGGGCACAATCTGGACGTAGAAATTATACTGCTGGAATCTACTAGTCTTAGGCTAATTCCAATATTCCGGTGACCCGATTCGTATCTTCTCTAAATACCCATTGGATCCACTTAAAAATTTCATATTTTTTTCGAAAAATCAAAATTTTAAAATATATATATCTCCGATACTGGGCACAATCTGGAAGTAGAAATTATACAGCTCGAATCTACTAGTCTTAAGCTAATTTCAGTATTCCGGTGACCCGATTCAAGTCTTCTCTAGATACCCATTGGATCCACTTAAAAATTTAAGTTTTTTTTTGAAAAATCAAAAATTTAAAATATATATATCTCCGATACTGGGCACAATCTGGACGTAGAAATTATACTGCTGGAATGTACTAGTCTTAGGCTAATTTGAATATTCCGGTAACCCTATTCTTCTCTAAATACCCATTGATCCACTTAAAAATTTAATATTTTTTCATATTTTTTTTCGAAAAATCAAAATTTTAAAAGATATATATCTGCGATGCTGGGCACATTCTGGACGTAGAAATTATACTGCTGGAATCCACTAGTCTTAGGCGAATACCAATATTTCGGTGACCCGATTCATGTCTTCTCTAAATACCCATTGGATCCACTTAAAAATTTAATATTTTTTCATATTTTTTTTTGGAAAATCAAAATTTTAAAATATATATATCTCCGATACTGGGCACAATCTGGACGTAGAAATTATTCTGCTGGAATCTACTAGTCTTATGCTGATTTCAATATTCCGGTGACCCGATTCATGTCTTCTCTAAATACCCATTGGATCCACTTCAAAATTTCATATTTTTAATATTTTTTTTCGAAAAATCTAAATTTTAAAATATATATATCTCCAATACTGGGCACAATCTGGACGTAGAAATTATACTGCTGGAATCCACTAGTCTTAGGCTAATTTCAATATTCCGGTGACCCGATTCATGTCTTCCTTAAATACCCATTGGATCCACTTAAAAATTTCATATTTTTTCATATTTTTTTTCAAAAAATCAAAATTTTAAAATATATATATATCTCCGATACTGGGCACATTCTGGACGTAGAAATTATACTGCTGGAATCTACTAGTCTTAGGCTAATTTCAGTATTCCGGTGACCCGATTCATGTCTTCTCTAAATACCCATTGGATCCAGTTAAAAATTTCATTTTTTTTTTCGAAAAATCAAAATTTTAAAATATATATATCTCCGATACTGGGCACAATCTGGACGTAGAAGTTATACTGCTGGAATCTACTAGTCTTAGGCTAATTTGAATATTCTGGTGACCCGATTCATGTCTTCTCTAAATACCCATTGGATCCAGTTAAAAATTTCATTTTTTTTTCTTTCGAAAAATCAAAATTTTAAAATATATATATCTCCGATACTGGGCACAATCTGGACGTAGAAATTATACTGCTGGAATCTACTAGTCTTATGCTAATTTCAATATTCTGGTGAGCCGATTCATGTCTTCTCTAAATACCCATTGGATCCACTTCAAAATTTCATATTTTTAATATTTTTATTCGAAAAATCTAAATTTTAAAATATATATATCTCCGATACTGGGCACAATCTGGACGTAGAAATTATACTACTGGAATCTACTAGTCTTAGGCTAATTTCAGTATACCGGTGACCCGATTCAAGTCTTCTCTAGATACCCATTGGATCCACTTAAAAATTTAATTTTTTTTCGAAAAATCAAAAATTTAAAATATATATATCTCCGATACTGGGCACAATCTGGACGTAGAAATTATACTGCTGGAATCTACTAGTCTTAGGCTAATTTGAATATTCCGGTAGCCCTATTCTTCTCTAAATACCCATTGATCCACTTAAAAATTTTATATTTTTTCATATTTTTTTTTTCGAAAAATCAAAATTTTAAAAGATATATATCTCCGATACTGGGCACATTCTGGACGTAGAAATTATACTGCTGGAATCCACTAGTCTTAGGCTAATTTCAGTATTCCGGTGACCCGATTCATGTCTTCTCTAAATACCCATTGGATCCACTTAAAATTTCATATTTTTTCATATTTTTTTTTTCAAAAAATCAAAATTTTAAAATACATATATCTCCGATACTGGGCACAATCTGGACGTAGAAATTATACTACTGGAATCTAATAGTCTTATGCTCATTTCAATATTCCGGTGACCCGATTCATGTCTTCTCTAAATACCCATTGGATCCACTTCAAAATTTCATATTTTTAATATTTTTTTCGAAAAATCAAAATTTTAAAATATATATATCTCCGATACTGGGCACAATCTGGACGTAGAAATTATACTGCTAGAATCTACTAGTCTTAGGCTAATTTCAATATTCCGGTGACCCGATTCATGTCTTCTCTAAATACCCATTGGATCCACTTAAAAATTTCATATTTTTTCATATTTTTTTCGAAAAATCAAAATTTTAAAATATATATATCTCCGATACTGGGCACATTCTGATTCGTATCTTCTCTAAATACCCATTGGATACACTTAAAATTTTCATATTTTTTTCGAAAAATCAAAATTTTAAAATATATATATCTCCGATACTGGGCACAATCTGGAAATAGAAATTATACAGCTCGAATCTACTGGTCTTAGGCTAATTTCAGTATTCCGGTGACCCGATTCAAGTCTTCTCTAGATACCCATTGGATCCACTTAAAAATTTAAGTTTTTTTTTCGAAAAATCAAAAATTTAAAATATATATATCTCCGATACTGGGCACAATCTGGACGTAGAAATTATACTGCTGGAATTTACTAGTCTTAGGCTAATTTCAACATTCCGGTGACCCGATTCAAGTCTTCTCTAGATACCCATTGGATCCACTTAAAACTTTCATATTTTTTTGATTTTTTTTTTTCGAAACATCAAAATTTTAAAATATATATATCTCCGATACTGGGCACAATCTGGACGTAGAAATTATACTGCTGGAATCTACTAGTCTTAGGCTAATTCCAATATTCCGGTGACCCGATTCGTATCTTCTCTAAATACCCATTGGATCCACTTAAAAGTTTCATATTTTTTTCGAAAAATCAAAATTTTAAAATATATATATCTCCGATACTGGGCACAATCTGGAAGTAGAAATTATACAGCTCGAATCTACTAGTCTTAAGCTAATTTCAGTATTCCGGTGACCCGATTCAAGTCTTCTCTAGATACCCATTGGATCCACTTAAAAATTTAAGTTTTTTTTCGAAAAATCAAAAATTTAAAATATATATATCTCCGATACTGGGCACAATCTGGACGTAGAAATTATACTGCTGGAATGTACTAGTCTTAGGCTAATTTGAATATTCCGGTAACCCTATTCTTCTCTAAATACCCATTGATCCACTTAAAAATTTAATATTTTTTCATATTTTTTTTCGAAAAATCAAAATTTTAAAAGATATATATCTGCGATGCTGGGCACATTCTGGACGTAGAAATTATACTGCTGGAATCCACTAGTCTTAGGCGAATACCAATATTTCGGTGACCCGATTCATGTCTTCTCTAAATACCCATTGGATCCACTTAAAAATTTCATATTTTTTCATATTTTTTTTTGGAAAATCAAAATTTTAAAATATATATATCTCCGATACTGGGCACAATCTGGACGTAGAAATTATTCTGCTGGAATCTACTAGTCTTATGCTGATTTCAATATTCCGGTGACCCGATTCATGTCTTCTCTAAATACCCATTGGATCCACTTCAAAATTTCATATTTTTAATATTTTTTTTCGAAAAATCTAAATTTTAAAATATATATATCTCCAATACTGGGCACAATCTGGACGTAGAAATTATACTGCTGGAATCCACTAGTCTTAGGCTAATTTCAATATTCCGGTGACCCGATTCATGTCTTCCTTAAATACCCATTGGATCCACTTAAAAATTTCATATTTTTTCATATTTTTTTTTCAAAAAATCAAAATTTTAAAATATATATATATCTCCGATACTGGGCACATTCTGGACGTAGAAATTATACTGCTGGAATCTACTAGTCTTAGGCTAATTTCAGTATTCCGGTGACCCGATTCATGTCTTCTCTAAATACCCATTGGATCCAGTTAAAAATTTCATTTTTTTTCTTTCGAAAAATCAAAATTTTAAAATATATATATCTCCGATACTGGGCACAATCTGGACGTAGAAGTTATACTGCTGGAATCTACTAGTCTTAGGCTAATTTGAATATTCTGGTGACCCGATTCATGTCTTCTCTAAATACCCATTGGATCCAGTTAAAAATTTCATTTTTTTTCTTTCGAAAAATCAAAATTTTAAAATATATATATCTCCGATACTGGGCACAATCTGGACGTAGAAATTATACTGCTGGAATCTACTAGTCTTATGCTAATTTCAATATTCTGGTGAGCCGATTCATGTCTTCTCTAAATACCCATTGGATCCACTTCAAAATTTCATATTTTTAATATTTTTATTCGAAAAATCTAAATTTTAAAATATATATATCTCCGATACTGGGCACAATCTGGACGTAGAAATTATACTACTGGAATCTACTAGTCTTAGGCTAATTTCAATATTCCGGTGACCCGATTCAAGTCTTCTCTAGATACCCATTGGATCCACTTAAAAATTTAATTTTTTTTCGAAAAATCAAAAATTTAAAATATATATATCTCCGATACTGGGCACAATCTGGACGTAGAAATTATACTGCTGGAATCTACTAGTCTTAGGCTAATTTGAGTATTCCGGTAACCCTATTCTTCTCTAAATACCCATTGATCCACTTAAAAATTTTATATTTTTTCATATTTTTTTTTTTCGAAAAATCAAAATTTTAAAAGATATATATCTCCGATACTGGGCACATTCTGGACGTAGAAATTATACTGCTGGAATCCACTAGTCTTAGGCTAATTTCAGTATTCCGGTGACCCGATTCATGTCTTCTCTAAATACCCATTGGATCCACTTAAAATTTCATATTTTTTCATATTTTTTTTTTCAAAAAATCAAAATTTTAAAATACATATATCTCCGATACTGGGCACAATCTGGACGTAGAAATTATACTACTGGAATCTAATAGTATTATGCTAATTTGAATATTCCGGTGACCCGATTCAAGTCTTCTCTAAATACCCATTGGATCCACTTAAAAATTTAATTTTTTTTTTTCGAAAAATCAAAATTTTAAAATATATATATCTCCGATACTGGGCACAATCTGAACGTAGAAATTATACTGCTGGAATCTACTAGTCCTATGCTAATTTCGATATTCCGGTGACCCGATGCATGTCTTCTTTAAATACCCATTGGATCCATTTAAAAATTTCGTATTTTTAATATTTTTTTTTTTCGCTAAATCAAAATTTTAAAATATATATATCTCCGATACTGGGCACAATCTGGACGTAGAAATTATACTGCTAGAATCTACTAGTCTTAGGCTAATTTCAATATTCCGGTGACCCGATTCATGTCTTCTCTAAATACCCATTGGATCCACTTAAAAATTTCATATTTTTTCATATTTTTTTCGAAAAATCAAAATTTTAAAATATATATATCTCCGATACTGGGCACATTCTGATTCGTATCTTCTCTAAATACCCATTGGATACACTTAAAATTTTCATATTTTTTTCGAAAAATCAAAATTTTAAAATATATATATCTCCGATACTGGGCACAATCTGGAAGTAGAAATTATACAGCTCGAATCTACTGGTCTTAGGCTAATTTCAGTATTCCGGTGACCCGATTCAAGTCTTCTCTAGATACCCATTGGATCCACTTAAAAATTTAAGTTTTTTTTTCGAAAAATCAAAAATTTAAAATATATATATCTCCGATACTGGGCACAATCTGGACGTAGAAATTATACTGCTGGAATTTACTAGTCTTAGGCTAATTTCAACATTCCGGTGACCCGATTCAAGTCTTCTCTAGATACCCATTGGATCCACTTAAAACTTTCATATTTTTTTGATTTTTTTTTTTCGAAACATCAAAATTTTAAAATATATATATCTCCGATACTGGGCACAATCTGGACGTAGAAATTATACTGCTGGAATCTACTAGTCTTAGGCTAATTCCAATATTCCGGTGACCCGATTCGTATCTTCTCTAAATACCCATTGGATCCACTTAAAAATTTCATATTTTTTTCGAAAAATCAAAATTTTAAAATATATATATCTCCGATACTGGGCACAATCTGGAAGTAGAAATTATACAGCTCGAATCTACTAGTCTTAAGCTAATTTCAGTATTCCGGTGACCCGATTCAAGTCTTCTCTAGATACCCATTGGATCCACTTAAAAATTTAAGTTTTTTTTCGAAAAATCAAAAATTTAAAATATATATATCTCCGATACTGGGCACAATCTGGACGTAGAAATTATACTGCTGGAATGTACTAGTCTTAGGCTAATTTGAATATTCCGGTAACCCTATTCTTCTCTAAATACCCATTGATCCACTTAAAAATTTAATATTTTTTCATATTTTTTTTCGAAAAATCAAAATTTTAAAAGATATATATCTGCGATGCTGGGCACATTCTGGACGTAGAAATTATATTGCTGGAATCCACTAGTCTTAGGCGAATACCAATATTTCGGTGACCCGATTCATGTCTTCTCTAAATACCCATTGGATCCACTTAAAAATTTCATATTTTTTCATATTTTTTTTTGGAAAATCAAAATTTTAAAATATATATATCTCCGATACTGGGCACATTCTGGACGTAGAAATTATACTGCTGGAATCTACTAGTCTTAGGCTAATTTCAGTATTCCGGTGACCCGATTCATGTCTTCTCTAAATACCCATTGGATCCAGTTAAAAATTTCATTTTTTTTTTCGAAAAATCAAAATTTTAAAATATATATATCTCCGATACTGGGCACAATCTGGACGTAGAAGTTATACTGCTGGAATCTACTAGTCTTAGGCTAATTTGAATATTCTGGTGACCCGATTCATGTCTTCTCTAAATACCCATTGGATCCAGTTAAAAATTTCATTTTTTTTTCTTTCGAAAAATCAAAATTTTAAAATATATATATCTCCGATACTGGGCACAATCTGGACGTAGAAATTATACTGCTGGAATCTACTAGTCTTATGCTAATTTCAATATTCTGGTGAGCCGATTCATGTCTTCTCTAAATACCCATTGGATCCACTTCAAAATTTCATATTTTTAATATTTTTATTCGAAAAATCTAAATTTTAAAATATATATATCTCCGATACTGGGCACAATCTGGACGTAGAAATTATACTACTGGAATCTACTAGTCTTAGGCTAATTTCAATATACCGGTGACCCGATTCAAGTCTTCTCTAGATACCCATTGGATCCACTTAAAAATTTAATTTTTTTTCGAAAAATCAAAAATTTAAAATATATATATCTCCGATACTGGGCACAATCTGGACGTAGAAATTATACTGCTGGAATCTACTAGTCTTAGGCTAATTTGAATATTCCGGTAGCCCTATTCTTCTCTAAATACCCATTGATCCACTTAAAAATTTTATATTTTTTCATATTTTTTTTTTCGAAAAATCAAAATTTTAAAAGATATATATCTCCGATACTGGGCACATTCTGGACGTAGAAATTATACTGCTGGAATCCACTAGTCTTAGGCTAATTTCAGTATTCCGGTGACCCGATTCATGTCTTCTCTAAATACCCATTGGATCCACTTAAAATTTCATATTTTTTCATATTTTTTTTTTCAAAAAATCAAAATTTTAAAATACATATATCTCCGATACTGGGCACAATCTGGACGTAGAAATTATACTACTGGAATCTAATAGTCTTATGCTCATTTCAATATTCCGGTGACCCGATTCATGTCTTCTCTAAATACCCATTGGATCCACTTCAAAATTTCATATTTTTAATATTTTTTTCGAAAAATCAAAATTTTAAAATATATATATCTCCGATACTGGGCACAATCTGGACGTAGAAATTATACTGCTAGAATCTACTAGTCTTAGGCTAATTTCAATATTCCGGTGACCCGATTCATGTCTTCTCTAAATACCCATTGGATCCACTTAAAAATTTCATATTTTTTCATATTTTTTTCGAAAAATCAAAATTTTAAAATATATATATCTCCGATACTGGGCACATTCTGATTCGTATCTTCTCTAAATACCCATTGGATACACTTAAAATTTTCATATTTTTTTCGAAAAATCAAAATTTTAAAATATATATATCTCCGATACTGGGCACAATCTGGAAGTAGAAATTATACAGCTCGAATCTACTGGTCTTAGGCTAATTTCAGTATTCCGGTGACCCGATTCAAGTCTTCTCTAGATACCCATTGGATCCACTTAAAAATTTAAGTTTTTTTTTCGAAAAATCAAAAATTTAAAATATATATATCTCCGATACTGGGCACAATCTGGACGTAGAAATTATACTGCTGGAATTTACTAGTCTTAGGCTAATTTCAACATTCCGGTGACCCGATTCAAGTCTTCTCTAGATACCCATTGGATCCACTTAAAACTTTCATATTTTTTTGATTTTTTTTTTTCGAAACATCAAAATTTTAAAATATATATATCTCCGATACTGGGCACAATCTGGACGTAGAAATTATACTGCTGGAATCTACTAGTCTTAGGCTAATTCCAATATTCCGGTGACCCGATTCGTATCTTCTCTAAATACCCATTGGATCCACTTAAAAGTTTCATATTTTTTTCGAAAAATCAAAATTTTAAAATATATATATCTCCGATACTGGGCACAATCTGGAAGTAGAAATTATACAGCTCGAATCTACTAGTCTTAAGCTAATTTCAGTATTCCGGTGACCCGATTCAAGTCTTCTCTAGATACCCATTGGATCCACTTAAAAATTTAAGTTTTTTTTCGAAAAATCAAAAATTTAAAATATATATATCTCCGATACTGGGCACAATCTGGACGTAGAAATTATACTGCTGGAATGTACTAGTCTTAGGCTAATTTGAATATTCCGGTAACCCTATTCTTCTCTAAATACCCATTGATCCACTTAAACATTTAATATTTTTTCATATTTTTTTTCGAAAAATCAAAATTTTAAAAGATATATATCTGCGATGCTGGGCACATTCTGGACGTAGAAATTATACTGCTGGAATCCACTAGTCTTAGGCGAATACCAATATTTCGGTGACCCGATTCATGTCTTCTCTAAATACCCATTGGATCCACTTAAAAATTTCATATTTTTTCATATTTTTTTTTGGAAAATCAAAATTTTAAAATATATATATCTCCGATACTGGGCACAATCTGGACGTAGAAATTATTCTGCTGGAATCTACTAGTCTTATGCTGATTTCAATATTCCGGTGACCCGATTCATGTCTTCTCTAAATACCCATTGGATCCACTTCAAAATTTCATATTTTTAATATTTTTTTTCGAAAAATCTAAATTTTAAAATATATATATCTCCAATACTGGGCACAATCTGGACGTAGAAATTATACTGCTGGAATCCACTAGTCTTAGGCTAATTTCAATATTCCGGTGACCCGATTCATGTCTTCCTTAAATACCCATTGGATCCACTTAAAAATTTCATATTTTTTCATATTTTTTTTCAAAAAATCAAAATTTTAAAATATATATATATCTCCGATACTGGGCACATTCTGGACGTAGAAATTATACTGCTGGAATCTACTAGTCTTAGGCTAATTTCAGTATTCCGGTGACCCGATTCATGTCTTCTCTAAATACCCATTGGATCCAGTTAAAAATTTCATTTTTTTTCTTTCGAAAAATCAAAATTTTAAAATATATATATCTCCGATACTGGGCACAATCTGGACGTAGAAGTTATACTGCTGGAATCTACTAGTCTTAGGCTAATTTGAATATTCTGGTGACCCGATTCATGTCTTCTCTAAATACCCATTGGATCCAGTTAAAAATTTCATTTTTTTTCTTTCGAAAAATCAAAATTTTAAAATATATATATCTCCGATACTGGGCACAATCTGGACGTAGAAATTATACTGCTGGAATCTACTAGTCTTATGCTAATTTCAATATTCTGGTGAGCCGATTCATGTCTTCTCTAAATACCCATTGGATCCACTTCAAAATTTCATATTTTTAATATTTTTATTCGAAAAATCTAAATTTTAAAATATATATATCTCCGATACTGGGCACAATCTGGACGTAGAAATTATACTACTGGAATCTACTAGTCTTAGGCTAATTTCAATATTCCGGTGACCCGATTCAAGTCTTCTCTAGATACCCATTGGATCCACTTAAAAATTTAATTTTTTTTCGAAAAATCAAAAATTTAAAATATATATATCTCCGATACTGGGCACAATCTGGACGTAGAAATTATACTGCTGGAATCTACTAGTCTTAGGCTAATTTGAATATTCCGGTAACCCTATTCTTCTCTAAATACCCATTGATCCACTTAAAAATTTTATATTTTTTCATATTTTTTTTTTCGAAAAATCAAAATTTTAAAAGATATATATCTCCGATACTGGGCACATTCTGGACGTAGAAATTATACTGCTGGAATCCACTAGTCTTAGGCTAATTTCAGTATTCCGGTGACCCGATTCATGTCTTCTCTAAATACCCATTGGATCCACTTAAAATTTCATATTTTTTCATATTTTTTTTTTCAAAAAATCAAAATTTTAAAATACATATATCTCCGATACTGGGCACAATCTGGACGTAGAAATTATACTACTGGAATCTAATAGTATTATGCTAATTTGAATATTCCGGTGACCCGATTCAAGTCTTCTCTAAATACCCATTGGATCCACTTAAAAATTTAATTTTTTTTTTTCGAAAAATCAAAATTTTAAAATATATATATCTCCGATACTGGGCACAATCTGGACGTAGAAGTTATACTGCTGGAATCTACTAGTCTTAGGCTAATTTGAATATTCTGGTGACCCGATTCATGTCTTCTCTAAATACCCATTGGATCCAGTTAAAAATTTCATTTTTTTTCTTTCGAAAAATCAAAATTTTAAAATATATATATCTCCGATACTGGGCACAATCTGGACGTAGAAATTATACTGCTGGAATCTACTAGTCTTATGCTAATTTCAATATTCTGGTGAGCCGATTCATGTCTTCTCTAAATACCCATTGGATCCACTTCAAAATTTCATATTTTTAATATTTTTATTCGAAAAATCTAAATTTTAAAATATATATATCTCCGATACTGGGCACAATCTGGACGTAGAAATTATACTACTGGAATCTACTAGTCTTAGGCTAATTTCAATATTCCGGTGACCCGATTCAAGTCTTCTCTAGATACCCATTGGATCCACTTAAAAATTTAATTTTTTTTCGAAAAATCAAAAATTTAAAATATATATATCTCCGATACTGGGCACAATCTGGACGTAGAAATTATACTGCTGGAATCTACTAGTCTTAGGCTAATTTGAGTATTCCGGTAACCCTATTCTTCTCTAAATACCCATTGATCCACTTAAAAATTTTATATTTTTTCATATTTTTTTTTTTCGAAAAATCAAAATTTTAAAAGATATATATCTCCGATACTGGGCACATTCTGGACGTAGAAATTATACTGCTGGAATCCACTAGTCTTAGGCTAATTTCAGTATTCCGGTGACCCGATTCATGTCTTCTCTAAATACCCATTGGATCCACTTAAAATTTCATATTTTTTCATATTTTTTTTTTCAAAAAATCAAAATTTTAAAATACATATATCTCCGATACTGGGCACAATCTGGACGTAGAAATTATACTACTGGAATCTAATAGTATTATGCTAATTTGAATATTCCGGTGACCCGATTCAAGTCTTCTCTAAATACCCATTGGATCCACTTAAAAATTTAATTTTTTTTTTTCGAAAAATCAAAATTTTAAAATATATATATCTCCGATACTGGGCACAATCTGAACGTAGAAATTATACTGCTGGAATCTACTAGTCCTATGCTAATTTCAATATTCCGGTGACCCGATTCATGTCTTCTTTAAATACCCATTGGATCCATTTAAAAATTTCGTATTTTTAATATTTTTTTTTTTCGCTAAATCAAAATTTTAAAATATATATATCTCCGATACTGGGCACAATCTGGACGTAGAAATTATACTGCTAGAATCTACTAGTCTTAGGCTAATTTCAATATTCCGGTGACCCGATTCATGTCTTCTCTAAATACCCATTGGATCCACTTAAAAATTTCATATTTTTTCATATTTTTTTCGAAAAATCAAAATTTTAAAATATATATATCTCCGATACTGGGCACATTCTGATTCGTATCTTCTCTAAATACCCATTGGATACACTTAAAATTTTCATATTTTTTTCGAAAAATCAAAATTTTAAAATATATATATCTCCGATACTGGGCACAATCTGGAAGTAGAAATTATACAGCTCGAATCTACTGGTCTTAGGCTAATTTCAGTATTCCGGTGACCCGATTCAAGTCTTCTCTAGATACCCATTGGATCCACTTAAAAATTTAAGTTTTTTTTCGAAAAATCAAAAATTTAAAATATATATATCTCCGATACTGGGCACAATCTGGACGTAGAAATTATACTGCTGGAATGTACTAGTCTTAGGCTAATTTGAATATTCCGGTAACCCTATTCTTCTCTAAATACCCATTGATCCACTTAAAAATTTAATATTTTTTCATATTTTTTTTCGAAAAATCAAAATTTTAAAAGATATATATCTGCGATGCTGGGCACATTCTGGACGTAGAAATTATATTGCTGGAATCCACTAGTCTTAGGCGAATACCAATATTTCGGTGACCCGATTCATGTCTTCTCTAAATACCCATTGGATCCACTTAAAAATTTCATATTTTTTCATATTTTTTTTTGGAAAATCAAAATTTTAAAATATATATATCTCCGATACTGGGCACATTCTGGACGTAGAAATTATACTGCTGGAATCTACTAGTCTTAGGCTAATTTCAGTATTCCGGTGACCCGATTCATGTCTTCTCTAAATACCCATTGGATCCAGTTAAAAATTTCATTTTTTTTTTCGAAAAATCAAAATTTTAAAATATATATATCTCCGATACTGGGCACAATCTGGACGTAGAAGTTATACTGCTGGAATCTACTAGTCTTAGGCTAATTTGAATATTCTGGTGACCCGATTCATGTCTTCTCTAAATACCCATTGGATCCAGTTAAAAATTTCATTTTTTTTTCTTTCGAAAAATCAAAATTTTAAAATATATATATCTCCGATACTGGGCACAATCTGGACGTAGAAATTATACTGCTGGAATCTACTAGTCTTATGCTAATTTCAATATTCTGGTGAGCCGATTCATGTCTTCTCTAAATACCCATTGGATCCACTTCAAAATTTCATATTTTTAATATTTTTATTCGAAAAATCTAAATTTTAAAATATATATATCTCCGATACTGGGCACAATCTGGACGTAGAAATTATACTACTGGAATCTACTAGTCTTAGGCTAATTTCAATATACCGGTGACCCGATTCAAGTCTTCTCTAGATACCCATTGGATCCACTTAAAAATTTAATTTTTTTTCGAAAAATCAAAAATTTAAAATATATATATCTCCGATACTGGGCACAATCTGGACGTAGAAATTATACTGCTGGAATCTACTAGTCTTAGGCTAATTTGAATATTCCGGTAGCCCTATTCTTCTCTAAATACCCATTGATCCACTTAAAAATTTTATATTTTTTCATATTTTTTTTTTCGAAAAATCAAAATTTTAAAAGATATATATCTCCGATACTGGGCACATTCTGGACGTAGAAATTATACTGCTGGAATCCACTAGTCTTAGGCTAATTTCAGTATTCCGGTGACCCGATTCATGTCTTCTCTAAATACCCATTGGATCCACTTAAAATTTCATATTTTTTCATATTTTTTTTTTCAAAAAATCAAAATTTTAAAATACATATATCTCCGATACTGGGCACAATCTGGACGTAGAAATTATACTACTGGAATCTAATAGTCTTATGCTCATTTCAATATTCCGGTGACCCGATTCATGTCTTCTCTAAATACCCATTGGATCCACTTCAAAATTTCATATTTTTAATATTTTTTTCGAAAAATCAAAATTTTAAAATATATATATCTCCGATACTGGGCACAATCTGGACGTAGAAATTATACTGCTAGAATCTACTAGTCTTAGGCTAATTTCAATATTCCGGTGACCCGATTCATGTCTTCTCTAAATACCCATTGGATCCACTTAAAAATTTCATATTTTTTCATATTTTTTTCGAAAAATCAAAATTTTAAAATATATATATCTCCGATACTGGGCACATTCTGATTCGTATCTTCTCTAAATACCCATTGGATACACTTAAAATTTTCATATTTTTTTCGAAAAATCAAAATTTTAAAATATATATATCTCCGATACTGGGCACAATCTGGAAGTAGAAATTATACAGCTCGAATCTACTGGTCTTAGGCTAATTTCAGTATTCCGGTGACCCGATTCAAGTCTTCTCTAGATACCCATTGGATCCACTTAAAAATTTAAGTTTTTTTTTCGAAAAATCAAAAATTTAAAATATATATATCTCCGATACTGGGCACAATCTGGACGTAGAAATTATACTGCTGGAATTTACTAGTCTTAGGCTAATTTCAACATTCCGGTGACCCGATTCAAGTCTTCTCTAGATACCCATTGGATCCACTTAAAACTTTCATATTTTTTTGATTTTTTTTTTTCGAAACATCAAAATTTTAAAATATATATATCTCCGATACTGGGCACAATCTGGACGTAGAAATTATACTGCTGGAATCTACTAGTCTTAGGCTAATTCCAATATTCCGGTGACCCGATTCGTATCTTCTCTAAATACCCATTGGATCCACTTAAAAGTTTCATATTTTTTTCGAAAAATCAAAATTTTAAAATATATATATCTCCGATACTGGGCACAATCTGGAAGTAGAAATTATACAGCTCGAATCTACTAGTCTTAAGCTAATTTCAGTATTCCGGTGACCCGATTCAAGTCTTCTCTAGATACCCATTGGATCCACTTAAAAATTTAAGTTTTTTTTCGAAAAATCAAAAATTTAAAATATATATATCTCCGATACTGGGCACAATCTGGACGTAGAAATTATACTGCTGGAATGTACTAGTCTTAGGCTAATTTGAATATTCCGGTAACCCTATTCTTCTCTAAATACCCATTGATCCACTTAAAAATTTAATATTTTTTCATATTTTTTTTCGAAAAATCAAAATTTTAAAAGATATATATCTGCGATGCTGGGCACATTCTGGACGTAGAAATTATACTGCTGGAATCCACTAGTCTTAGGCGAATACCAATATTTCGGTGACCCGATTCATGTCTTCTCTAAATACCCATTGGATCCACTTAAAAATTTCATATTTTTTCATATTTTTTTTTGGAAAATCAAAATTTTAAAATATATATATCTCCGATACTGGGCACAATCTGGACGTAGAAATTATTCTGCTGGAATCTACTAGTCTTATGCTGATTTCAATATTCCGGTGACCCGATTCATGTCTTCTCTAAATACCCATTGGATCCACTTCAAAATTTCATATTTTTAATATTTTTTTTCGAAAAATCTAAATTTTAAAATATATATATCTCCAATACTGGGCACAATCTGGACGTAGAAATTATACTGCTGGAATCCACTAGTCTTAGGCTAATTTCAATATTCCGGTGACCCGATTCATGTCTTCCTTAAATACCCATTGGATCCACTTAAAAATTTCATATTTTTTCATATTTTTTTTTGGAAAATCAAAATTTTAAAATATATATATATCTCCGATACTGGGCACATTCTGGACGTAGAAATTATACTGCTGGAATCTACTAGTCTTAGGCTAATTTCAGTATTCCGGTGACCCGATTCATGTCTTCTCTAAATACCCATTGGATCCAGTTAAAAATTTCATTTTTTTTCTTTCGAAAAATCAAAATTTTAAAATATATATATCTCCGATACTGGGCACAATCTGGACGTAGAAGTTATACTGCTGGAATCTACTAGTCTTAGGCTAATTTGAATATTCTGGTGACCCGATTCATGTCTTCTCTAAATACCCATTGGATCCAGTTAAAAATTTCATTTTTTTTCTTTCGAAAAATCAAAATTTTAAAATATATATATCTCCGATACTGGGCACAATCTGGACGTAGAAATTATACTGCTGGAATCTACTAGTCTTATGCTAATTTCAATATTCTGGTGAGCCGATTCATGTCTTCTCTAAATACCCATTGGATCCACTTCAAAATTTCATATTTTTAATATTTTTATTCGAAAAATCTAAATTTTAAAATATATATATCTCCGATACTGGGCACAATCTGGACGTAGAAATTATACTACTGGAATCTACTAGTCTTAGGCTAATTTCAATATTCCGGTGACCCGATTCAAGTCTTCTCTAGATACCCATTGGATCCACTTAAAAATTTAATTTTTTTTCGAAAAATCAAAAATTTAAAATATATATATCTCCGATACTGGGCACAATCTGGACGTAGAAATTATACTGCTGGAATCTACTAGTCTTAGGCTAATTTGAATATTCCGGTAACCCTATTCTTCTCTAAATACCCATTGATCCACTTAAAAATTTTATATTTTTTCATATTTTTTTTTTCGAAAAATCAAAATTTTAAAAGATATATATCTCCGATACTGGGCACATTCTGGACGTAGAAATTATACTGCTGGAATCCACTAGTCTTAGGCTAATTTCAGTATTCCGGTGACCCGATTCATGTCTTCTCTAAATACCCATTGGATCCACTTAAAATTTCATATTTTTTCATATTTTTTTTTTCAAAAAATCAAAATTTTAAAATACATATATCTCCGATACTGGGCACAATCTGGACGTAGAAATTATACTACTGGAATCTAATAGTATTATGCTAATTTGAATATTCCGGTGACCCGATTCAAGTCTTCTCTAAATACCCATTGGATCCACTTAAAAATTTAATTTTTTTTTTTCGAAAAATCAAAATTTTAAAATATATATATCTCCGATACTGGGCACAATCTGAACGTAGAAATTATACTGCTGGAATCTACTAGTCCTATGCTAATTTCAATATTCCGGTGACCCGATTCATGTCTTCTTTAAATACCCATTGGATCCATTTAAAAATTTCGTATTTTTAATATTTTTTTTTTTCGCTAAATCAAAATTTTAAAATATATATATCTCCGATACTGGGCACAATCTGGACGTAGAAATTATACTGCTAGAATCTACTAGTCTTAGGCTAATTTCAATATTCCGGTGACCCGATTCATGTCTTCTCTAAATACCCATTGGATCCACTTAAAAATTTCATATTTTTTCATATTTTTTTCGAAAAATCAAAATTTTAAAATATATATATCTCCGATACTGGGCACATTCTGATTCGTATCTTCTCTAAATACCCATTGGATACACTTAAAATTTTCATATTTTTTTCGAAAAATCAAAATTTTAAAATATATATATCTCCGATACTGGGCACAATCTGGAAGTAGAAATTATACAGCTCGAATCTACTGGTCTTAGGCTAATTTCAGTATTCCGGTGACCCGATTCAAGTCTTCTCTAGATACCCATTGGATCCACTTAAAAATTTAAGTTTTTTTTTCGAAAAATCAAAAATTTAAAATATATATATCTCCGATACTGGGCACAATCTGGACGTAGAAATTATACTGCTGGAATTTACTAGTCTTAGGCTAATTTCAACATTCCGGTGACCCGATTCAAGTCTTCTCTAGATACCCATTGGATCCACTTAAAACTTTCATATTTTTTTGATTTTTTTTTTTCGAAACATCAAAATTTTAAAATATATATATCTCCGATACTGGGCACAATCTGGACGTAGAAATTATACTGCTGGAATCTACTAGTCTTAGGCTAATTCCAATATTCCGGTGACCCGATTCGTATCTTCTCTAAATACCCATTGGATCCACTTAAAAATTTCATATTTTTTTCGAAAAATCAAAATTTTAAAATATATATATCTCCGATACTGGGCACAATCTGGAAGTAGAAATTATACAGCTCGAATCTACTAGTCTTAAGCTAATTTCAGTATTCCGGTGACCCGATTCAAGTCTTCTCTAGATACCCATTGGATCCACTTAAAAATTTAAGTTTTTTTTCGAAAAATCAAAAATTTAAAATATATATATCTCCGATACTGGGCACAATCTGGACGTAGAAATTATACTGCTGGAATGTACTAGTCTTAGGCTAATTTGAATATTCCGGTAACCCTATTCTTCTCTAAATACCCATTGATCCACTTAAAAATTTAATATTTTTTCATATTTTTTTTCGAAAAATCAAAATTTTAAAAGATATATATCTGCGAAGCTGGGCACATTCTGGACGTAGAAATTATATTGCTGGAATCCACTAATCTTAGGCGAATACCAATATTTCGGTGACCCGATTCATGTCTTCTCTAAATACCCATTGGATCCACTTAAAAATTTCATATTTTTTCATATTTTTTTTTGGAAAATCAAAATTTTAAAATATATATATCTCCGATACTGGGCACAATCTGGACGTAGAAATTATTCTGCTGGAATCTACTAGTCTTATGCTGATTTCAATATTCCGGTGACCCGATTCATGTCTTCTCTAAATACCCATTGGATCCACTTCAAAATTTCATATTTTTAATATTTTTTTTCGAAAAATCTAAATTTTAAAATATATATATCTCCAATACTGGGCACAATCTGGACGTAGAAATTATACTGCTGGAATCCACTAGTCTTAGGCTAATTTCAATATTCCGGTGACCCGATTCATGTCTTCCTTAAATACCCATTGGATCCACTTAAAAATTTCATATTTTTTCATATTTTTTTTCAAAAAATCAAAATTTTAAAATATATATATATCTCCGATACTGGGCACATTCTGGACGTAGAAATTATACTGCTGGAATCTACTAGTCTTAGGCTAATTTCAGTATTCCGGTGACCCGATTCATGTCTTCTCTAAATACCCATTGGATCCAGTTAAAAATTTCATTTTTTTTTTCGAAAAATCAAAATTTTAAAATATATATATCTCCGATACTGGGCACAATCTGGACGTAGAAGTTATACTGCTGGAATCTACTAGTCTTAGGCTAATTTGAATATTCTGGTGACCCGATTCATGTCTTCTCTAAATACCCATTGGATCCAGTTAAAAATTTCATTTTTTTTCTTTCGAAAAATCAAAATTTTAAAATATATATATCTCCGATACTGGGCACAATCTGGACGTAGAAATTATACTGCTGGAATCTACTAGTCTTATGCTAATTTCAATATTCTGGTGAGCCGATTCATGTCTTCTCTAAATACCCATTGGATCCACTTCAAAATTTCATATTTTTAATATTTTTATTCGAAAAATCTAAATTTTAAAATATATATATCTCCGATACTGGGCACAATCTGGACGTAGAAATTATACTACTGGAATCTACTAGTCTTAGGCTAATTTCAATATTCCGGTGACCCGATTCAAGTCTTCTCTAGATACCCATTGGATCCACTTAAAAATTTAATTTTTTTTCGAAAAATCAAAAATTTAAAATATATATATCTCCGATACTGGGCACAATCTGGACGTAGAAATTATACTGCTGGAATCTACTAGTCTTAGGCTAATTTGAATATTCCGGTAACCCTATTCTTCTCTAAATACCCATTGATCCACTTAAAAATTTTATATTTTTTCATATTTTTTTTTTCGAAAAATCAAAATTTTAAAAGATATATATCTCCGATACTGGGCACATTCTGGACGTAGAAATTATACTGCTGGAATCCACTAGTCTTAGGCTAATTTCAGTATTCCGGTGACCCGATTCATGTCTTCTCTAAATACCCATTGGATCCACTTAAAATTTCATATTTTTTCATATTTTTTTTTTCAAAAAATCAAAATTTTAAAATACATATATCTCCGATACTGGGCACAATCTGGACGTAGAAATTATACTACTGGAATCTAATAGTCTTATGCTAATTTCAATATTCCGGTGACCCGATTCATGTCTTCTCTAAATACCCATTGGATCCACTTCAAAATTTCATATTTTTAATATTTTTTTCGAAAAATCAAAATTTTAAAATATATATATCTCCGATACTGGGCACAATCTGGACGTAGAAATTATACTGCTGGAATCCACTAGCCTTAGGCTAATTTCAGTATTCCGGTGACCCGATTCATGTCTTCTCTAAATACCCATTGGATCCACTTAAAAATTTCATATTTTTTCATATTTTTTCTTTCGAAAAATCAAAATTTTAAAATATATATATCTCCGATACTGGGCACAATCTGGACGTAGAAATTATACTACTGGAATCTAATAGTCTTATGCTAATTTCAGTATTCCAGTGACCCGATTCATGTCTTCCTAAATACCCATTGGATCCACTTAAAAATTTCATATTTTTTCATATTTTTTTCGAAAAATCAAAATTTTAAAATATATATATATCTGCGATACTAGGCACATTCTGGACGTAGAAATTATACTGCTGGAATCCACTAGTCTTAGGCTAATTTTAATATTGCGGTGACCCGATTCATGTCTTCTCTAAATACCCATTGGATCCACTTAAAAATTTCATATTTTTTTTTCGAAAAATCAAAATTTAAAATATATATATCTCCGATACTGGGCACAATCTAGACGGAGAAATTATACTGCTGGAATCTACTAGTCTTAGGCTAATTTGAATATTCCGGTGACCCGATTCAAGTCTTCTCTAAATACCCATTGGATCCACTTAAAAATTTAATTTTTTTTTTTCGAAAAATCAAAATTTTAAAATATATATATCTCCGATACTGGGCACAATCTGAACGTAGAAATTATACTGCTGGAATCTACTAGTCCTATGCTAATTTCAATATTCCGGTGACCCGATTCATGTCTTCTTTAAATACCCATTGGATCCATTTAAAAATTTCATATTTTTAATATTTTTTTTTTTCGCTAAATCAAAATTTTAAAATATATATATCTCCGATACTGGGCACAATCTGGACGTAGAAATTATACTGCTAGAATCTACTAGTCTTAGGCTAATTTCAATATTTCGGTGACCCGATTCATGTCTTCTCTAAATACCCATTGGATCCACTTAAAAATTTCATATTTTTTCATATTTTTTTCGAAAAATCAAAATTTTAAAATATATATATCTCCGATACTGGGCACATTCTGGACATAGAAATTATACTGCTAGAATCCACTAGTCTTAGGCTAATTTCAGTATTCCGGTGACCTGATTCATGTCTTCTCTAAATACCCATTGAATCCACTTAAAAATTTCATATTTTTTCATATTTTTTTTTTCGAAAAATCTAAATTATAATATATATATATCTCCGCTACTGGGCACAATCTGGATGTAGAAATTATACTGCTGGAATCTACTAGTCTTAGGCTAATTTGAATATTCCAGTGACCCGATTCAAGTCTTCTCTAAATAACCATTGCATCCACTTAAAAATTTCATATTTGTTCATATTTTTTTCGAAAAATCAAAATTTTAAAATATATATATCTCCGATACTGGGCACAATCTGGACGTAGAAATTATACTGCTGGAATCTACTAGCCTTAGGCTAATTTCAATATTCCGGTGACCCGATTCATGTCTTCTATAAATATCCATTGGATCCACTTAAAAATTTCATTTTTTTTTTTTGATTTTTTTTCGAAAAATCAAAATTTTAAAATATATACATCTCCGATACTGGTCACAATCTGGACGTAAAAATTATACTGCTGGATTCCACTAGTCTTAGGCTAATTTAAATATTCCGGTGACCCGATTCATGTCTTCTCTAAATACCCATTGGATCCACTTAAAAATTTCATATTTGTTCATATTTTTTTCGAAAAATCAAAATTTTAAAATATATATATCTCCGATACTAGGCACATTCTGGACGTAGAAATTATACTGCTGGAATCTACTAGCCTTAAGATAATTTTAATATTGCGGTGACCCGATTCATGTCTTCTCTAAATACCCATTGGATCCACTTCAAAATTTTATATTTTTAATATTTTTTTCGAAAAATCAAAATTTTAAAATATATATATCTCCGATACTGGGCACAATTTGGACGTAGAAATTATACTGCTGGAATCTACTAGTATTAGGCTAATTTCAGTATTCCAGTGACCCGATTCATGTCTTCCTAAATACCCATTGGATCCACTTAAAAATTTCATATTTTTTCATATTTTTTTCGAAAAATCAAAATTTTAAAATATATATATCTCCGATACTAGGCACATTCTGGACGTAGAAATTATACTGCTGGAATCCACTAGTCTTAGGCTAATTTTAATATTGCGGTGACCCGATTCATGTCTTCTCTAAATACCCATTGGATCCACTTAAAAATTTCATTTTTTTTTTTTTCGAAAAATCAAAATTTAAAATATATATATATCTCCGATACTGGGCACAATCTAGACGGAGAAATTATACGGCTGGAATCTACTAGTCTTAGGCTAATTTGAATATTCCGGTGACCCGATTCAAGTCTTCTCTAAATACCCATTGGATCCACTTAAAAATTTCATATTTTTTTTTTCGAAAAATCAAAATTTTAAAATATATTTATATCCGATACTGGGCACAATCTGAACGTAGAAATTATACTGCTGGAATCTACTAGTCCTATGCTAATTTCAATATTCCGGTGACCCGATTCATGTCTTCTTTAAATACCCATTGGATTTATTTAAAAATTTCGTATTTTTAATATTTTTTTTTCGCTAAATCAAAATTTTAAAATATATATATCTCCGATACTGGGCACAATCTGGACGTAGAAATTATACTGCTAGAATCTACTAGTCTTAGGCTAATTTCAATATTCCGGTGACCCGATTCATGTCTTCTCTAAATACCCATTGAATCCACTTAAAAATTTCATATTTTTTCATATTTTTTTTCGAAAAATCAAAATTATAAAATATATATATCTCCAATACTGGGCACAATCTGGATGTAGAAATTATACTGCTGGAATCTACTAGTCTTAGGCTAATTTGAATATTCCGGTGACCCGATTCAAGTCTTCTCTAGATAACCATTGGATCCACTTAAAAATTTCATATTTGTTCATATTTTTTTCGAAAAATCAAAATTTTAAAATATATATATCTCCGATACTGGGCACAATCTGGACGTAGAAATTATACTGCTGGAATCTACTAGCCTTAGGCTAATTTCAATATTCCGGTGACCCGATTCATGTCTTCTCTAAATATCCATTGGATCCACTTAAAAATTTCATTTTTTTTTTGATTTTTTTTCGAAAAATCAAAATTTTAAAATATATATATCTCCGATACTGGTCACAATCTGGACGTAAAAATTATACTGCTGGATTCCACTAGTCTTAGGCTAATTTAAATATTCCGGTGACCCGATTCATGTCTTCTCTAAATACCCATTGGATACACTTAAAAATTTCATATTTTTTCATATTTTTAGGTCTCTACTAGTCTTAGGCTAATTTCAATATTATGGTGACCCGATTCATGTCTTCTCTAAATACCCATTGGATCCACTTAAAAATTTCATATTTTATCATATTTTTTTTTTGAAAAATCAAAATTATAAAATATATATATCTCCGATACTGGGCACAATCTGGACGTAGAAATTATACTGCTGGAATCTACTAGTCTTAGGCTAATTTGAATATTCCGGTGACCCGATTCAAGTCTTCTCTAAATAACCATTGGATCCACTTAAAAATTTCATATTTGTTCATATTTTTTTCGAAAAATCAAAATTTTAAAATATTTATATCTCCGATACTGGGCACAATCTGGACGTAGAAATTATACTGCTGGAATCTACTAGCCTTAAGATAATTTCAGTATTCCGGTGACCCGATTCATGTCTTCTCTAAATATCCATTGGATCCACTTAAAAATTTCATTTTTTTTTTTTGATTTTTTTTCGAAAATTCAAAATTTTAAAATATATATATCTCCGATACTGGTCACAATCTGGACGTAAAAATTATACTGCTGGATTCCACTAGTCTTAGGCTAATTTAAATATTCCGGTGACCCGATTCATGTCTTCTCTAAATACCCATTGGATACACTTAAAAATTTCATATTTTTTCATATTTTTAGGTCTCTACTAGTCTTAGGCTAATTTCAATATTCCGGTGACCCGATTAATGTCTTCTCTAAATACCCATTGGATCCACTTGAAAATTTCATATTTTTTTTTCGAAAAATCAAAATTTTAAAATATATATAATTCGCCGATACTGGGCACAATCTGGATGTAGAAATTATACTGATGGAATCCATTAGTCTTAGGCTAATTTCAATATTCCGGTGACCCGATTCATGTCCTCGCTAAATACCCATTGGATCCACTTAAAAATTTTATATTTTTTTATATTTTTTTTTTTCGAAAAATCAAGATTTTAAAATATATACATATATCTCCGATACTGGGCACAATCTGCACGTAGAAATTATACTGCTGGAATCAACTAGCCTTAGGCTAATTTCAATATTCCTGTGACCCGATTCATGTCTTCTCTAATTACCATCCACTTAAAAATTTCATATTTTTTTTGATTCCTTTTTTTTTGCAAAAAATCAAAATTTTAAAATATATATATCTCCGATACTGGGCACAATCTAGACGTAGAAATTATACTGCTGGAATCTGCTAGTCTTAGGCTAATTTCAATATTCTGCTGACCCGATTCATGTCTTCTCTTAAAAATTTCATTTTTTTTTTTTAAATCAAAATTTTAAAATATATATATCTCCATACTGGGCACATTCTGGACGTAGAAATTATACTGCTAGAATCCACTAGTCTTAGGCTAATTTCATTATTCCGGGGATCCGATTCATGTCTTCTCTAAATACCCATTGGATCCACTTAAAAATTTTTTTATTTTTTCATATTTTTTTTTCGAAAAATTAAAATTTTAAAATATATATCTCCGATACTGGGCACAATCTGGACGTAGAAATTATACTGCTGGATTCTACTGGTCTTAGGCTAATTATATATTCCGGTGACCTGATTCATGTCTTTTCTAAATACCCATTGGATACACTTCATATTTTTTTAATTTTTTTTTCGAAAAATCAAAATTTTAAAATATATATCTCCGATACTGGGCACAATCTGGACGTAGAAATTATACTGCTGGAATCTACTAGCCTTAGGCTAATTTCAATATTTCGGTGACCTGATTCATGTCTTCTCTAAATACCCATTGGATCCACTTAAAAATTTCATATTTTTTTTTTGATTTTTTTTTTTGAAAAATCAAAATTTTAAAATATATATATCTCCGATACTGGGCACAATCTGGACGTAGAAATTATACTGCTGGAATCTACTAGTCTTAGGCTAATTTGAATATTCCGGTGACCCGATTCATGTCTTCTCTAAATTCCCATTGGATCCACTTAAAAATTCCATATTTTTTCATATTTTTTTCGAAAAATCAAAATTTTAAAATATATATCTCCGATACTAGACACATTGTGGACGTAGAAATTATACTGCTGGAATCCACTAGTCTTAGGCTAATTTTAATATTGCGGTGACCCGATTCATGTCTTCTCTAAATACCCATTGGATCCACTTAAAAATTTCATATTTTTTTTTTTCGAAAAATCAAAATTTTAAAATATATATATCTCCGATACTGGGCACAATCTAGACGTAGAAATTATACTGCTGGAATCTAATAGTCTTAAGCTAATTTGAATATTCCGGTGACCCGATTCAAGTCTTCTCTAAATACCCACTGGATCCACTTAAAAATTTCATATTTTTTCATATTTTTTTTTTCGAAAAATCTAAATTTTAAAATATATATATCTCCGATACTGGGCACAATCTGAACGTAGAAATTATACTGCTGGAATCTACTAGTCTTATGCTAATTTCAATATTCCGGTGACCCGATTCATGTCTTCTTTAAATACCCATTGGATCCATTTAAAAATTTCGTATTTTTAATATTTTTTTTCGCAAAATCAAAATTTTAAAATATATATATCTCCGATACTGGGCACAATCTGGACGTAGAAATTATACTGCTGGAATCTACTAGTCTTAGGCTAATTTCAGTATTCCGGTGACCCGATTCATGTCATCTCTAAATACCCCTTGGATCCACTTAAAAATTTCATATTTTTTCATATTTTTTTTTGAAAAATCAAAATTTTAAAATATATATATCTCCGATACTGGGCACATTCTGGACGTAGAAATTATACTGCTGGAATCCACTAGTCTTAGGCTAATTTCAATATTCCGGTGACCCCATTCATGTCCTCTCTAAATACCCATTGGATCCACTTAAAAATTTCATATTTTTCATATTTTTTTTTCGAAAAATCAAAATTATAAAATATATATCTCCGATACTGGGCACAATCTGGACGTAGAAATTATACTGCTGGAATCTACTAGTCTTAGGCTAATTTGAATATTCCGGTGACCCGATTCAAGTCTTCTCTAAATACCCATTGGATCCACTTAAAAATTTCATATTTGTTCATATTTTTTTTTTTTCGAAAAATGAAAATTTTAAAATATATATATCTCCGATACTGGGCACAATCTGGACGTAGAAATTATACTGCTGGAATCTACTAGCCTTAGGCTAATTTCAATATTCCGGTGACCCGATTCATGTCTTCTCTATATACCCCTTGGATCCACTTAAAAATTTCATATTTTTTCATATTTCTACTAGCCTTAGGCTAATTTCAATATTCCGGTGACCCGATTCATGTCTTCTCTAAATATCCATTGGATCCACTTAAAAATTTCATATTTTTTTGATTTTTTTTTCGAAAAATCAAAATTTTAAAATATATATATCTCCGATACTGGGCACAATCTGGACGTAAAAATTATACTGCTGGATTCCACTAGTCTTAGGCTATTTTAAATATTCCGGTGACCCGATTCATGTCATCTGTAAATACCCATTGGATACACTTAAAAATTTCATATTTTTTCATATTTTTTAGGTCTCTACTAGTCTTAGGCTAATTTCAATATTCCGGTGACCCGATTCATGTCTTCTATAAATACCCATTGGATCCACTTGAAAATTTCATATTTTTTTTCGAAAAATCAAAATTTTAAAATATATATAATGCGCCGATACTGGGCACAATCTGGATGTAGCAATTATACTGATGGAATCCATTAGTCTTAGGCTAATTTCAATATTCCGGTGACCCGATTCATGTCCTCGCTAAATACCCATTGGATCCACTTAAAAATTTCATATTTTTTTATATTTTTTTGAAAAATCAAAATTTTAAAATATATACATATATCTCCGATACTGAGCACAATCTGTACGTAGATACTATACTGCTGAAATCTACCAGTCTTATGCTAATTTCATTATTCCGGTGACCCGATTCATGTCTTCTCTAAATACCCCTTGGATCCACTTAAAAATTTCATATTTTTTCATATTTTTTTTTTTCGAAAAATCAAAATTTTAAAATATATATCTCCGATACTGGGCGCAATCTGGACGTAGAAATTATACTGCTGGAATCAACTAGCCTTAGGCTAATTTCAATATTCCGGTGACCCGATTCATGTCTTCTCTAATTACCCATTGGATCCACTTAAAAATTTCATTTTTTTTTTTTTGATTTTTTTTTTGCAAAAAATCAAAATTTTAAAATATATATATCTCCATTACTGGGCACAATCTAGACGTAGAAATTATACTGCTGGAATCCACTAGTCTTAGGCTAATTTTAATATTCCGGTGACTCCATTCATGTCTTCTCTAAATACCCATTGAATCCACTTAAAAATTTCATATTTTTTCATATTTTTTTTTTCGAAAAATTAAAATTATAAAATATATATCTCCGATACTGGGCACAATCTGGACGTAGAAATTATACTGCTGGAATCTACTAGTCTTAGGCTAATTTGAATATTCCGGTGATCCGATTCAAGTCTTCTCTCAATACCCATTGGATCCACTTAAAAATTTCATAATTGTTCATATTTTTTTTCGAAAAATGAAAATTTTAAAATATATATATCTCCGATACTGGGCACAATCTGGACGTAGAAATTATACTGCTGGAATCTACTATCCTTAGGCTAATATAAATTTTCCGGTGACCCGATTCATGTCTTCTCTAAATATCCATTGGATCCACTTAAAAATTTCATATTTTTTTTCATTTTTTTTCGAAAAATCAAAATTTTAAAATATATATATCTCCGATACTGGGCACAATCTGGACGTAAAAATTATACTGCTGGATTCCACTAGTCTTAGGCTAATTTAAATATTCCGGTGACCCGATTCATGTCACCTGTAAATACCCATTGGATACACTTAAAAATTTCATATTTTTTCATATTTTTTAGGTCTCTACTAGTCTTAGGCTCATTTCAATATTCCGGTGACCCGATTCATGTCTTCTCTCAATACCCGTTGGATCCACTTGAAAATTTCATATTTTTTTCGAAAAATCAAAATTTTAAAATATATATAATTCGCCGATACTGGGCACAATCTGGATGTAGAAATTATACTGATGGAATCCATTAGTCTTAGGCTAATTCCAATATTCCGGTGACCCGATTCATGTCCTCGCTAAATACCCATTGGATCCACTTAAAAATTTCATATTTTTTTATATTTTTTTTTTTTTTTTCGAAAAATCAAAATTTTAAAATATATACATATATCTCCGATACTGGGCACTATCTGTACGTAGATACTATACTGCTGAAATCTACCAGTCTTATGCTAATTTCAATATTCCGGTGACCCGATTCATGTCTTCTCTAAATACCCCTTGGATCCACTTAAAAATTTCATATTTTTTCATATTTTTTTTTTTTTCGAAAAATCAAAATTTTAAAATATATATTCCCGATACTGGGCACAATCTGGACGTAGAAATTATACTGCTGGAATCAACTAGCCTTAGGCTAATTTCAATATTCCGGTGACCCGATTTATGTCTTCTCTAATTACCCATTGGATCCACTTAAAAATTTCATTTTTTTTTTTTGGATTTTTTTTTTTTTGCAAAAAATCAAAATTTTAAAATATATATATCTCCAATTCTGGGCACAATCTAGACGTAGAAATTATACTGCTGGAATCTACTAGTCTTAGGCTAAGTTCAATATTCCGGTGACCCGATTCATGTCTTCTCTAAATACCCCTTGGATCCACTTAAAAATTTCATATTTTTTCATATTTTTTTTCGAAAAATCAAAATTTTAAAATATATATTCCCGATACTGGGCACAATCTGGACGTAGAAATTATACTGCTGGAATCAACTAGCCTTAGGCTAATTTCAGTATTCCGGTGAGCCGATTCATGTCTTCTCTAATTACCCATTGGATCCACTTAAAAATTTCATTATTTTTTTTTTGATTTTTTTTTTTTTTTGCAAAAAATCAAAATTTTAAAATATATATATCTCCGATACTGGGCACAATCTGGACGTAGAAATTATACTGCTGGAATCAACCAGCCTTAGGCTAATTTCAATATTCCGGTGACCCGATTCATGTCTTCTCTAATCACCCATTGGATCCACTTAAAAATTTCATTTTTTTTTTTATTTTTTTTTTTTTTTGCAAAAAATCAAAATTTTAAAATATATATATCTCCAATACTGGGCACAATCTAGACGTAGAAATTATACTGCTGGAATCTGCTATTCTTAGGCTAATTTCAATATTCTGCTGACCCGATGCATGTCTTCTCTTAAAAATTTCATATTTTTTTTTTTTTTTTTTTTTAAATCAAAATTTTAAATTATATATATCTCCGATACTGGGCACATTCTGGACGTAGAAATTATACTGCTAGAATCCACTAGTCTTAGGCTAATTTCATTATTCCGGTGATCCGATTCATGTCTTCTCTAAATACCCATTGGATCCACTTAAAAATTTTTTTATTTTTTCATATTTTTTTTCGAAAAATTAAAATTATAAAATATATATAACTCCGATACTGGGCACAATCTGGTCGTAGAAATTATACTGCTGGATTCTACTAGTCTTAGGCTAATTTAAATATTCCGGTGACCCGATTCATGTCTTTTCTAAATACCCATTGGATACACTTAAAAATTTCATATTTTTTCATATTTTTTTCGAAAAATCAAAATTTTAAAATATATATCTCCGATACTGGGCACAATCTGGACGTAGAAATTATACTGCTGGAATCTACTAGCCTTAGGCTAATTTCAATATTCCGGTGACTCGATTCATGTCTTTTCTAAATACCCATTGGATCCACTTAAAAATTTCATATTTTTTTTTGATTTTTTTTTTTGAAAAATCAAAATTTTAAAATATATATATCTCCGATACTGGGCACAATCTGGACGTAGAAATTATACTGCTGGAATCTACTAGTCTTAGGCTAATTTAAATATTCCGGTGACCCGATTCATGTCTTCTCTAAATACCCATTGGATCCACTTAAAAATTTCATATTTTTTCATTTTTTTTTTTCGAAAAATCAAAATTTTAAAATATATATATCTCCGATACTGGGCACATTGTGGACGTAGATATTATACTGCTGGAATATACTAGTCTGAGGCTAATTTCAATATTCCGGTGACCTGATTCATGTCTTCTCTAAATACCCATTGGATCCACTTAAAAATTTCATATTTTTTTCGAAAAATCAAAATTTTAAAATATATATCTCCGATACTGGGCACATTGTGGACGTAGAAATTATACTGCTGGAATCCACTAGTCTTAGGCTAATTTTAGTATTGCGGTGACCCGATTCATGTCTTCTCTAAATACCCATTGGATTCACTTAAAATTTTCATATTTTTTTCGAAAAATTAAAATTTTAAAATATATATATCTCCGATACTGGGCACAATCTAGACGTAGAAATTTTACTGCTGGAATCTACAAGTCTTAGGCTAATTTGAATATTCCAGTGACCCGATTCAAGTCTTCTCTAAATACCCATTGGATCCACTTAAAAATTTCATATTTTTTCATATTTTTTTTCGATAAATCAAAATTTTAAAATATATATATCTCCGATACTGGGCACAATCTGAACGTTGAAATTATACTGCTGGAATCTACTAGTCTTATGCTAATTTCAATATTCCGGTGACCCGATTCATGTCTTATTTGAATACCCATTGGATCCATTTAAAAATTTCGTATTTTTAATATTTTTTTTTTCGCAAAATCAAAATTTTAAAATATATATATCTCCGATACTGGGCACAATCTGGACGTAGAAATTATACTGCTGGAATCTACTAGTCTTAGGCTAATTTCAATATTCCGGTGACCCGATTCATGTCTTCTCTAAATACCCATTGGATCCACTTAAAAATTTCATATTTTTTTTGATTTTTTTCGAAAAACCAAAATTATAAAATATATATATCTCCGATACTGGGCACATTCTGGACGTAGAAATTATACTGCTGGAATCCACTAGTCTTAGGCTAATTTCAATATTCCGGTGACCCCATTCATGTCTTCTCTAAATACCCATTGAATCCACTTAAAAATTTCATATTTTTTCATTTTTTTTTTTCGAAAAATCAAAATTATAATATATATATCTCCGATACTGGGCACAATCTCGACGTAGAAATTATACTGCTGGAATCTACTAGTCTTAGGCTAATTTGAATATTCCGGTGACCCGATTCAAGTCTTCTCTAAATACCCATTGGATCCACTTAAAAATTTCATATTTGTTCATATTTTTTTTCGAAAAAACAAAATTTTAAAATATATATATCTCCGATACTGGGCACAATCTGGACGTATAAATTATACTGCTGGAATCTACCAGCCTTAGGCTAATTTCAATATTCCGGTGACCCGATTCATGTCTTCTCTAAATATCCATTGGATCCACTTAAAAATTTCATATTTTTTCATATTTTTTTTCGAAAAATCAAAATTTTAAAATATATATTCCCGATACTGGGCACAATCTGGACGTAGAAATTATACTGCTGGAATCAACTAGCCTTAGGCTAATTTCAGTATTCCGGTGAGCCGATTCATGTCTTCTCTAATTACCCATTGGATCCACTTAAAAATTTCATTATTTTTTTTTGATTTTTTTTTTGCAAAAAATCAAAATTTTAAAATATATATATCTCCGATACTGGGCACAATCTGGACGTAGAAATTATACTGCTGGAATCAACCAGCCTTAGGCTAATTTCAATATTCCGGTGACCCGATTCATGTCTTCTCTAATCACCCATTGGATCCACTTAAAAATTTCATTTTTTTTTTTTATTTTTTTTTTTTGCAAAAAATCAAAATTTTAAAATATATATATCTCCAATACTGGGCACAATCTAGACGTAGAAATTATACTGCTGGAATCTGCTATTCTTAGGCTAATTTCAATATTCTGCTGACCCGATGCATGTCTTCTCTTAAAAATTTCATATTTTTTTTTTTTTTTTTAAATCAAAATTTTAAATTATATATATCTCCGATACTGGGCACATTCTGGACGTAGAAATTATACTGCTAGAATCCACTAGTCTCAGGCTAATTTCATTATTCCGGTGATCCGATTCATGTCTTCTCTAAATACCCATTGGATCCACTTAAAAATTTTTTTATTTTTTCATATTTTTTTTCGAAAAATTAAAATTATAAAATATATATAACTCCGATACTGGGCACAATCTGGTCGTAGAAATTATACTGCTGGATTCTACTAGTCTTAGGCTAATTTAAATATTCCGGTGACCCGATTAATGTCTTTTCTAAATACCCATTGGATACACTTAAAAATTTCATATTTTTTCATATTTTTTTCGAAAAATCAAAATTTTAAAATATATATCTCCGATACTGGGCACAAGCCGGACGTAGAAATTATACTGCTGGAATCTACTAGCCTTAGGCTAATTTCAATATTCCGGTGACTCGATTCATGTCTTTTCTAAATACCCATTGGATCCACTTAAAAATTTCATATTTTTTTTTGATTTTTTTTTTTGAAAAATCAAAATTTTAAAATATATATATCTCCGATACTGGGCACAATCTGGACGTAGAAATTATACTGCTGGAATCTACTAGTCCTAGGCTAATTTAAATAATCCGGTGACCCGATTCATGTCTTCTCTAAATACCCATTGGATCCACTTAAAAATTTCATATTTTTTCATTTTTTTTTTTTTCGAAAAATCAAAATTTTAAAATATATATATCTCCGATACTGGGCACATTGTGGACGTAGATATTATACTGCTGGAATATACTAGTCTGAGGCTAATTTCAATATTCCGGTGACCTGATTCATGTCTTCTCTAAATACCCATTGGATCCACTTAAAAATTTCATATTTTTTCATATTTTTTTCGAAAAATCAAAATTTTAAAATATATATCTCCGATACTGGGCACATTGTGGACGTAGAAATTATACTGCTGGAATCCACTAGTCTTAGGCTAATTTTAGTATTGCGGTGACCCGATTCATGTCTTCTCTAAATACCCATTGGATCCACTTAAAAATTTCATATTTTTTTCGAAAAATTAAAATTTTAAAATATATATATCTCCGATACTGGGCACAATCTAGACGTAGAAATTTTACTGCTGGAATCTACTAGTCTTAGGCTAATTTGAATATTCCAGTGACCCGATTCAAGTCTTCTCTAAATACCCATTGGATCCACTTAAAAATTTCATATTTTTTCATATTTTTTTTTCGATAAATCAAAATTTTAAAATATATATATCTCCGATACTGGGCACAATCTGAACGTTGAAATTATACTGCTGGAATCTACTAGTCTTATGCTAATTTCAATATTCCGGTGACCCGATTCATGTCTTATTTGAATACCCATTGGATCCATTTAAAAATTTCGTATTTTTAATATTTTTTTTTTCGCAAAATCAAAATTTTAAAATATATATATCTCCGATACTGGGCAAAATCTGGACGTAGAAATTATCTGCTGGAATCTACTAGTCTTAGGCTAATTTCAATATTCCGGTGACCCGATTCATGTCTTCTCTAAATACCCATTGGATCCACTTAAAAATTTCATATTTTTTTTGATTTTTTTCGAAAAATCAAAATTATAAAATATATATATCTCCGATACTGGGCACATTCTGGACGTAGAAATTATACTGCTGGAATCCACTAGTCTTAGGCTAATTTCAATATTCCGGTGACCCCATTCATGTCTTCTCTAAATACCCATTGAATCCACTTAAAAATTTCATATTTTTTCATTTTTTTTTTTCGAAAAATCAAAATTATAAAATATATATATCTCCGATACTGGGCACAATCTGGACGTAGAAATTAGACTGCTGGAATCTACTAGTCTTAGGCTAATTTGAATATTCCGGTGACCCGATTCAAGTCTTCTCTAAATACCCATTGGATCCACTTAAAAATTTCATATTTGTTCATATTTTTTTTCGAAAAAACAAAATTTTAAAATATATATATCTCCGATACTGGGCACAATCTGGACGTATAAATTATACTGCTGGAATCTACTAGCCTTAGGCTAATTTTAATATTCCGGTGACCCGATTCATGTCTTCTCTAAATATCCATTGGATCCACTTAAAAATTTCATATTTTTTTTTGATTTTTTTTCGAAAAATCAAAATTTTAAAATATATATATCTCCGATACTGGGCACAATCTGGACGTAAAAATTATACTGCTGGATTCCACTAGTCTTAGGCTAATTTAAATATTCCGGTGACCCGATTCATGTCTTCTCTAAATACCCATTGGATCCACTTGAAAATTTCATATTTTTTTTTCGAAAAATCAAAATTTTAAAATGTATATCTCCGATACTGGGCACAATCTGTACGTAGATACTATACTGCTGAAATCTACCAGTCTTATGCTAATTTCAATATTCCGGTGACCCGATTCATGTTTTCTCTAAATACCCCTTGGATCCACTTAAAAATTTCATATTTTTTCATATTATTTTCGAAAAATCAAAATTTTAAAATATATATATCTCCAATACTGGGCACAATCTAGACGTAGAAATTACACTGCTGGAATCTACTAGTATTAGGCTAATTTCAATATTCCGGTGACCCGATTCATGTCTTCTCTAAATACCCATTGGATCCACTTAAAAATTTCATATTTTTTCATATCTTTTTTCGAAAAATCAAAATTTTAAAATATGTATATCTCTGATACTGGGCACATTCTGGACGTAGAAATTATACTGCTGGATAATACTAGTCTGAGGCTAATTTCAATATTCCGGTGACCCGATTCATGTCTTCTCTAAATACCCATTGGATCCACTTAAAAATTTCATATTTTTAATATTTTTTTTTTTCGAAAAATCAAAATTTTAAAATATATATATCTCTGATACTGGGCACAATCTAGACGTAGAAATTATACTGCTGGAATCTGCTAGTCTTAGGCTAATTTCAATATTCCGGTGACCCGATACTGGGCACATTCTGGACGTAGAAATTATACTGCTAGAATCCACTAGTCTTAGGCTAATTTCATTATTCCGGTGATCCGATTCATGTCTTCTCTAAATACCCATTGGATCCACTTAAACATTTTTTTATTTTTTCATATTTTTTTTTTCGAAAAATTAAAATTTTAAAATTTATATATCTCCGATACTGGGCACAATCTGGACGTAGAAATTATACTGCTGGATTCTACTAGTCTTAGGCTAATTTAAATATTCCGGTGACCCGATTCATGTCTTTTCTAAATACCCATTGGATACACTTAAAAATTTCATATTTTTTCATATTTTTTTTCGAAAAATCAAAATTTTAAAATATAAATCTCCAATACTGGGCACAATCTGGACGTAGAAATTATACTGCGGGAATCTACTAGCCTTAGGCTAATTTCAATATTTCGGTGACCCGATTCATGTCTTCTCTAAATACCCATTGGATCCACTTAAAAATTTCATTTTTTTTTTTTGATTTTTTTTTTTTTTGAAAAATCGAAATTTTAAAATATATATCTCCGATACTGGGCACAATCTGGACGTAGAAATTATACTGCTGGAATCTACTAGTCTTAGGCTAATTTCAATATTCCGGTGACCCGATTCATGTCTTCTCTAAATACCCATTGGATCCACTTAAAAATTTCATATTTTTTTTGATTTTTTTTCGAAAAATCAAAATTTTAAAATATATATATCTCCGATACTGGGCACATTGTGGTCGTAGAAATTATACTGCTGAAATATACTAGTCTGAGGCTAATTTCAATATTCCGGTGACCTGATTCATGTCTTCTCTAAATACCCATTGGATCCACTTAAAAATTTCATATTTTTTCATATTTTTTTCGAAAAATCTAAATTTTAAAATATATATCTCCGATACTGGGCACATTGTGGACGTAGAAATTATACTGCTGGAATACACTAGTCTTAGGCTAATTTTAATATTGCGGTAACCTGATTCATGTCTTCTCTAAATACCCATTGGATCCATTTAAAAATTTCATATTTTTTTTCGAAAAATCATAATTTTAAAATATATATATCTCCGATACTGGGCACAATCTAGACGTAGAAATTATACTGCTGGAATCTACTAGTGTTAGGCTAATTTGAATATTCCGGTGACCCGATTCAAGTCTTCGCTAAATACCCATTGGATCCACTTAAAAATTTCATATTTTTTCATATTTTTTTCGAAAAATCAAAATTTTTAAATATATATATCTCCGATACTGGGCACAATCTGGACGTAAAAATTATACTGCTGGATTCCACTAGTCTTAGGATAATTTAAATATTCCGGTGACCCGATTCATGTCTTCTGTAAATACCCATTGGATACACTTAAAAATTTCATATTTTTTCATATTTTTTAGGTCTCTACTAGTCTTAGGCTAATTTCAATATTCCGGTGACACGATTCATGTCTTCTCTAAATACCCATTGGATCCACTTAAAAATTTCATATTTTTTTTCGAAAAATCAAAATTTTAAAATATATATAATTCGCCGATACTGGGCACAATCTGGATGTAGAAATTATATTGATGGAATCCATTAGTCTTAGGCTAATTTCAGTATTCCGGTGACCCGATTCATGCCCTCGCTAAATACCCATTGGATCCACTTAAAAATTTCATATTTTTTTATATTTTTTTTTTTCGAAAAATCAAGATTTTAAAATATATACATATATCTCCGATACTGGACACAATCTGTACGTAGATACTATACTGCTGAAATCTACCAGTCTTATGCTAATTTCAGTATTCCGGTGACCCGATTCATGTCTTCTCTAAATACCCCTTGGATCCACTTAAAAATTTCATATTTTTTCATATTTTTTTTCGAAAAATCAAAATTTTAAAATATATATCTCCGATACTGGGCACAATCTGGACGTAGAAATTATACTGCTGGAATCAACTAGCCTTAGGCTAATTTCAATATTCCGGTGACCCGATTCATGTCTTCTCTAATTACCCATTGGATCCACTTAAAAATTTCATATTTTTTTTTGATTTTTTTTTTTTTGCAAAAAATCAAAATTTTAAAATATATATATCTCCAATACTGGGCACAATCTAGACGTAGAAATTATACCGCTGGAACCTACTAGTCTTAGGCTAATTTCAGTATTCCGGTGACCCGATTCATGTCATCTCTAAATACCCATTGGATCCACTTAAAAATTTCATATTTTTCATATCTTTTTTCGAAAAATCAAAATTTTAAAATATATATATCTCTGATACTGCGCACATTCTGGACGTAGAAATTATACTGCTGGATAGTACTATTCTGAGGCTAATTTCAATATTCCGGTGACCCGATTCATGTCTTCTCTAAATACCCATTGGATCCACTTAAAAATTTCATATTTTTAATATTTTTTTTCGAAAAATCAAAATTTTAAAATATATATATCTCCGATACTGGGCACAATCTAGACGTAGAAATTATACTGCTGGAATCTGCTAGTCTTAGGCTAATTTCAATATTCTGCTGACCCGATTCATGTCTACTCTTAAAAATTTCATATTTTTTTTTTTAAATCAAAATTTTAAAATATATATATCTCCGATACTGGGCACAATCTAGACGTAGAAATTATACTGCTGGAATCTGCTAGTCTTAGGCTAATTTCATTATTCCGGTGATCCGATTCATGTCTTCTCTAAATACCCATTGGATCCACTTAAAAATTTTTTTATTTTTTCATATTTTTTTCGAAAAATTAAAATTTTAAAATACATATATCTCCGATACTGGGCACAATCTGGACGTAGAAATTATACTGTTGGATTCTACTAGTCTTAGGCTAATTTAAATATTCCGGTGACCCGATTCATGTCTTTTCTAAATACCCATTGGATACACTTAAAAATTTCATATTTTTTCATATTTTTTTTCGCAAAATCAAAATTTTAAAATATATATCTCCGATACTGGGCACAATCTGGACGTAGAAATTATACTGCTGGAATCTACAAGCCTTAGGCTAATTTCAATATTCCGGTGAACCGATACATGTCTTCTCTAAATACCCATTGGATCCACTTAAAAATTTCATATTTTTTTTTTTTGATTTTTTTTTTCGCAAAATCAAAATTTTAAAATATATATATCTCCGATACTGGGCACAATCTGGATGTAGAAATTATACTGCTGGAATCTACTAGTCTTAGGCTAATTTCAGTATTCCGGTGACCCGATTCATGTCTTCTCAAAATACCCATTGGATCCACTTAAAAATTTCATTTTTTTTTTTGATTTTTTTTTTTTTGAAAAATCAAAATTTTAAAATATATATATCTCCGATACTGGGCACAATCTGGACGTAGAAATTATACTGCTGGATTCTACTAGTCTTAGGCTAATTTAAATATTCCGGTGACCCGATTCATGTCTTTTCTAAATACCCATTGGATACACTTAAAAATTTCATATTTTTTCATATTTTTTTTCGAAAAATCAAAATTTTAAAATATAAATCTCCAATACTGGGCACAATCTGGACGTAGAAATTATACTGCGGGAATCTACTAGCCTTAGGCTAATTTCAATATTTCGGTGACCCGATTCATGTCTTCTCTAAATACCCATTGGATCCACTTAAAAATTTCATTTTTTTTTTGATTTTTTTTTTTTTGAAAAATCAAAATTTTAAAATATATATATCTCCGATACTGGGCACAATCTGGACGTAGAAATTATACTGCTGGAATCTACTAGTCTTAGGCTAATTTCAATATTCCGGTGACCCGATTCATGTCTTCTCTAAATACCCATTGGATCCACTTAAAAATTTCATATTTTTTTTGATTTTTTTTCGAAAAATCAAAATTTTAAAATATATATATCTCCGATACTGGGCACATTGTGGTCGTAGAAATTATACTGCTGAAATATACTAGTCTGAGGCTAATTTCAATATTCCGGTGACCTGATTCATGTCTTCTCTAAATACCCATTGGATCCACTTAAAAATTTCATATTTTTTCATATTTTTTTCGAAAAATCTAAATTTTAAAATATATATCTCCGATACTGGGCACATTGTGGACGTAGAAATTATACTGCTGGAATACACTAGTCTTAGGCTAATTTTAATATTGCGGTAACCCGATTCATGTCTTCTCTAAATACCCATTGGATCCATTTAAAAATTTCATATTTTTTTTCGAAAAATCATAATTTTAAAATATATATATCTCCGATACTGGGCACAATCTAGACGTAGAAATTATACTGCTGGAATCTACTAGTGTTAGGCTAATTTGAATATTCCGGTGACCCGATTCAAGTCTTCTCTAAATACCCATTGGATCCACTTAAAAATTTCATATTTTTTCATATTTTTTTCGAAAAATCAAAATTTTTAAATATATATATCTCCGATACTGGGCACAATCTGGACGTAAAAATTATACTGCTGGATTCCACTAGTCTTAGGATAATTTAAATATTCCGGTGACCCGATTCATGTCTTCTGTAAATACCCATTGGATACACTTAAAAATTTCATATTTTTTCATATTTTTTAGGTCTCTACTAGTCTTAGGCTAATTTCAATATTCCGGTGACACGATTCATGTCTTCTCTAAATACCCATTGGATCCACTTAAAAATTTCATATTTTTTTCGAAAAATCAAAATTTTAAAATATATATAATTCGCCGATACTGGGCACAATCTGGATGTAGAAATTATATTGATGGAATCCATTAGTCTTAGGCTAATTTCAGTATTCCGGTGACCCGATTCATGCCCTCGCTAAATACCCATTGGATCCACTTAAAAATTTCATATTTTTTTATATTTTTTTTTTTCGAAAAATCAAGATTTTAAAATATATACATATATCTCCGATACTGGACACAATCTGTACGTAGATACTATACTGCTGAAATCTACCAGTCTTATGCTAATTTCAGTATTCCGGTGACCCGATTCATGTCTTCTCTAAATACCCCTTGGATCCACTTAAAAATTTCATATTTTTTCATATTTTTTTTCGAAAAATCAAAATTTTAAAATATATATCTCCGATACTGGGCACAATCTGGATGTAGAAATTATACTGCTGGAATCAACTAGCCTTAGGCTAATTTCAATATTCCGGTGACCCGATTCATGTCTTCTCTAATTACCCATTGGATCCACTTAAAAATTTCATATTTTTTTTTGATTTTTTTTTTTTTGCAAAAAATCAAAATTTTAAAATATATATATCTCCAATACTGGGCACAATCTAGACGTAGAAATTATACCGCTGGAACTTACTAGTCTTAGGCTAATTTCAGTATTCCGGTGACCCGATTCATGTCTTCTCTAAATACCCATTGGATCCACTTAAAAATTTCATATTTTTCATATCTTTTTTCGAAAAATCAAAATTTTAAAATATATATATCTCTGATACTGCGCACATTCTGGACGTAGAAATTATACTGCTGGATAGTACTATTCTGAGGCTAATTTCAATATTCCGGTGACCCGATTCATGTCTTCTCTAAATACCCATTGGATCCACTTAAAAATTTCATATTTTTAATATTTTTTTTCGAAAAATCAAAATTTTAAAATATATATATCTCCGATACTGGGCACAATCTAGACGTAGAAATTATACTGCTGGAATCTGCTAGTCTTAGGCTAATTTCAATATTCTGCTGACCCGATTCATGTCTACTCTTAAAAATTTCATATTTTTTTTTTTAAATCAAAATTTTAAAATATATATATCTCCGATACTGGGCACAATCTAGACGTAGAAATTATACTGCTGGAATCTGCTAGTCTTAGGCTAATTTCATTATTCCGGTGATCCGATTCATGTCTTCTCTAAATACCCATTGGATCCACTTAAAAATTTTTTTATTTTTTCATATTTTTTTCGAAAAATTAAAATTTTAAAATACATATATCTCCGATACTGGGCACAATCTGGACGTAGAAATTATACTGTTGGATTCTACTAGTCTTAGGCTAATTTAAATATTCCGGTGACCCGATTCATGTCTTTTCTAAATACCCATTGGATACACTTAAAAATTTCATATTTTTTCATATTTTTTTTCGCAAAATCAAAATTTTAAAATATATATCTCCGATACTGGGCACAATCTGGACGTAGAAATTATACTGCTGGAATCTACAAGCCTTAGGCTAATTTCAATATTCCGGTGAACCGATTCATGTCTTCTCTAAATACCCATTGGATCCACTTAAAAATTTCATATTTTTTTTTTTGATTTTTTTTTCGCAAAATCAAAATTTTAAAATATATATATCTCCGATACTGGGCACAATCTGGATGTAGAAATTATACTGCTGGAATCTACTAGTCTTAGGCTAATTTCAGTATTCCGGTGACCCGATTCATGTCTTCTCAAAATACCCATTGGATCCACTTAAACATTTTTTTATTTTTTCATATTTTTTTTTTTTCGAAAAATTTAAATTTTAAAATTTATATATCTCCGATACTGGAGACAATCTGGACGTAGAAATTATACTGCTGTATTCTACTAGTCTTAGGCTAATTTAAATATTCCGGTGACCCGATTCATGTCTTTTCTAAATACCCATTGGATACACTTAAAAATTTCATATTTTTTCATATTTTTTTTTCGAAAAATCAAAATTTTAAAATATAAATCTCCGATACTGGGCACAATCTGGACGTAGAAATTATACTGCTGGAATCTACTAGTCTTAGGCTAATTTCAAAATTTCGGTGACCCGATTCATGTCTTCTCTAAATACCCATTGGATCCACTTAAAAATTTCATATTTTTTCATATTTTTTTCGAAAAATCAAAATTTTAAAATATATATATCTCCGATACTGGGCACATTGTGGTCGTAGAAATTATACTGCTGAAATATACTAGTCTGAGGCTAATTTCAATATTCCGGTGACCTGACTCATGTCTTCTCTAAATACCCATTGGATCCACTTAAAAATTTCATATTTTTTCATATTTTTTTCGAAAGTTCTAAATTTTAAAATATATATCTCCGATACTGGGCACATTGTGGACGTAGAAATTATACTGCTGGAATACACTAGTCTTAGGCTAATTTTAATATTGCGGTAAGCCGATTCATGTCTTCTCTAAATACCCATTGGATCCATTTAAAAATTTCATATTTTTTTTCGAAAAATCAAAATTTTAAAATATATATCTCCGATACTGGGCACATTGTGGACGTAGAAATTATACTGCTGGAATACACTAGTCTTAGGCTAATTTGAATATTCCGGTGACCCGATTCAAGTCTTCTCTAAATACCCATTGGATCCACTTAAAAATTTCATATTTTTTCATTTTTTTTTTTTTTCGAAAAATCAAAATTTTAAAATATAAATCTCCGATACTGGGCACAATCTGGACGTAGAAATTATACTGCTGGAATCTACTAGCCTTAGGCTAATTTCAATATTTCGGTGACCCGATTCATGTCTTCTCTAAATACCCATTGGATCCACTTAAAAATTTTATATTTTTTTTGATTTTTTTTTTTTTTTGAAAAATCAAAATTTTAAAATATATATATCTCCAATACTGGGCACAATCTGGACGTAGAAATTATACTGCTGGAATCTCCTAATCTTAGGCTAATTTCAGTATTCCGGTGACCCGATTCATGTCTTCTCTAAATACCCATTGGATCCACTTAAAAATTTCATATTTTTTCATATTTTTTTCGAAAAATCAAAATTTTAAAATATATATATCTCCGATACTGGGCATATTGTGGTCGTAGAAATTATACTGCTGAAATACACTAGTCTCAGGCTTATTTCAATATTCCGGTGACCCGATTCATGTCTTCTCTAAATACCCATTGGATCCACTTAAAAATTTCATATTTTTTCATATTTTTTTCGAAAAATCTAAATTTTAAAATATATATCTCCGATACTGGGCACATTGTGGACGTAGAAATTATACTGCTGGAATACACTAGTCTTAGGCTAATTTTAATATTGCGGTGACCCGATTCATGTCTTCTCTAAGTACCCATTGGATCCATTTAAAAATTTCATTTTTTTTTTTTCGAAAAATCAAAATTTTAAAATATATATATCTCCGATACTGGGCACAATCTAGACGTAGAAATTATACTGCTGGAATCTCCTAGTCTTAGGCTAAGTTCAATATTCCAGTGACCCGATTCATGTCTTCTCTAAATACCCATTGGATCCACTTAAAAATTTCATATTTTTTCATTTTTTTTTTCGAAAAATCAAAATTTTAAAATAAATATATCTCCGATACTGGGCACAATCTGAACGTAGAAATTATACTGCTGGAATCTACTAGTCTTATGCTAATTTCAATATTCCGGTGACCCGATTCATGTCTTCTTTAAATACCCATTGGATCCATTTAAAAATTTCGTATTTTTAATATTTTTTTTTTCGAAAAATCAAAATTTTAAAATAAATATATCTCCGATACTGGGCACAATCTGAACGTAGAAATTATACTGCTGGAGTCTACTAGTCTTATGCTAATTTCAATATTCCGGTGACCCGATTCATGTCTTCTTTAAATACCCATTGGATCCACTTAAAAATTTCATATTTTTTTTTATTTTTTTTTTTTGGAAAAATCAAAATTTTAAAATATATATATCTCCAATACTGGGCACAATCTGGACGTAGAAATTATACTGCTGGAATCTCCTAGTCTAAGGCTAATTTCAATATTCCGGTGACCCGATTCATGTCTTCTCTAAATACCCATTGGATCCACTTAAAAATTTCATATTTTTTCATTTTTTTTTTTCGAAAAATCAAAATTTTAAAATAAATATATCTCCGATACTGGGCACAATCTGAACGTAGAGATTATACTGCTGGAATCTACTAGTCTTATGCTAATTTCAATATTCCGGTGACCCGATTCATGTCTTCTTTAAATACCCATTGGATCCATTTAAAAATTTCGTATTTTTAATATTTTTTTTTTCGCAAAATCAAAATTTTAAAATATATATATCTCCGATACTGGGCACAATGTGGACGTAGAAATTATACTGCTGGAATCTACTAGTCTTAGGCTAATTTCGATATTCCGGTGACCCGATTCATGTCTTCTCTAAATACCCATTGGATCCACTTAAAAATTTCATATTTTTTCATATTTTTCTCGAAAAATCAAAATTTTAAAATATATATATCTCCGATACTGGGCACATTCTGGACGTAGAAATTATACTGCTGGAATCCACTAGTCTTGGGCTAATTTCAATATTCCGGTGACCCTATTCATGTCTTCTCTAAATACCCATTGGATCCACTTAAAAATTTCATGTTTTTTCATATTTTTTTTTTTCGAAAAATCAAAATTATAAAATATATATCTCCGATACTGGGCACAATCTGGACGTAAAAATTATACTGCTGGAATCGACTAGTCTTAGGCTAATTTGAATATTCCGGTGACCCGATTCAAGTCTTCTCTAAATACCCATTGGATCCACTTAAAAATTTCATATTTGTTCATATTTTTTTTCAAAAAATCAAAATTTTAAAATATATATATCTCCGATACTGGGCACAATCTGGACGTAGAAATTATACAGCTGGAATCTACTAGCCTTAGGCTAATTTCAATATTCCGGTGACCCAATTCATGTCTTCTCTAAATATCCATTGGATCCACTTAAAAATTTCATATTTTTTTTGATTCTTTTTCGAAAAATCAAAATTTTAAAATATATATATCTCCGATACTGGGAACAATCTGGACGTAAAAATTATACTGCTGGATTCCGCTAGTCTTAGGATAATTTAAGTATTCCCGTGACCCGATTCATGTCTTCTGTAAATACCCATTGGATACACTTAAAAATTTCATATTTTTTCATATTTTTTAGGTCTCTACTAGTCTTAGGCTAATTTCAATATTCCGGTGACCCGATTCATGTCTTCTCTAAATACCCATTGGATCCACTTGAAAATTTCATATTTTTTTTTCGAAAAATCAAAATTTTAAAATATATATAATTCGCCGATACTGGGCACAATCTGGATGTAGAAATTATACTGATGGAATCCATTAGCCTTAGGCTAATTTCAATATTCCGGTGACCCGATTCATGCCCTCGCTAAATACCCATTGGATCCACTTAAAAATTTCATATTTTTCTATATTTTTTTTTTCGAAAAATCAAGATTTTAAAATATATACATATATCTCCGATACTGGACACAATCTGTACGTAGATACTATACTGCTGAAATCTACCAGTCTTATGCTAATTTCAATATTCCGGTGACCCGATTCATGTCTTCTCTAAATACCCCTTGGATCCACTTAAAAATTTCATATTTTTTCATATTTTTTTTCGAAAAATCAAAATTTTAAAATATATATCTCCGATACTGGGCACAATCTGGACGTAGAAATTATACTGCTGGAATCAACTAGCCTTAGGCTAATTTCAATATTCCGGTGACCCGATTCATGTCTTGTCTAATTACCCATTGGATCCACTTAAAAATTTCATATTTTTTTTGATTTTTTTTTTTGCAAAAAATCAAAATTTTAAAATATATATATTTCCAATACTGGGCACAATCTAGACGTAGAAATTATACTGCTGGAATCTACTAGTCTTAGGCTAATTTCAATATTCCGGTGACCCGATTCATGTCTTCTCTAAATACCCATTGGATCCACTTAAAAATTTCATATTTTTTCATATCTTTTTTCGAAAAATCAAAATTTTAAAATATATATATCTCTGATACTGCGCACAGTCTGGACGTAGAAATTATACTGCTGGATAATACTAGTCTGAGGCTAATTTCAATATTCCGGTGACCCGATTCATGTCGTCTCTAAATACCCATTGGATCCACTTAAAAATTTCATATTTTTAATATTTTTTTTTTTTCGAAAAATCAAAATTTTAAAATATATATATCTCCTATACTGGGCACAATCTAGACGTAGAAATTATACTGCTGGAATTTGCTAGTCTTAGGCTAATTTCAATATTCTGCTGACCCGATTCATGTCTTCTCTTAAAAATTTCATATTTTTTTTTTTTTAAATCAAAATTTTTAAATATATATATCTCCGATACTGGGCACAATCTAGACGTAGAAATTATACTGCTGGAATCTTCTAGTCTTAGGCTAATTTCATTATTCCGGTGATCCGATTCATGTCTTCTCTAAATACCCATTGGATTCACTTAAAATTTTTTTTATTTTTTCATATTTTTTTTCGAAAAATTAAAATTTTAAAATATATATATCTCCGATACTGGGCACAATCTGGACGTAGAAATTATACTGCTGGATTCTACTAGTCTTAGGCTAATTTAAATATTCCGGTGACCCGATTCATGTCTTTTGTAAATACCCATTGAATACACTTAAAAATTTCATATTTTTTCGAAAAATCAAAATTTTAAAATATATATCTCCGATACTGGGCACAATCTGGACGTAGAAATTATACTGCTGGAATCTACTAGCCTTAGGCTAATTTCAATATTCCGGTGACCCGATTCATGTCTTCCCTAAATACCCATTGGATCCACTTAAAAATTTCATATTTTTTTTTTGATTTTTTTTTCGCAAAATCAAAATTTTAAAATATATATATCTCCGATACTGGGCACAATCTGGACGTAGAAATTATACTGCTGGAATCTACTAGTCTTAGGCTAATTTCAGTATTCCGGTGAACCGATTCATGTCTTCTCAAAATACCCATTGGATCCACTTAAAAATTTCATATTTTTTCATATTTTTTTCGAAAAATCAAAATTTTAAAATATATATATCTCCGATACTGGGCACATTCTGGACGTAGAAATTATACTGCTGGAATCCACTAGTCTTAGGCTAATTTCAATATTCCGGTGACCCCATTCATGTCTTCTCTAAATACCCATTGAATCCACTTAAAAATTTTATATTTTTTCATATTTTTTTTTTTCGAAAAATCAAAATTATAAAATATATATATCTCCGATACTGGGCACAATCTGGACGTAGAAATTATACTGCTGGAATTTACTAGTCTTAGGTTAATTTGAATATTCCGGTGACCCGATTCAAGTCTTCTCTAAATACCCATTGGATCCACTTAAAAATTTCATATTTGTTCATATTTTTTTTTCGAAAAATCAAAATTTTAAAATATATATATCTCCGATACTGGGCACAATCTGGACGTAGAAATTATACTGCTGGAATCTACTAGTCTTAGGCTAATTTCAGTATTCCGGTGAACCGATTCATGTCTTCTCAAAATACCCATTGGATCCACTTAAAAATTTCATATTTTTATTATTTTTTTTTTTTCGTAAAATCAAAATTTTAAAATATATATATCTCCGATACTGGGCACAATCTGGACGTAGAAATTATACTGCTGGAATCTACTAGCCTTAGGCTAATTTCAATATTCCGGTGACCCGATTCATGTCTTCCCTAAATACCCATTGAATACACTTAAAAATTTCATATTTTTTCGAAAAATCAAAATTTTAAAATATATATCTCCGATACTGGGCACAATCTGGACGTAGAAATTATACTGCTGGAATCTACTAGCCTTAGGCTAATTTCAATATTCCGGTGACCCGATTCATGTCTTCCCTAAATACCCATTGGATCCACTTAAAAATTTCATATTTTTTTTTTGATTTTTTTTTCGCAAAATCAAAATTTTAAAATATATATATCTCCGATACTGGGCACAATCTGGACGTAGAAATTATACTGCTAAATTCTACTAGCCTTAGGCTAATTTCAATATTCCGGTGACCCGATTCATGTCTTCTCTAAATACCCATTGGATCCACTTCAAAATTTCATATTTTTATTATTTTTTTTTTTTCGTAAAATCAAAATTTTAAAATATATATATCTCCGATACTGGGCACAATCTGGACGTAGAAATTATACTGCTGGAATCTACTAGTCTTAGGCTAATTTCAGTATTCCGGTGAACCGATTCATGTCTTCTCAAAATACCCATTGGATCCACTTAAAAATTTCATGTTTTTTCATATTTTTTTTTTTCGAAAAATCAAAATTTTAAAATATATATATCTCCGATACTGGGCACAATCTGGACGTAGAAATTATACTGCTGGAATCTACTAGTCTTAGGCTAATTTCAATATTCCGGTGACCCGATTCATGTCTTCTCAAAATACCCATTGGATCCACTTAAAAATTTCATATTTTTTCATATTTTTTTCGAAAAATCAAAATTTTAAAATATATATATCTCCGATACTGGGCACATTCTGGACGTAGAAATTATACTGCTGGAATCCACTAGTCTTAGGCTAATTTCAATATTCCGGTAACCCCATTCATGTCTTCTCTAAATACCCATTGAATCCACTTAAAAATTTTATATTTTTTCATATTTTTTTTTTCGGAAAATCAAAATTATAAAATATATATATCTCCGATACTGGGCACAATCTGGACGTAGAAATTATACTGCTGCAATTTACTAGTCTTAGGCTAATTTGAATATTCCGGTGACCCGATTCAAGTCTTCTCTAAATACCCATTGGATCCACTTAAAAATTTCATATTTGTTCATATTTTTTTTCGAAAAATCAAAATTTTAAAATATATATATCTCCGATACTGGGCACAATCTGGACGTAGAAATTATACTGCTGGAATCTACTAGCCTTAGGCTAATTTCAATATTCCGGTGACCCGATTCATGTCTTCTCTAAATATCCATTGGATCCACTTAAAAATTTCATATTTTTTTTTGATTTTTTTTCGAAAAATCAAAATTTTAAAATATATATATCTCCGATACTGGGCACAATCTGGACGTAAAAATTATACTGCTGGATTCCACTAGTCTTAGACTAATTTAAATATTCCGGTGACCCGATTCATGTCTTCTGTAAATACCCATTAGATACACTTAAAAATTTCATATTTTTTCATATTTTTTAGGTCTCTACTAGTCTTAGGCTAATTTCAATATTCCGGTGACCCGATTCATGTCTTCTCTAAATACCCATTGGATCCACTTGAAAATTTCATATTTTTTTTTTCGAAAAAACAAAATTTTAAAATATATATTTCGCCGATACTGGGCACAATCTGGATGTAGAAATTATACTGATGGAATCCATTAGTCTTAGGCTAATTTCAATATTCCGGTGACCCGATTGATGTACTCGCTAAATACCCATTGGATCCACTTAAAAATTTCATATTTTTTTATATTTTTTCTAAATACCCATTGGATACACTTAAAAATTTCTTATTTTTTCATATTTTTTTTTCGAAAAATCAAAATTTTAAAATATATATCTCCGATACTGGGCACAATCTGGACGTAGAAATTATACTGCTGGAATATACTAGTCTGAGGCTAATTTCAATATTCCGGTGACCCGATTCATGTCTGCTCAAAATAACCATTGGATCCACTTAAAAATTTCATATTTTTTCATATTTTTTGTCGAAAAATCAAAATTTTAAAATATATATCTCCGATACTGGGCACTTTCTGGACGTAGAAATTATACTGCTGGAATATACTAGTCTGAGGCTAATTTCAATATTCCGGTGACCCGATTCATGTCTTCTCTAAATACCCATTGGATCCACTTAAAAATTTCATATTTTTTCATATTTTTTTTTCGAAAAATCAAAATTTTAAAATATATATATCTCCGATACTGGGCACTTTCTGGACGTAGAAATTATACTGCTGGAATATACTAGTCTGAGGCTAATTTCAATATTCCGGTGACCCGATTCATGTCTTCTCTAAATACCCATTTGATCCACTTAAAAATTTCATATTTTTAAAATTTTTTTTTTCGAAAAATCAAAATTTTAAAATATATATATATCTCCGATACTGGGAACAATCTGGACGTAGAAAATATATTGCTGGAATCTACTAGCATTAGGCTAATTTCAGTATTCCGGTGATCCGATTCATGTCTTCTCTAAATACCCATTGGATCCACTTCAAAATTTCATATTTTTATTATTTTTTTTTTTCGAAAAATCAAAATTTTAAAATATATATATCTCCGATACTGGGCACAATCTGGACGTAGAAATTATACTGCTGGAATCTACTAGTCTTAGGCTAATTTCAGTATTCCGGTGAACCGATTCATGTCTTCTCTAAATACCCATTGGATCCACTTCAAAATTTCATATTTTTATTATTTTTTTTTTTTCGAAAAATCAAAATTTTAAAATATATATATCTCCGATACTGGGCACAATCTGGACGTAGAAATTATACTGCTGGAATCTACTAGCCTTAGGCTAATTTCAATATTCCGGTGACCCGATTCATGTCTTCTCTAAATACCCATTGGATCCACTTCAAAATTTCATATTTTTATTATTTTTTTTTTTTTTTTCGAAAAATCAAAATTTTAAAATATATATATCTCCGATACTGGGCACAATCTGGACGTAGAAATTATACTGCTGGAATCTACTAGTCTTAGGCTAATTTCAGTATTCCGGTGAACCGATTCATGTCTTCTCAAAATACCCATTGGATCCACTTAAAAATTTCATGTTTTTTCATATTTTTTTTTTCGAAAAATCAAAATTTTAAAATATATATATCTCCGATACTGGGCACAATCTGGACGTAGAAATTATACTGCTGGAATCTACTAGTCTTAGGCTAATTTCAATATTCCGGTGACCCGATTCATGTCTTCTCAAAATACCCATTGGATCCACTTAAAAATTTCATATTTTTTCATATTTTTTTCGAAAAATCAAAATTTTAAAATATATATATCTCCGATACTGGGCACATTCTGGACGTAGAAATTATACTGCTGGAATCCACTAGTCTTAGGCTAATTTCAATATTCCGGTAACCCCATTCATGTCTTCTCTAAATACCCATTGAATCCACTTAAAAATTTTATATTTTTTCATATTTTTTTTTTTCGGAAAATCAAAATTATAAAATATATATATCTCCGATACTGGGCACAATCTGGACGTAGAAATTATACTGCTGCAATTTACTAGTCTTAGGCTAATTTGAATATTCCGGTGACCCGATTCAAGTCTTCTCTAAATACCCATTGGATCCACTTAAAAATTTCATATTTGTTCATATTTTTTTTCGAAAAATCAAAATTTTAAAATATATATATCTCCGATACTGGGCACAATCTGGACGTAGAAATTATACTGCTGGAATCTACTAGCCTTAGGCTAATTTCAATATTCCGGTGACCCGATTCATGTCTTCTCTAAATATCCATTGGATCCACTTAAAAATTTCATATTTTTTTTTGATTTTTTTTCGAAAAATCAACATTTTAAAATATATATATCTCCGATACTGGGCACAATCTGGACGTAAAAATTATACTGCTGGATTCCACTAGTCTTAGGCTAATTTAAATATTCCGGTGACCCGATTCATGTCTTCTGTAAATACCCATTAGATACACTTAAAAATTTCATATTTTTTCATATTTTTTAGGTCTCTACTAGTCTTAGGCTAATTTCAATATTCCGGTGACCCGATTCATGTCTTCTCTAAATACCCATTGGATCCACTTGAAAATTTCATATTTTTTTTTCGAAAAAACAAAATTTTAAAATATATATTTCGCCGATACTGGGCACAATCTGGATGTAGAAATTATACTGATGGAATCCATTAGTCTTAGGCTAATTTCAATATTCCGGTGACCCGATTCATGTACTCGCTAAATACCCATTGGATCCACTTAAAAATTTCATATTTTTTTATATTTTTTCTAAATACCCATTGGATACACTTAAAAATTTCTTATTTTTTCATATTTTTTTTTCGAAAAATCAAAATTTTAAAATATATATCTCCGATACTGGGCACAATCTGGACGTAGAAATTATACTGCTGGAATATACTAGTCTGAGGCTAATTTCAATATTCCGGTGACCCGATTCATGTCTGCTCAAAATAACCATTGGATCCACTTAAAAATTTCATATTTTTTCATATTTTTTGTCGAAAAATCAAAATTTTAAAATATATATATCTCCGATACTGGGCACTTTCTGGACGTAGAAATTATACTGCTGGAATATACTAGTCTGAGGCTAATTTCAATATTTCGGTGACCCGATTCATGTCTTCTCTAAATACCCATTGGATCCACTTAAAAATTTCATATTTTTTCATATTTTTTTTTCGAAAAATCAAAATTTTAAAATATATATATCTCCGATACTGGGCACTTTCTGGACGTAGAAATTATACTGCTGGAATATACTAGTCTGAGGCTAATTTCAATATTCCGGTGACCCGATTCATGTCTTCTCTAAATACCCATTTGATCCACTTAAAAATTTCATATTTTTAAAATTTTTTTTTTCGAAAAATCAAAATTTTAAAATATATATATATCTCCGATACTGGGCACAATCTGGACGTAGAAAATATATTGCTGGAATCTACTAGCATTAGGCTAATTTCAGTATTCCGGTGATCCGATTCATGTCTTCTCTAAATACCCATTGGATCCACTTAAAAATTTCATATTTTTTCATATTTTTTTTTTTCGAAAAATTAAAATTTTAAATATATATATCTCCGATACTGGGAACAACCTGGACGTAGAAATTATACTGCTGGATTCTACTAGTCTTAGGCTAATTTAAATATTCCGGTGACCCGATTCATGTCTTTTCTAAATACCAATTGGATACACTTAAAATTTCATATTTTTTCATATTTTTTTTTTTAAATCAAAATTTTAAAATATATATATCTCCGATACTGGGCACAATCTGGACGTAGAAATTATACTGCTGGAATCTACTAGCCTTAGGCTAATTTCAATATTCCGGTGACCCGATTCATGTCTTCTCTAAATACCCATTGGATCCACTTAAAAATTTCATATTTTTTTTTTTGATTTTTTTTTTTTTGAAAAATCAAAATTTTAAAATATATATATCTCCGATACTGGGCACAATCTGGACGTAGAAATTATACTGCTGGAATCTACTAGTCTTAGGCTAATTTCAGTATTCCGGTGACCCGATTCATGTCTTCTTTAAATACCCATTGGATCCAGTTAAAAATTTCATATTTTTTCATATTTTTTTCGAAAAATCAAAATTTTAAAATATATATATCTTCGATACTGGGCACATTGTGGACGTAGAAAAATTTACTGCTGGAATATACTAGTCTGAGGCTAATTTCAGTATTCCGGTGACCTGATTCATGTCTTCTCTAAATACCCATTGGATCCACTTGAAAATTTCATATTTCTAATATTTTTTTTTTTCGAAAAATCAAAATTTTAAAATATATATATATCCGATACTGGGCACAATCTGGACGTAGAAATTATACTGCTGGAATCTACTAGTCTTGGGTTAATTTCAATATTCTGCTGACCCGATTCATGACTTCCTTAAAAATTTCATATTTTTTTTTTTTGAAAAATCAAAATTTTAAAATATATATATCTCCGATACTGGGCACAATCTGGACGTAGAAATTATACTGCTGGAATCTACTAGTCTTAGGCTAATTTCGATATTCCGGTGACCCAATTCATGTCTGCTCAAAATAACCATTGGATCCACTTAAAAATTTCATATTTTTTCATATTTTTTGTCGAAAAATCAAAATTTTAAAATATATATATCTCCGATACTGGGCACAATCTGGACGCAGAAATTATACTGCTGGAATCTGCAAACCTTAGGCTAATTTCAATATTCCGGTGATCCGATTCATGTCTTCTCTAAATACCCTTTGGATCCACTTAAAAGTTTCATATTTTTTCATATTTTTTTTTCGAAAAATTAAAATTTTAAATATATATATCTCCGATACTGGGCACAATCTAGACGTAGAAATTATAATGCTGGATTCTACTAGTCTTAGGCTAATTTAAATATTCCGGTGACCCGATTCATGTCTTTTCTAAATACCCATTGGATACACTTAAAAATTTCATATTTTTTCATATTTTTTTCGAAACATCAAAATTTTAAAATATATATCTCCGATACTGGGCACAATCTGGACGTAGAAATTATACTGCTGGAATCTACTAGCCTTAGGCTAATTTCAATATTCGGGTGACCCGATTCATGTCTTCTCTAAATACCCATTGGATCCACTTAAAAATTTTTATCTTTTTTTTTAGATTTTTTTTTTTGAAAAATCAAAATTTTAAAATATATATATCTCCGATACTGGGCACAATCTGGACGTAGAAATTATACTGCTAAAATCTAATAGTCTTAGGCTAATTTCAATATTCCGATGACCCGATTCATGTCTTCTCTAAATACCCATTGGATCCACTTAAAAATTTCATATTTTTTCATATTTTTTTCGAAAAATCAAAATTTTAAAATATATATATCTCCGATACTGGGCACATTGTGGACGTAGAAATTATACTGCTGGAATATACTAGTCTGAGGCTAATTTCAGTATTCCGGTGACCTGATTCATGTCTTCTCTAAATACCCATTGGATCCACTTAAAAATTTCATATTTTTAATATTTTTTTTTTCGAAAAATCAAAATTTTAAAATATATATATCTCCGATACTGGGCACAATCTGGACGTAGAAATTATACTGCTGGAATATGCTAGTCTTAGGCTAATTTCAATATTCTGCTGACCCGATTCATGTCTTCTTTAAAAATATCATATTTTTTTTTTGAAAAATCAATATTTTAAAATATATATATATCCGATATTGGGACAATCTGGACGTAGAAATTATACTGCTGGAATCTACTCGTCTTAGACTACTTTCAATATTCCGGTGACCCGATTCGTGTCTTCTATAAATAACCATTGGATCCACTTAAAAATTTCATATTTTTTCATATTTTTTTTCGAAAAATCAAAATTTTAAAATATATATATCTCCGATACTGGGCACAATCTGGACGCAGATTTTATACTGCTGGAATCTACTAGCCTTAGGCTAATTTACATATTCCGGTGATCCGATTCATGTCTTCTCTAAATACCCATTGGATCCACTTAAAAATTTCATATTTTTTCATATTTTTCTTTTTTTCGAAAAATCAAAATTTTAAAATATTTATATCTCCGATACTGGGCACAATCTGGACGTAAAAAATTATACTGCTGGAATATACTATTCATATGCTAATTTCAATCTTCCGGTGACCCGATTCATGTCTTCTCTAAATACCCATTGGATCCACTTAAAAATTTCATATTTTTAATATTTTTTTTTTCGAAAAATCAATATTTTAAAATATATATATATATATATATATATATCTCCGATACTGGGCACAATCTGGATGTAGAAATTATACTGCTGGAATCTACTAGCCTTAGGTTAATTTCAGTATTCCGGTGACCCGATTCATATCTTCTCTAAATACCCATTGGGTCCACTTAAAAATTTCATATTTTTTCATATTTTTTTTTTCGAAAAATCAAAATTTTAAAATATATGTCTCCGATACTGGGCACAATCTGGACGTAGAAATTATACTGCTGGAATCTAATAGTCTTAGGCTAATTTCAATATTCCGATGACCCGATTCATGTCTTCTCTAAATACCCACTGGATTCACTTAAAAATTTCATATTTTTTCATATTTTTTTCGAAAAATCAAAATTTTAAAATATATATATCTCCGATACTGGGCACATTGTGGACGTAGAAATTATACTGCTGGAATATATTAGTCTGAGGCTAATTTCAGTATTCCGGTGACCTGATTCATGTCTTCTCTAAATACCCATTGGATCCACTTAAAAATTTCATATTTTTAATTTTTTTTTTTTTTCGAAAAATCAATATTTTAAAATATATATATATATATATATATATATATCTCCGATACTGGGCACAATCTGGATGTAGAAATTATACTGCTGGAATCTACTAGCCTTAGGTTAATTTCAGTATTCCGGTGACCCGATTCATATCTTCTCTAAATACCCATTGGGTCCACTTAAAAATTTCATATTTTTTCATATTTTTTTTTTCGAAAAATCAAAATTTTAAAATATATGTCTCCGATACTGGGCACAATCTGGACGTAGAAATTATACTGCTGGAATCTAATAGTCTTAGGCTAATTTCAATATTCCGATGACCCGATTCATGTCTTCTCTAAATACCCACTGGATTCACTTAAAAATTTCATATTTTTTCATATTTTTTTCGAAAAATCAAAATTTTAAAATATATATATCTCCGATACTGGGCACAATCTGGACGTAGAAATTATACTGCTGGAATATGCTAGTCTTAGGCTAATTTCAATATTCTGCTGACCCGATTCATGTCTTCTTTAAAAATATCATATTTTTTTTTTTTTTTTGAAAAATCAATATTTTAAAATATATATATATCCGATATTGGGACAATCTGGACGTAGAAATTATACTGCTGGAATCTACTAGTCTTAGGCTAATTTCAATATTCCGGTGACCCGATTCATGTCTTCTCTAAATACCCACTGGATCCACTTAAAAATTTCATATTTTTTCATATTTTTTTTCGAAAAATCAAAATTTTAAAATATATATATCTCCGATACTGGGCACTTTCTGGACGTAGAAATTATACTGCTGGAATATACTAGTCTGAGGCTAATTTCAATATTTCGGTGACCCGATTCATGTCTTCTCTAAATACCCACTGGATCCACTTAAAAATTTCATATTTTTTCATATTTTTTTTCGAAAAATCAAAATTTTAAAATATATATATCTCCGATACTGAGCACAATCTGGACGCAGTAATTATACTGCTGGAATCTACTAGCCTTAGGCTAATTTACATATTCCGGTGATCCGATTCATGTCTTCTCTAAATACCCATTGGATCCACTTAAAAATTTCATATTTTTTCATATTTTTCTTTTTTTCGAAAAATCAAAATTTTAAAATATTTATATCTCCGATACTGGGCAAAATCTGGACGTAAAAATTATACTGCTGGAATATACTATTCATATGCTAATTTCAATCTTGCGGTGACCCGATACATGTCTTCTCTAAATACCCATTGGATCCACTTAAAAATTTCATATTTTTAATATTTTTTTTTTTTCGAAAAATCAATATTTTAAAATATATATATATATCTCCGATACTGGGCACAATCTGGACGTAGAAATTATACTGCTGGAATCTACTAGTCTTAGGCTAATTTCAATATTCCGGTGACCCGATTCATGTCTTCTCTAAATACCCACTGGATCCACTTAAAAATTTCATATTTTTTCATATTTTTTTTCGAAAAATCAAAATTTTAAAATATATATATCTCCGATACTGGGCACTTTCTGGACGTAGAAATTATACTGCTGGAATATACTAGTCTGAGGCTAATTTCAATATTTCGGTGACCCGATTCATGTCGTCTCTAAATACCCATTGGATCCACTTAAAAATTTCATATTTTTTTTCGAAAAATTAAAATTTTAAAATATATATTTATCGCCGATACTTGGCACAATCTGGATGTAGAAATTATACTGATGGAATCCACTAGTCTTAGGCTAATTTCAATATTCCGGTGACAAGATTCATGTCTTAGCTAAATACCCATTGGATCCACTTAAAAATTTCATATTTTTTATATTTTTTTTTTTCGAAAAATCAAAATTTTAAAATATATACATATATCTCCGATACTGGGCACAATCTGGACGTAAATACTATACTGCTGAAATCTACCAGTCTTAGGCTAATTTCAGTATTCCGGTGACCCGATTTTTTCATATTTTTTTTTCGAAAAATCAAAATTTTAAAATATATGTCTCCGATACTGGGCACAATCTGGACTTAGAAATTATACTGCTGGAATCTACTAGCCTTAGACTAATTTCAGTATTCCGGTGACCCGATTCATGCCTTCTCTAAATACCCATTGGATCCACTTAAAAATTTCATATTTTTTATATTTTTTTTTTTTTTTCGAAAAATCAAAATTTTAAAATATATACATATATCTCCGATACTGGGCACAATCTGGACGTAAATACTATACTGCTGAAATCTACCAGTCTTAGGCTAATTTCAGTATTCCGGTGACCCGATTTTTTCATATTTTTTTTTCGAAAAATCAAAATTTTAAAATATATATATCTCCGATACTGGGCACAATCTGGACGCAGAAATTGTACTGCTGGAATCTACTAGCCTTAGGTTAATTTACATATTCCGGTGATCCGATTCATGTCTTCTCTAAATACCCATTGGATCCACTTAAAAATTTCATATTTTTTCATATTTTTCTTTTTTTCAAAAAATCAAAATTTTAAAATATATATATCTCCGATACTGGGCACAATCTGGACGTAGATATTATACTGCTGGAATATACTATTCATATGCTAATTTCAATATTCCGGTGACCCGATTCATGTCTTCTCTAAATAGCCATTGGATCCACTTAAATATATCATATTTTTTCATATTTTTTTTTCGAAAAATCAAAATTTTAAAATATATATATCCGATACTTGGCACAATCTGGACGTAGAAATTATACTGCTGGAATCTGCTAGTCTTAGGCTAATTTCAATATTCTGCTGACCCGATTCATGTCTTCCTTAAAAATTTCATATTTTTTTTTTTTTGAAAAATCAAAATTTTAAAATATATATATCTCCGATAGTGGGCACAATCTGGACGTAGAAATTATACTGCTGGAATCTACTAGTCTTAGGCTAATTTCAATATTCCGGTGACCCGATTCATGTCTTCTCTAAATACCCACTGGATCCACTTAAAAATTTCATATTTTTTCATATTTTTTTTCGAAAAATCAAAATTTTAAAATATATATATCTCCGATACTGGGCACTTTCTGGACGTAGAAATTATACTGCTGGAATATACTAGTCTGAGGCTAATTTCAATATTTCGGTGACCCGATTCATGTCTTCTCTAAATACCCACTGGATCCACTTAAAAATTTCATATTTTTTCATATTTTTTTTCGAAAAATCAAAATTTTAAAATATATATATCTCCGATACTGAGCACAATCTGGACGCAGTAATTATACTGCTGGAATCTACTAGCCTTAGGCTAATTTACATATTCCGGTGATCCGATTCATGTCTTCTCTAAATACCCATTGGATCCACTTAAAAATTTCATATTTTTTCATATTTTTCTTTTTTTCGAAAAATCAAAATTTTAAAATATTTATATCTCCGATACTGGGCAAAATCTGGACGTAAAAATTATACTGCTGGAATATACTATTCATATGCTAATTTCAATCTTGCGGTGACCCGATACATGTCTTCTCTAAATACCCATTGGATCCACTTAAAAATTTCATATTTTTAATATTTTTTTTTTTTCGAAAAATCAATATTTTAAAATATATATATATATCTCCGATACTGGGCACAATCTGGACGTAGAAATTATACTGCTGGAATCTACTAGTCTTAGGCTAATTTCAATATTCCGGTGACCCGATTCATGTCTTCTCTAAATACCCACTGGATCCACTTAAAAATTTCATATTTTTTCATATTTTTTTTCGAAAAATCAAAATTTTAAAATATATATATCTCCGATACTGGGCACTTTCTGGACGTAGAAATTATACTGCTGGAATATACTAGTCTGAGGCTAATTTCAATATTTCGGTGACCCGATTCATGTCGTCTCTAAATACCCATTGGATCCACTTAAAAATTTCATATTTTTTTTCGAAAAATTAAAATTTTAAAATATATATTTATCGCCGATACTTGGCACAATCTGGATGTAGAAATTATACTGATGGAATCCACTAGTCTTAGGCTAATTTCAATATTCCGGTGACAAGATTCATGTCTTAGCTAAATACCCATTGGATCCACTTAAAAATTTCATATTTTTTATATTTTTTTTTTTCGAAAAATCAAAATTTTAAAATATATACATATATCTCCGATACTGGGCACAATCTGGACGTAAATACTATACTGCTGAAATCTACCAGTCTTAGGCTAATTTCAGTATTCCGGTGACCCGATTTTTTCATATTTTTTTTTCGAAAAATCAAAATTTTAAAATATATGTCTCCGATACTGGGCACAATCTGGACTTAGAAATTATACTGCTGGAATCTACTAGCCTTAGACTAATTTCAGTATTCCGGTGACCCGATTCATGCCTTCTCTAAATACCCATTGGATCCACTTAAAAATTTCATATTTTTTATATTTTTTTTTTTTTTTCGAAAAATCAAAATTTTAAAATATATACATATATCTCCGATACTGGGCACAATCTGGACGTAAATACTATACTGCTGAAATCTACCAGTCTTAGGCTAATTTCAGTATTCCGGTGACCCGATTTTTTCATATTTTTTTTTCGAAAAATCAAAATTTTAAAATATATATATCTCCGATACTGGGCACAATCTGGACGCAGAAATTGTACTGCTGGAATCTACTAGCCTTAGGTTAATTTACATATTCCGGTGATCCGATTCATGTCTTCTCTAAATACCCATTGGATCCACTTAAAAATTTCATATTTTTTCATATTTTTCTTTTTTTCAAAAAATCAAAATTTTAAAATATATATATCTCCGATACTGGGCACAATCTGGACGTAGATATTATACTGCTGGAATATACTATTCATATGCTAATTTCAATATTCCGGTGACCCGATTCATGTCTTCTCTAAATAGCCATTGGATCCACTTAAATATTTCATATTTTTTCATATTTTTTTTTCGAAAAATCAAAATTTTAAAATATATATATCCGATACTTGGCACAATCTGGACGTAGAAATTATACTGCTGGAATCTGCTAGTCTTAGGCTAATTTCAATATTCTGCTGACCCGATTCATGTCTTCCTTAAAAATTTCATATTTTTTTTTTTTTTGAAAAATCAAAATTTTAAAATATATATATCTCCGATAGTGGGCACAATCTGGACGTAGAAATTATACTGCTGGAATCTACTAGTCTTAGGCTAATTTTAATATTCCGGTGACCCGATTCATGTCTTCTCTAAATAACCATTGGATCCACTTAAAAATTTTATATTTTTTCATATTTTTTGTCGAAAAATCAAAATTTTAAAATATATATATCTCCGATACTGGGCACAATCTGGACGCAGAAATTATACTGCTGGAATCTACTAGTCTTATGCTAATTTCAATATTCTGGTGATCCGATTCATGTCTTCTCTAAATACCAATTGGATCCACTTAAAAATTTCATATTTTTTCATATTTTTCTTTTTTTCGAAAAATCAAAATTTTAAAATATACATATCTCCGATACTGGGCACAATCTGGACGTAGAAATTATACTGCTGGAATCTGCTAGTGTTAAGCTAATTTCAATATTCTGCTGACCCGATTCATGTCTTCCTTAAAAATTTCATATTTTTTTTTTTAAATCAAAATTTTAAAATATATATATTATCTCCGATACTGGGCACAATCTGGACGTAGAAATTAAACTGCTGGAATCCACTAGTCTTAGGCTAATTTAAATATTCCGGTGACCCGATTCATGTCTTCTCTAAATACCCATTGGATCCACTTAAAAATTTCATATTTTTTTTGAAAAATCAATATTTTAAAATATATATATCTCCGATACTGGCCACAATCTGGGCGCAGAAATTGTACTGCTGGAATCTACTAGCCTTAGGTTAATTTACATATTCCGGTGACCCGATTCATGTCTTCTCTAAATACCCATTGGATCCACTTAAAAATTTCATATTTTTTCATATTTTTCTTTTTTTCGAAAAATCAAAATTTTAAAATATATATATCTCCGATACTGGGCACAATCTGGACGTAGAAATTATACTGCTGGAATATACTATTCATATGCTAATTTCAATATTCCGGTGACCCGATTCATGTCTTCTCTAAATAGCCATTGGATCCACTTAAAAATTTCATATTTTTTCCTATTTTTTTTCGAAAAATCAAAATTTTAAAATATATATATCTCCGATACTGGGCACAATCTGGACGCAGAAATTGTACTGCTGGAATCTACTAGCCTTAGGTTAATTTACATATTCCGGTGACCCGATTCATGTCTTCTCTAAATACCCATTGGATCCACTTAAAAATTTCATATTTTTTCATATTTTTCTTTTTTTCGAAAAATCAAAATTTTAAAATATATATATCTCCGATACTGGTCACAATCTGGACGTAGAAATTATACTGCTGGAATATACTATTCATATGCTAATTTCAATATTCCGGTGACCCGATTCATGTCTACTCTAAATAGCCATTGGATCCACTTAAAAATTTCATATTTTTTCATATTTTTTTTCGAAAAATCAAAATCAGAATCTCCGATACTGGGCACATTCTGGACGTAGAAATTATACTGCTGAAATATACTAGTCTGAGGCTAATTTCAATATTCCGGTGAGCCGATTCATGTCTTCTCTAAATACCCATTGGATCCACTTAAAAATTTCATATTTTTAATATTTTTTTTTTTTCGAAAAATCAAAATTTTAAAATATATATATCCGATACTGGGCACAATCTGGACGTAGAAATTATACTGCTGGAATCTGCTAGTCTTAGGCTAATTTCAATATTCTGCTGACCCGATTCATGTCTTCCTTAAAAATTTCATATTTCGTTTTTTGAAAAATCAAAATTTTAAAATATATATATCTCCGATACTGGGCACAATCTGGACGTAGAAATTATACTGCTGGAATTTACTAGTCTTAGGCTAATTTGAATATTCCGGTGACCGGATTCAAGTCTTCTCTAAATACCCATTGGATCCACTTAAAAATTTCATATTTGTTCATATTTTTTTTTCGAAAAATCAAAATTTTAAAATATATATATCTCCGATACTGGGCACAATCTGGACGTAGAAATTATACTGCTGGAATCTACTAGCCTTAGGCTAATTTCAATATTCCGGTGACCCGATTCATGTCTTCTCTAAATATCCATTGGATCCACTTAAAAATTTCATATTTTTTTTGATTTTTTTTCGAAAAACCAAAATTTTAAAATATATATATCTCCGATACTGGGCACAATCTGGACGTAGAAATTAAACTGCTGGATTCCACTAGTCTTAGGCTAATTTAAATATTCCGGTGACCCGATTCATGTCTTCTGTAAATACCCATTAGATACACTTAAAAATTTCATATTTTTTCATATTTTTTAGGTCTCTACTAGTCTTAGGCTAATTTTAATATTCCGGTGACCCGATTCATGTCCTCTCTAAATACCCATTGGATCCACTTGAAAATTTAATATTTTTTTCGAAAAAACAAAATTTTAAAATATATATATCGCCAATACTGGGCACAATCTGGATGTAGAAATTATACTGATGGAATCCATTAGTCTTAGGCTAATTTCAATATTCCGGTGACCCGATTCATGTACTCGCTAAATACCCATTGGATCCACTTAAAAATTTCATATTTTTTTATATTTTTTTTTTTCGAAAAATCAAAATTTTAAAATATATACATATATCTCCGATACTGGGCACAATCTGTACGTAGATACTATACTGCTGAAATCTACCAGTCTTATGCTAATTTCAATATTCCGGTGACCCGATTCATGTCTTCTCTAAATACCCCTTGGATCCACTTAAAAATTTCATATTTTTTCATATTTTTTTTCGAAAAATCAAAATTTTAAAATATATATCTCCGATACTGGGCACAATCTGGACGTAGAAATTATACTGCTGGAATCAACTAGCCTTAGGCTAATGTCAATATTGCGGTGACGCGATTCATGTCTTCTCTAATTACCCATTGGCTCCACTTAAAAATTTCATATTTTTTTTGATTTTTTTTTTTTTTGCAAAAAATCAAAATTTTAAAATATATATATCTCGAATACTGGGCACAATCTAGACGTAAAAATATTACTGCTGGAATCTACTAGTCTTAGGCTAATTTCAATATTCCGGTGACCCGATTCATGTCTTCTCTAAATACCCATTGGATCCACTTAAAAATTTCATATTTTTTCATATCTTTTTTCGAAAAATCAAAATTTTAAAATATATAAATATCTCTGATACTGGGCACATTCTGGACGTAGAAATTATACTGCTGGATAATACTAGTCTGAGGCTAATTTCAATATTCCGGTGACCCGATTAATGTCTTCTCTAAATACCCATTGGATCCACTTAAAAATTTCATATTTTTAATATTTTTTTTTCGAAAAATCAAAATTTTAAAATATATATATCTCCGATACTGGGCACAATTTAGACGTAGAAATTATACTGCTGGAATCTGCTAGTCTTTGGCTAGTTTCAGTATTCTGCTGACCCGATTCATGTCTTTTCTAAATACCCATTGGATACACTTAAAAATTTCATATTTTTAATATTTTTTTTTTCGAAAAATCAAAATTTTAAAATATATATATCTCCGATACTGGGCACAATTTAGACGTAGAAATTATACTGCTGGAATCTGCTAGTCTTTGGCTAATTTCAGTATTCTGCTGACCCGATTCATGTCTTTTCTAAATACCCATTGGATACACTTAAAAATTTCATATTTTTTCATATCTTTTTTCGAAAAATCAAAATTTTAAAATATATATCTCCGATACTGGGCACAATCTGGACGTAGAAATTATATTGCTGGAATATACTAGTCTGAGGCTAATTTCAATATTCCGGTGACCTGATTCATGTCTTCTCTAAATACCCATTGGATCCACTTAAAAATTTCATATTTTGTTTTGATTTTTTTTTTTTTGAAAAATCAAAATTTTAAAATATATATAAATCTCCGATACTGGGCACAATCTGGACGTAGAAATTATACTGCTGGAATCTACTAGTCTTAGGCTAATTTCAATATTCCGGTGACCCGATTCATGTCTTCTCTAAATACCCATTGGATCCACTTAAAAATTTCATATTTTTAATATTTTTTTTTTCGAAAAATCAAAATTTTAAAATATATATATCTCCGATACTGGGCACAATCTGGACGTAGAAATTATATTGCTGGAATCTACTAGTCTTAGGCTAATTTCAATATTCTGCTGACCCGATTCATGACTTCCTTAAAAATTTCACATTTTTTTTTTTGAAAAATCAAAATTTTAAAAAATATATATCTCCGATACTGGGCACAATCTGGACGTAGAAACTATACTGCTGGAATCTACTAGTCTTAGGCTAATTTCGGTATTCCGGCGACCCGATTCATGTCTTCTCTAAATACCCATTGGATCCACTTAAAAATTTCATATTTTTTTCTAAAAATCAAAATTTTAAAATATATATATCTCCGATACTGGGCACAATCTGGACGCAGAAATTATACTGCTGGAATCTACTAGCATTAGGCTAATTTCAGTATTCCGGTGATCCGAATTATGTCTTCTCTAAATACCCATTGGATCCACTTAAAAATTTCATATTTTTTCATTTTTTTTTTTTTAGAAAAATTAAAATTTTAAATATATATATTTCCGATACTGGGCACAACCTGGACGTAGAAATTATACTGCTGGATTCTACTAGTCTTAGGCTAATTTAAATATTCCGGTGACCCGATTCATGTGTTTTCTAAATACCCATTGGATACACTTAAAAATTTCATATTTTTTCATATTTTTTTTCGAAAAATCAAAATTTTAAAATATATATATCTCCGATACTGGGCACTTTCTGGACGTAGAAATTATACTGCTGGAATATACTAGTCTGAGGCTAATTTCAATATTCCGGTGACCCGATTCATGTCTTCTCTAAATACCCATTGGATCCACTTAAAAATTTCATATTTTTAATATTTTTTTTTTCGAAAAATTAAAATTTTAAAATATATATCTCCGATACTGGGCACAATCTGGACGTAGAAATTATACTGCTGGAATATACTAGTCTGAGGCTAATTTCAATATTCCGGTGACCCGATTCATGTCTTCTCTAAATACCCATTGGATCCACTTAAAAATTTCATATTTTGTTTTGATTTTTTTTTTTGAAAAATCAAAATTTTAAAATATATATAAATCTCCGATACTGGGCACAATCTGGACGTAGAAATTATACTGCTGGAATCTACTAGTCTTAGGCTAATTTCAATATTCCGGTGACCCGATTCATGTCTTCTCTAAATACCCATTGGATCCACTTAAAAATTTCATATTTTTTCATATTTTTTTCGAAAAATCAAAATTTTAAAATATATATATCTCCGATACTGGGCACTTTCTGGACGTAGAAATTATACTGCTGGAATATACTAGTCTGAGGCTAATTTCAATATTCCGGTGACCCGATTCATGTCTTCTCTAAATACCCATTGCATCCACTTAAAAATTTCATATTTTTAATATTTTTTTTTTTCGAAAAATCAAAATTTTAAAATATATATGTATATCTCCGATACTGGGCACAATCTGGACGTAGAAATTATATTACTGGAATCTACTAGTCTTAGGCTAATTTCAATATTCTGCTGACCCGATTCATGACTTCCTTAAAAATTTCACATTTTTTTTTTTAAAAATCAAAATTTTAAAATATATATATCTCCGATACTGGGCACAATCTGGACGTAGAAATTATACTGCTGGAATCTACTAGTCTTAGGCTAATTTCCATATTCCGGTGACCCGATTCATGTCTTCTCTAAATAACCATTGGATCCACTTAAAAATTTCATATTTTTTTTTCGAAAAATCAAAGTTTTAAAATATATATATCTCCGATACTGGGCACAATCTGGACGCAGAAATTATACTGCTGGAATCTACTAGCATTAGGCTAATTTCGATATTCCGGTGACCCGATTCATGTCTGCTCTAAATAACCATTGGATCCACCTAAAAATTTCATATTTTTTCATATTTTTTGTCGAAAAATCAAAATTTTAAAATATATATATCTCCGATACTGGACACAATCTGGACGCAGAAATTATACTGCTGGAATCTACAAGCCTTAGGCTAATTTCAATATTCCGGTGATCCGATTCATGTCTTCCCTAAGTACCCATTGGATCCACTTAAAAATTTCATATTTTTTCATATTTTTTTTCGAAAAATCAAAATTTTAAAATATATATCTCCGATACTGGGCACAATCTGGACGTAGAAATTATACTGCTGGAATCTACTAGCCTTAGGCTAATTTCAATATTCCGGTGACCCGATTCATGTCTTCTCTAAATACCCATTGGATCCACTTAAAAATTTTTTATCTTTTTTTTTTAGATTTTTTTTTTGAAAAATCAAAATTTTAAAATATATATATCTCCGATATTGAGCACAATCTGGACGTAGAAATTATACTGCTGGAATCTAATAGTCTTAGGCTAATTTAAATATTCCGATGACCCGATTCATGTCTTCTCTAAATACCCATTGGATCCACTTAAAAATTTCATATTTTTTCATATTTTTTTCGAAAAATCAAAATTTTAAAATATATATATCTCCGATACTGGGCACATTGTGGACGTAGAAATTATACTTCTGGAATAAACTAGTCTGAGGCTAATTTCAGTATTCCGGTGACCTGATTCATGTCTTCTCTAAATACCCATTGGATCCACTTAAAAATTTCATATTTTTAATATTTTTTTTTTTTTTTTCGAAAAATCAAAATTTTAAAATATATATATCTCCGATACTGGGCACAATCTGGACGTAGAAATTATACTGCTGGAATATGCTAGTCTTAGGCTAATTTCAATATTCTGCTGACCCGATTCATGTCTTCTTTAAAAATATCATATTTTTTTTTTTTTGAAAAATCAATATTTTAAAATATATATATATCCGATATTGGGACAATCTGGACGTAGAAATTATACTGCTGGAATCTACTCGTCTTAGGCTAATTTCAATATTACGGTGACCCGATTCATGTCTTCTGTAAATAACCATTGGATCCACTTAAAATTTCATATTTTTTTCGAAAAATCAAAATTTTAAAATATATACATCTCCGATACTGGGCACAATCTGGACGCAGAAATTATACTGCTGGAATCTACTAGCCTTAGGCTAATTTACATATTCCGGTGATCCGATTCATGTCTTCTCTAAATACCCATTGGATCCACTTAAAAATTTCATATTTTTTCATATTTTTCTTTTTTTCGAAAAATCAAAATTTTAAAATATTTATATCTCCGATACTGGGCACAATCTGGACGTAAAAATTATACTGCTGGAATATACTATTCATATGCTAATTTCAATCTTCGGGTGACCCGATTCATGTCTTCTCTAAATACCCATTGGATCCACTTACAAATTTCATATTTTTAATATTTTTTTTCGAAAAATCAATATTTTAAAATATATATATATATATATATATATATATATCTCCGATACTGGGCACAATCTGGACGTAGAAATTATACTGCTTGAATCTACTAGCCTTATGCTAATTTCAATATTCCGGTAACCCGATTCATGTCTTCTCTAAATATCCATTGGATCCACTTAAAAATTTCAAATTTTTGTTGTTTTTTTTTTTCGAAAAATCAAAATTTTAAAATATTTATATCTCCGATACTAGGCACAATCTGGACGTAGAAATTATACTGCTGGATTCCACTAGTCTTAGGCTAATTTAAATATTCCGGTGACCCGATTCATGTCTTCTCTAAATACCCATTGGATCCACTTAAAAATTTCATATTTTTTTTCGAAAAATTAAAATTTTAAAATATATATTTATCGCCGATACTGGGCACAATCTGGACGTAGATACTATACTGCTGAAATCTACCAGTCTTAGGCTAATTTCAGTATTCCGGTGACCCGATTCATGTCTTCTCGAAATACCCATTGGGTCCACTTAAAAATTTCATATTTTTTCATATTTTTTTTTTTCGAAAAATCAAAATTTTAAAAAATATGTTTCCGATACTGGGCACAATCTGGACGTAGAAATTATACTGCTGGAATCTACTAGCCTTAGGCTAATTTCAATATTCCGGTGACCCGATTCATGCCTTCTATAAATACCCATTGGATCCACTTAAAAATTTCATATTTTAAAATATATATATCTCCGCTACTGGGCACAACCTGGACGTAGAAATTATACTGCTGGAATCTACTAGCCTTAGGCTAATTTCAATATTCCGGTGACCCGATTCATGTCTTCTCTAAATACCCATTCGATCCACTTAAAAATTTCATATTTTTTCATATTTTTTTTCGAAAAATCAAAATTTTAAAATATATATATCTCAGATACTGGGCACATTCTGGATGTAGAAATTATACTGCTGGAATATACTAGTCTGAGGCTAATTTCAATATTCCGGTGACCCGATTCATGTCTTCTCTAAATACCCATTGGATTCACTTAAAAATTTCATATTTTTAATATTTTTTTTCGAAAAATCAATATTTTAAAATATATATATCTCCGATACTGGGCACAATCTGGACATAAAAATTATACTGCTGGAATCTGCTAGGCTTAGGCTAATTTCAACATTCTGCTGACCCGATTCATGTCTTCTCTAAATACCCATTGGATCCACTTAAAAATTTCATATTTTTTCATATTTTTTTCGAAAAATCAAAATTTTAAAATATATATCTCCGATACTGGGCACAATCTTGACGTAGAAATTATACTGCTGGATTCTACTAGTCTTAGCCTAATTTAAATGTTCCGGTGACCCGATTCATGTCTTCTCTAAATACCCATTGGATCCACTTAAAAATATCATATTTTTTTATATTTTTTTTCGAAAAATCAAAATTTTAAAATATATATCTCCGATACTGAGCACAATCTGGACGTAGAAATTATACTGCTGTGACCCGATTCATGTCTTCTCTAAATATCCATTGGATCCACTTAAAAATTTCATATTTTTTCATATTTTTTAGGTCTCTACTAGTCGTAGGCTAATTTCAATATTCCGGTGACCCGATTCATGTCTTCTCTAAATACCCATTGGATCCACTTAAAAATTTCATATTTTTTCATATTTTTTTTTCGAAAAATCAAAATTTTAAAATATATATATCTCCGATACTGGGCACAATCTGGACGTAGAAATTATACTGCTGGAATCTACTAGTCTTAGGCTAATTTCAATATTCCGGTGACCCAATTCATGTCTTCTCTAAATACCCATTGGATCCACTTAAAAAGTTCATATTTTTTCATATTTTTTTTTTCGAAAAATCAAAATTTTAAAATAAAGATATCTCCGATACTGGGCACTAATTCCGTACTCGCACGCCAACACCTATCCAATGATGGCTCAGATACTCAAAATTCATTCAAAGCTACAGAAAAAATCCTTGGTATGTATTGGGAGTCAAATAATGATGTGTATAATCAGTATAGATTCTCGAGGCGTCGAAGAAATGTTTTCCATTAAGACGTGGTCCCTACCAAAACAGAAGTTCTCCAAGTCCTATACACCATCGGCCTTAAAATTTGACTTCAAAATATTTGGCGCTCAGGTATAAAATGGGACGTAAAACTAAACGAGGGTCTTCATTTAAAATGGCATTCGTGGATTTCAAACCTAAACAAAATTGACATACCCAGGTGTTATTCTAAGCTGCTCAAATTTACATACTTTTGTCGACGCTGGGAAAAATGGGAAAAAAGCCAAATCCAAGGATACCCCAATGAAACCGATATCGATACCTCGGCTAGAACTTCAAGCGGCACTAATAGGAACACGACTGGCTTCAAACATTCGAAGCACAATCCGTTTTCATATTCAGATTATGTTTATTAATCAGATTCTAAAACGGTCATCAAATGGCTAATCATGAAACGTGAAATTCTGGAAACCACAAATTTAAATCAATGGCATTGGGTGCCGTCTAAATCAAACCCCGCAGACTTCGCAACAAAGGTTGGTTCAACTGACGACGATTTGTGGCTTAACGGACCTGCTTTTTTAAAATACAAAAAAAATTGTGTCCCAAATCTCCAGAACTAGATGATCATAGTAAAGAAGAAATTCGAAATCACTTACTTGTCATCGCCACAAAAAGTCTCTCAATCAACATTGAATATTTTTCGTATTGGAAACGACTTTACATAGCACTTTCACACTTTGTGCTTTACATTGAAAAATTAAAATCTATTGTACGAGGAGATACAACAAATAAAGGTACATATCGTTATATGAATTCATAAAAGCCCTAAGTTAAATTAATAATTGTTTACAGAAGAAGCAAAAAACTCTCTAATATGAAAAATTAAACCAACTTTTTTTAAAATTATTTCAGTTTAAGCTTAAACATAAGAACGTTATTTTTAATTGTAGGAGTGTAAAATTAAGCAGGAACATGAAAATTGATACAGGCCATTATAATAAAAAAATCGATTTTGAATTTTTTTTAACTTAAGGCTTTTTTTGAAATCATATGACGATATGTGCTTTGAATATATACAAAAGTCCAAAAACATTTTGTTTAAGTATGCTCAAGATAGCGAATTTTTTTGTTGGTCCGATATTATCTCGAAAACTTTCATCATTGTCTTCACGAAGCCACAATAAGCAGAATAAAAACAAATTTTTATATTTCAAAACTAAGGGTCGTTAATAAAAATGTGAGGACAAAATGTCAACGTTGTAAGAATCAATCAGCCGCACCGCAGACGCCCTTAATGGCATCTTTACCAAGAGCAAGGCTCGCCAGTTTTTAACGCCCATTTAACTATGTAGGCATCGACTTTTTCGGTCCATGTTTTGTAGTAGTAGGTAGGCGCAAAGAAAGAATGGAAGTTCAACCATAGCTGCAATATTTTTGGGAAAAAATTGTCATTACCGTCAAAATAGCTTATTGTAACCGTTATAAAAATGTCAAACTATAACAACGCTTTTTTTACCAATAAAACATATTCTATTAAAGGCTAAACATAGCAAAATAAACTATAAAATTAACAAATCTTATAGCATTATTATAAATACAGAGATCAAACACTTTAAGAATTCACAACAAAATCACATATAAATAGAATGCATGCTTATCAATAGTTTTAAAATAAAAAAATAAAATCCTCTAGTTTAGTTTCTTTAACTTTAAATAATCTTTTGTATATAATATTGTTTTCAAAGACAACTTATTTAATAAATTTCTTAATGACTAAATTCTCTTTAATAATTTGGTGAAGAATGTCGTAAAACAAGGATTTTTGTAATAAATTAAGTCAAAACGGGAAACAAAAGACTAGAATCCATCGTTTGCATCTCAAACCCAATACGTATATGTTTGTAGCAGGATAAGTATCTTTTAGGTATAATGATATTAATAGCTTGAACTCAGTTTCTAGCTCTTATCTTTCACTTTCTTCAACAAAATAGAAAACATCTTGATAAATCTGATCACAAAGCTTTAAATAAAAATTAACACATATTTAAAAAATATCGCATTTTTCTTTTGCAACTATTTGTACTTCAGACAATACGTCTCTGGTATATTCCTAAATAAATGTCTTCATTATCTAAAAAATATGTTTTTGATTTTATAATTAATTAAATAAAAGCCTTCAGTTTTAAGCAAACTAGTTTTTAACAATTTGTTCATTACAATTACACAGTACAACATTTTTGAGGTGATTGATTCGGGACTCAATTCTGATAATTGTTTATGAAGTAGCCCCAAAAAGAAGAATTTCTGCATCATTCGTTTGGTCATGGTACATCAAATAATAATTTAAAAATTAATTTGAAGTTAGTAAGTATCGTATAGGGGAATTTGTCACGTTTTAGGCCATTTTGTATGTCATAACTCTAGTCCGAATAAGCTCAAAAAATTTTAAAATAAAAAAATTAAGAATTAAAATTATTTAATCTATTCATACAACGTTTCGCTACATAAGCAACAATTTCGCAGTTATAAGATATGCTAGTTATTCATCTAATAGAACGGAAGAGTTTTTTTAAGCTCGCAAAAAACGTATAATACAAACAAAATTTAGTGAGTGAATTTTAAATAAACAAACAAAAACAATAAAACCTGTTTTGATACAGAACAACAAAGTTGTATTTTTTTCTCTTGTTTACAACGGCATTACTAGTTGAATAATAAGACAAACCAAAAGTGCAGTGCGAGGGCTCATTTATGAGTCACTTAAATTTAAACATTCTTAATAAAAGTGCGAACATAAGCAGTAGAAATGCTTACGTTACGATAAATGCTGATGAAAACAGCGAAATAAACAAAAACAAAAAAACTTATTTGTTTTTAAATGCCGCGCTAATTCCCCGAACACGTTCTTGCTCACCGTTTTTGCTAAGTAGTGACAATAAAATAAAAGTAAATAAATCATCGTTGCCTTTTGAATACAGTACGACAAAAACAATAACGGACAGTGCCCAAAAATCCAAGACTCAAGTGGGAATGGATAGATACGTGACTGTAATGTAAAGAGGTCGAATCCCTAAATCTTCGCAGTTAGCACCAATGTCGAAAGTACATAAAAAAAGGACGGAATAAGTTCCCAAAATCGTTTTGCTATCTTAGATAGTGAATCAAGTGAACCTAAAACGGCACCCAAGTCGTTCAAACCACCTCCAATATATTTAAGGGAGAAAAATTCAAATGAGTTAATAAATAAACTGATTTCACTTATTGGAGAGAATTCTTTTTATGTAATTTCCATTAAGCGTGGTAACATTGATGAGACAAAAATACAATTCATTGATGAAAGCAGTTACCGTAAAACTGTAAACGAGTTTGAAACCCTCAAAAAAATTTTTATACCTATCAGCTGAAGAGTAGCAAAGGTCTACAGGTCGTCATTAAAGGCGTAGATGCATACGTTGATCCAGCTGAAATAAGAGCTGGACTTCAAAAAGCCGGTTTTAAAATAAAAAGTGTAGATAATCTCCGAAATCGAGAACGTGTCCCCCAACCGCTATTGAGTTGAACTGGAACATGGCGATTTAAGATTAAAAAACAAACACGAAACGCCCCTATATACAATCTAAGGTATCTATTGCACCGCAAAATCAGTAGAGGAACCACATAAACGATCAGGACCCGTCCAGTGCCTAAACTGTCAAGAATATGGTCATACTGGGCTTACTGTATGCTACCTTCTGTTTGCGTTGTGTGTGGTGAACTGCATTGTTCGCTCAATGCGATAAGTCATGGGATGACACGAAGGTTAAAAAATGTAGCAATTGCGGTGGAAACCACACTGCCAACTACAGAGGATGTCCTGTTTATTCTGTTGTAAGGAAGACGTCTCAAAAATCAAATACTCTCCCTAAGCAAAAACAATATCGACCAAATGACCATTACCCTCAGCTAGGTCAACCAACCACCCAACATATTTCATACGCTGACATGCTAAAAAACAACCAAGTTTATAAAGCGCCATCGTCAGTTAACCCGAACCAACATTTGCACCCGGAACCTAAAGACCAACTATAACTATAGTCGTCTGGAAGGAACCATTGAGACATTAGTACAGTCGCTAAACACTTTTATGAGCACTATGGGTAATATGATGCAACAAATGTTAAAAATGCAATCTATGATATTGCAGGCAGTACTTAGCAAACCATGAACTGTTTAAAAATATGTTTCTGAAACGGAAACGGCTTACGCCAACATAAAAATGAACTCGAATACTTCCTCAAGAACCAACAAATTGATGTCATGCTGATTGCAGAAACACATTTAAAAAGAAATAGCTTTTTTAAAATCAATGGCTATATTTTATATGACACCAAAATATCTGCCTTTCATATTTTTTAGGTCTCTACTAGTCTTAGGCTAATTTCAATATTCCGGTGACCCGATTCATGTCTTCTCTAAATACCCATTGGATCCACTTAAAAATTTCATATTTTTTTTCGAAAAATCAAAATTTTAAAATATATATCTCCGATACTGGGCACAATCTGGATGTAGAAATTATACTGCTGGAAACCACTAGTCTTTGGCTAATTTCAATATTCCGGTGACCCGATTCATGTCTTCGCTAAATACCCATTGGATCCACTTAAAAATTTCAATTTTTTTATATTTTTTTTTTCGAAAAATCAAAATTTTAAAATATATATATCTCCGATACTGGGCACAATCTGGACGTAGAAATTATACTGCTGGAATCTACTAGCCTTAGGCTAATTTCAATATTCCGGTGACCCGATTCATGTCTTCTCTAAATACCCATTGGATCCACTTAAAAATTTCATTTTTTTTTTTTTGATTTTTTTTTTTTTTTTGAAAAAATCAAAATTTTAAAATATATATATATCTCCGATACTGGGCACAATCTGGACGTAGAAATTATACTGCTGGAATCTACTAGTCTTAGGCTAATCTAAATATTCCGGTGACCCGATTCATGTCTTCTCTAAATACCCATTGGATCCTCTTAAAAATTTCATATTGGCAAAAATTCTAGCGGCTAAAGAGGAAGGCAGAAGATTGACGCGTATTGAATTCTCACTAACAAAAAAACAGTGTTGGCACAATCACCACGCCGAAAACACCATTTTGTAAAAAAAGCTAACTTCAGGTGCGACAATTACAAATTTGCAAAAAAAGTAATTAACATAGCACCAGCTTCCTTGTCTACAAAAACAACAATGGCGCTATTTCTTAATAGAGAGCGGAAATACAACAGCGTTGACACAAAAACCACGAGGTAACGCCATTTTGCGAAACGGCTAACCTAACTTCAGTTGACACTAATTATAGCCCAAGACACCACTTTCATCATCACCAACGCTCGAAACAACCATAGTCATCAACAGCGTAAACAGTGTCATCATCATCACCATCTACAAGCCATCATCATCACCATCTACAAGTCATCATCATCACTATCTACAAGTCATCATTATCACCATCTACAAATCACCAACATCATTAAAACCAACATCAACTATAATCAGTATCATAATCACCAACATCTTAAAAACCAACAATAACGACAATCATCAGCATTAGAACCATAGTCATCATAACCACTACCGTCTTCAACAACACCTTTTATGTTAACCAGTTCACCTCAGTACAGTCAGTATAATCAAGCCCACAGATAAGTAAAGTAGCTAGTGATATTATAATTTACAATTTGTATTTACATTGAGCTTTAGGTAGGCGTAGGTATTAAGCTAACCTCGCGGAAAATTTTCATGTATTTGAATTATTTTAGTCTAGCGATTCGTCGACGGTTTTTATAAGCATAATTTTGTTTTGTTCAGAACTATTTAAATTTTTCAAAAATTTCTAAGTCATATTATTGGATTTAAAAGTCAAAATTTGTCCGACATAAATAAATATATATACTCTCTAAAGTTTCCAAATTTTTTATAATAGTTAATATTCAAAATTTCTCCGGCTCAAAACTAATTGCTCTCCCAAATTGGTTTTCATTTCTCAGATTCAAGGTAGCAAAGTGAAACTGCGTTGGCATCAAAGTTTCTGGATAATTCAAAACCTGATAGCCTTGTTGGAAGTCAACATTTAATTTTTAATAGACCGTAAAAATTTTGATTCGATTCTTTCCTCCGCAGATGGAAAATAATTTTCACAGCACCAAGTGTTTTACTTTCTAGATGCAAAATAATATTTTTTTTAATTTGAGATAGTCTTAAGACAACTAAGTGTCTGAAAATTTCTGAATAAATTCCTACAATAATAGCTTAACTTTCAAATCCGAAACCGACTTTCGAATTACCAAGTTTTAGGAGGTTAAACACAATTTTCAAAAATTTCAATTCCATTTTCTCTGGGTGTATATATCTTTTTCAACCGGTTTATATTATATCCTGGTGTTATAGCATTTAATATCTATTCTGGCTGTTAAGGTTATTAAAATATTCTATTCCATAATCAATTCTCAAAAGGCAAGTTTTTCGAAAGTTAATCTCCAACTCAAATTCATTTATCAGACTTGAAAGTAATCTTTCAAATTCAAAATTAACTTTTTCAAAAAAAAAATAAATTCAGAGCTCATTTTCAAAGCATCAAAACATTTTTAAATTTAAGAATTTCCAATTCAAGTATAACAAATTATCATTCAATTCATAGTTAATGTTCAGTACATCCAGATATCTAGTGCCATTCGGAATTACCTACTCAATTCGACAAGCCTTTGCCCTTTAGGTGAAAAAATTTTTTAAAATCGGTAGTTGTTATTTAAAAATCGAAATTGCTTATTATTACATTTTTAGCGAATAAAAGGATCAAATTCCATATTAACTATCTGACATTAAAATTACCAATTCCTCGTATATTAACAGGAATTTGGCCAAATGTATTAAACTGAAAATTATTTTTTTTTTTTTTTTTTTTTTAATAAAAGTCTTTATTTACAAGTTTAAAATATAAAAGGTACAGAGGTATGAGATTTTACTATAAGTACTACAACAATAAGAGTCTTATAATTAAATTTACAAAACTAATAACAATAAATATACATCCTTAAGGAAAATAGCTCAAAAAACCTTTTTGATCTCTATGGAAGTTATAAAGAAATTTGTTTGGATAATCACTAATACATTCATTCTTAACGAACGAATCTTAGTGATTACCTTGTAAATTCCTTATTGATTCAAAGTTTGACAGTCTGCATTTTTCATTAAATGTCAGTGTCAGTTCTCTAGTGAAATCGTTTATCATCTTGTGTCCAAAGTTACTGTGAAGTAAATTTGTCGGATACCTACGAGGAAGATTATGAATTATTTTCAAATTCTTGTTTTGTATAATCTGAAGCTTTTTGGTATGAGTTTTCGCAGTTTTATGAAACCATACTTGACAGCTGTAACTCATAATTGGTCGAATGCACATTTTATATAACAATATTTTGTTTTTCATATTCAATTTAGATCTTCTGTTGAGTATGGGAAACAATGCCCGACCACACTTTATAGCTTTTTCACAAATTTGGTTGACATGTTGCTTAAATGTTAGTTTTTTATCCATTATAATGCCCAAATACTTGATTTCTGACTTTATAGGTATAACATTCCCACGGCACAACATAGATTGTGAAGGTATGCGTTTTGGCGACTTATTATATGGAAAAATAATGGCCTGTGTTTTATCATCATTGACCTTTATTTTCCATTTATTAAAATATTTTTGGCTTGAATTTAAGCTCTCTTGCATTTTCCTAACTAATGAATTAGATACCTTACCGCTGCAAATGAAAGCACTATCGTCTGCATAAAATGCTGCTTCCTGATTCCTGCGTAGAGTGATATCTGACGTATATAACGAATAAAGCGTAGGTGACAAAACGGAACCTTGCGGTAGACCTGCGAGTATATGTTTTTCATCTGATGAGATGCGCTCCACGAAAACTACAAATGAACGTTGGTCTAAAAAGCTTTGTATGATTTTTTGTAAATATAAAGGAAAACTAAAAGAGTTAAGTTTATACAATAGGCCATTATGCCATACTGTATCGAAAGCCTTTTCAATGTCAAGAAATATAATACCCTGTACTTCTACGATTTCTTTTATTATTCTCAATAATATTAACCACTCGTTTGCTTTGATGTACCGTAGAGTGCTCTCTTCGGAATCCAAACTGCTATGCTCTACGATTCTTTTGTGGATTATTTTTTCAAAGACTTTATCCAACAAGCTCAAAATGCTTATTGGCCTATAGCTGGAAGGCAATTTAGGATCTTTTCCAGTTTTGAAAATAGGTATAACTCTGGCCTTTTTAAATATCATGGGGAAATGACCATTTCTCAAGCAGTAATTAAATAGTTTGCTCAAAGTTTCAAAAAAGTAATCGGGCATATTTTTTAAAATAATGCTGTTAATTCCGCTAAACCTGGGGCTTTGTTATTTTTAAAACAAAAAACAAATGTCTTTACCTCTACTGCATCTGTGAATTCAAAATTGTCACTGTCAGCGAGATTTACATTGTTAAGTTCCTGCACATAATTTAGAACCACATTATCTAAAGGTGATGAATTGTTGTTGGTGATATTATTGTTGCATCTAAAAACTTCCGCAATGGCATTTGCTTTTGCTTCACCGGTACTTAAAAATTCCCCATTTATATTTAGATCGGGGATTGCAGAATTTCTACCTTTTAAAGCTTTTGTTAGTTTTAGAGCCGGAAGGCAGTTTGGAAATGAATTTAGCCCACGCTTCATTTCTATACCTTTTCAAATGAAAATCAATTAATTGATTCAACTGTTTTAAAATGCTGATTAGTTGAGTTCTGTAACTAGGATCTCTACATCTTTTAAGTTTACGGTTATACTTGTTCCTCTGAGTAATCAGCATTTTAGACGTATTTGAAATTTCCCTCTGCCAAGGATTTTTCTGGCCAATTGGAATCTTGGAAAAGGCTTCTTTAACTATACTAACTAATTTATTTAATGACGAATCTAGGTTTATATTGTTAAGCTCTATTTGTCCGATATTATGATTCTTAATTTCATTCTCGACCCAGTATTTAATTGCTGGCCAATCAGCCTGATTATACAACGGAACTGTAACAAAGTGATTTTGTGGTGTTCCAAAAATGTAACAAGATATTGGGGTGTGATCAGACTGTAAAATATTTGAAATACAATTCCAACTCACATGTTGTGCATTCAAATCACCAAAAATAAAATAGTCACTAAACGAATTGGTAAGAAGTTCTAAGTCAGTTTTAAAATTAGAAGTGTAAACTGGATTATAAGCAGAGATAAAACTTACGGGACGTCCACTTATTTTAACTTCCACAGAGATATTTTCTATGGTTATTGTTTTAATCTTTGGTAACAACTTATGATCTATGTAATTTTTAACCGCTATAAGCACACCCCCACCATGTGTTTGACGGTCTTCTCTGTATATTTTGTAGCCTCCAAATTTTAACCTATGATACGGCTTCAGGAACGTTTCGTTAAGAAGTAAAATATCAATATTTTTCTCATGGAGAACTTTTTCGAGCTGTGCAGCTGCTGACTCAGTTGTTATGCCTTGAGCATTCCAGTGCATAACGTATACATTTTGACTACCCATGATTTTATATAGCATGCTTGAGCATCATGCCAAGCACTCTTAATTTGTCAAATTTATTTCGACATTTTTCTAGTGCATCCACAGCACTAAAGAAGATTTCTAACAGTCTCTGGTTAGATAAGTCATCATCGTTGTTGCTGTCGCGGGGTCTGTTTTTCGAAACCTCAGAGTACAAACTTTTCCTTTGGAAGGTGTGCTCTCGTGAATCAGTTGGTTGACTCTGACTTGACAGGTGTGGGAACTCAGTCTCATCATACACATGATTAATTCTCGACTTGTTGAAATTAGGTCTAGACTTAGAAGTTAATCGTAGGCGCATTTCTAAATAATCTTTACGGCAAGGGCATTTAGGATCGTCGGACCTGTGATTCGAGTTTCTTAAGTTCTTTTGGCTACAGTTGTGGCATTTATAAACAACATTACTCCCTTGAGTGTTTTTGGCCAATACACACTCAGTCTGGTCGTGATTGCCAGCACAAACTGCGCAGACGATAACTCTATTGCAGTTTTTAGCTCCATGTCCGTACATAGAGCACTTCGTACATTGCGTAGGCCCTTTATTCCCTTTAAGAGGTCTTCTCCAGTAAACAGCAATATTGCAAAAGTACTTTATTTTCATAATATCATTTTTTGACACTTCTTGTTTGTTAAACTCAATCAAGTATATAGCGTCATCAGCTGTAGTCCTTTTGGTTACGATTTCTTTGACACTTACTGGGTTTATGTTGTGCATTTTAATCAATTCCTCCTTTAAAAGTTTTGCGTCTGTTCTTGGCAAACCAAATAACACTAACTTAAAGTGCTTTACGTCTTTAACTTCGTGTGTATAAAAACTGTACTTCAGTTCACTCAGCTTTTTTAACGCAGCTTCATACAGGACCATTGTATTGCATGTAACCTTAGTTCCAATTGTCATTCTCTTGAAGAAGTACTCCTCACCAAGTATTTCCCAAACTTTTGAGAAACTGTGACACGAGTCTACCACTATTGGTGGAACCCTTTCTTTGACGGCTCTTGCTCTTCTTCTTCTTCATTTGCTAGCAAATGAAACCTGTTACTAGGGCCAGGATCAATCCTTATCGTCTTAAATTTGGGACTATTCCCAAAGTATTCTCGCTTCTGGCTAGCCATATTGGAAGCGATTTAAAGGAAAAATTAAATTTTAAAGAAAAATCACACACGAGCAAAAAATAACACGTTGTTTACAACTCAAGGCAATGTTGCCAGATGAAACTGAAAATTAGTAATCACTTACCTTAAGCTGAAATTGCCAATTGCTAAAACCTAGATTCAAAATTTAACCTAACATAAACAGAGACCTAAAGTAAAAAAAGTTACTTACCTGATATGTTAGGAAAATCCAAATTCGCCCTTACCTAAATTTAAAGAAAAATTACTTACCTTATTAAAATTAATCCTAATATCTTACCTAACTAGAATTGAATCAAATTACTTACTTTATTAAAATTAAATCTAATTACCTACCTGATTAAAATTAAATTTAATTACATTAATTACATTGATTATAAATTGTTTATCAAAAGAAACATAACACCTAGTGGAAACACAAATACAGTACTGCTCAAAATTAAAAATCAAATAAACAAAAATACAGTACTAAACCAAATAATAAGATAAATAAACCAAAATACAGTATCCAATAAAAATACAAAATAGTAAATTTTAAGAACTAACATAAGACATTTTTAAATTTAAATATGTGATTTACCTTTAAAGAGTCAATAACATTGTTCGACAGCTTTAAATCTGAAATTCCTACAACAGTAAATGTACCTATATTTATATACAATATAGTAATTTAACACGAAGTAAATGAAGATGATTTTAAGAAATTGAAAGGAATAGAGAGGTAAGTGTCAAGTGGTGATGTGTTTTGGGGTATTCTAATAACCTTTCACTACCAGAATACTACGGTTAGGGGAGGGAATAGTGAGGGCCATTCGAACTGAGCCCTGGTGATAATTTAGTCTTCCAACACTGGTAAAAACTTATTTGTCCTCGGTCGTCTGCACTGCAACGAACCACAGCCTATGCCCGCGAGCCTTAGTCGTGCCAAATTAACAATTTGCCAGTGTGCGGTGTAGAGGAAAGGGTAGGTTTTAGGGAATCGTCCGTCCGTTTTGAAACTAAGTCTGTCTGTAAAGTTTTCAAGTGAACAGTTTGCCAGCTCGAAGAGATTAATAGGATATGTCCCTACAAAATCCAGTAAAGTATTATGAGTGTGTTGATTTTGTTTATAAATCTTACACACATTTAAAATATCTTGCTGAGAAAAACCTAAATATGACAGATGGCTGCTTATGTCGCACCTGGGAAAGCACAGACGGCAAAACTGTGATAGATTTCATCGTCGTGCCATCCTCCAAGATCAAAGAGGTCATTAAAGAATTCCACAATGGTCCTAGCGGAGGTCACCTTGGTGTAACGAAGACGCTAGAAAAGATAAAACAATGTTTCTATTGGGTCGGCTGTCAACAAGCCGTAGCCGAGTGGATAGCCAATTGCCAGGAGTGCATTACAGCAAAGAGTCCAGTACGAAGAAGTCGGGGGCAGTTTCAGCAGTACAATTCAGGCGCTCCTTTTGAACGTATAGCGATGGACGTAGCAGGTCCCTTCCCTGCTAGTAATGCTGGAAACCGATACGTTTTAGTGGTCATGAACTATTTTAGCAAATGGCCGTAAGTATATGCCATTCCCAATCAAGAAGCCAGAACGATCGTAGACGCGTTATAAGCAAATATGTGTGTCGCTATGGTGTTCCCTTCCCCGACCAATGCCGAAATTTTGAATCCGCTATATTCAAAGAGATGTGCGAAGTATACGGAATAAGAAAGACCAGAATGACACCATTACATCCGCAATCTGATGGCATGGTCGAAAGATTCAATCGAACCCTGGAGGAATACCTGAGAAAAGAGGTCAGCGCACATCAGAGAGACTGGGATGAGCATATACCCAAATTTTTGTTGGCGTATAGATCAGCTGTTCACGACTCCACCTCACGAACACTAGCGAAAATAGTCTGGATCTGAGCTAAATTTGCCTGCAGATTTATAGTTTGGTGTTAAGCCAACATCGGCAGAAGGAGACCGCGAAAACTCTCTTCAGGCACAAAGGGACCTCCAGGAGATACACGAATTCGTGCGAAGTCGGATAAAATTAACCAGTGATAAAATGAAAGCCAGAGCTGCGAACTCTGAGGAATTTAACGAGGGACAACTGGTTCTACTTTTTAACCTACAACTTAAGATATGAGTAATTATTGTTAGTTCAAACATATTGAAGATACAATTGTAAGGAACCTCCGGCTTTCCGGGTTTGAAGCTAGGGTTAGGTCAGCTGTCCAGGGTCCTCTTACATAAATTTAAAGACTTGTTTTATTTCTTCTTCACTTCACTTTATTATATGTAATTGGTTTAATTTTATTCAAATGTATTAATTTTTAAATGTATTATTTAAATATACAAAATCGTCTATTCTTGCCGAGAACAAGTTCTACCGATGGCACTGGTTGTAGTCCTACCACTCCTAGCTCTATTCTCCTACGGCTTTATTCACTGGATGATAATCCAGTCTATATCTTCTTGATATAAATCAAGCCCTATGATTTCCGGGTATAAGCCTCTTAGAATTCCTACTGAATAACCAGATATAAATCTAGTAAAGCCAAGTCAGATATAAATCCTCCTTGCTCTGCCTAAAACTCTTCACTGGGATCGGTATAAACCTAACCCCACTTTCTTTCACTACTTAACACTTGTCAGCCGGTAGAAATTGTTTCTTCACCCTTCACTATTCACTATTCACTGTCACTTGCACTTTTTGTTTAAATTCGTCTGCTCCTGTTGGTATCTCAAGGAAAAAAAGATCTCATCCGTTTACTTCCTCGCCTTTTATATGGTTGCTCAACTACACTATTGCATTTTTGTAGTTTAGTTGTATCGAACCTCTCAGCCACATTTCTCTTCTGGAGCTTTGTTGCTGCTGCCGTACTGCAATCTGCCTGGGTGTGTATGTGTTTATGCATCTGTTTGTAGTTCACTTTGTTTACATACATACGTTCTGTTCATTTTGTTCCGCTCTCTCTCTCTCTGCCTGTTGATGCTTGAACCTGTAATAAGATTACCTGACGGATGTGAATCCGTCCCCAGGTAAATGGATATAAATCCATTTGCCAACTGCTTTGGTGTGGGCCAAAATTGCTCAAATTTTGGTACCACACTTTCCCCTTCCTTTCGGAAAACTACTAAGTCTTATTTTTATTATTTTTTTATTTATTTTATTGTTTGTTGTTTTCTTTTTCACTTCTAAATATCTTTTCTGTCACGTCTCCGTCTTCCGCGTGGGAGGCTGCGGACAGATAGCATCCCCGTGGCAGAGATTTTTATCCTATAAGACATTTCTCCTATGTCGCGGCGGAAATTGATCTTTTTTCTTTTATTTACGGCTGACTCAATTTCCTGCTGCAACGCCACTGGAAGCTGTGCGAATGGGTCTTTCGGTTCATCCCGCAACATCGACTCCTCTCCCTCTGCTACCGTTACCTCTGGGTGAAATGCCTTAAGCACGAGCTCGTCGAGGCTTCCAGCACTTATGCCTCCGAGCATCTTCGTCAATCCCGCTTAGCCGTAGTTCATCCTCCTCGGCGCCTGATATCGGGTCCTTTACTTCTTCTTCCTCTGGAGGTGTGCTCGCCCTGCCATCCATGATCGCCATCCTTCTTGGAGATACGGGAAATTCCCCGAGAGGATCGCCCTCCTCTGCCTCACTGTCACTCACCTCAAACGTCCACGTTATCCCAATTTGGGCTATGTATTGGCGGTAATTCCTTCGCCGTCGGACGTAGCGGTCTAACTGAGCGTGCATCCAGACTGGTCTTCCTTCTTCCTCTTGCGACGTCGTTATTGTCTGTGAGCTTAGCACCTGCTCATAAAGGTCGTACCAGCCCCCCTCTACTTCGGTCAACAAACTACCTGCTGTCAGTATGGACTCCTGTGAGGCCGGCATCTCTTCCTCCTGCTTCACGTACGGGTAGTTGTCGACACTTTCCATATCTTCATCATCTGACAGCACGATCACTTCTTCATCTAGCAGGGGGTATTCCTCATTCCGTTGCTGCTCCATATTACTTATTTATTTATTATTATTTATTTTTGCAAGCTACTGATCACTTTCACTTTTTCAAATCAACTGATTAAAGCTTACGCTTGTTGCGTTTGTTTTTTTTTTTTTTTTTTTGTTTACTTCGCTGTGACTTGTTTACGAACTAATTGCTTTAGTAAATGCTTTTTGTTGCTGCATTTTTGTTTACTTCGCTGTAACTTGTTTACGAACTAATTACATTAGTTAATCCTTTTGTTGTTGCATTTTTGTTTACTTCAATGTAACTTGTTTACGAACTAGTTACATTAGTTAATCCCTTTTTGTTGTTGCTACTTTCTCTGTGATAAATTAAGTATGATCAAACATCAAACAAAGTTTACATTGTAGCGATTTTTCTTGTATATATTTTTTTTGGACGATTATCCTGTTGATATTATTATTGATTGTTTCATTGTTTTTATTATTACTACTATTACTATTATTATTATTATTATTATTATTATTATTATTATTATTATTATTATTATTATTATTATTATTATTATTATTATTATTAATATTATTATTATTATCAATATTTAGGTTGGCCGTTAAACATTTTTAGTTCGCTTACATGTGCGGTACGAGGGTTTTTCCCGTCTCTTTTTGTCAGTTCTGCAATTACTGGAGATATTAGCTTTTGGATGCGATATGGGCCTTCGTACTTTGGTGTTAGCTTCGCAGCAAATTTATCGGCCGCATTGCATAGAGGGTGTGCCCTTACCCACACTAATTCTCCCACTCTGGGCTTCCATATTCGGCGTCGCAAGTTATAATATCGGGCTTGGTCCTTCGCTGCCCTCACTAGATTCTTCTTCACCAAGCTGAAAATTTGTTTTAACATGTCGGATGTTTCTTGTGGCCTTCGATTCTCTGTGCCCGTTCCCGGCGTTACCTCGTCGTATAGGGTAGCCGGAAGCCGTGGCTCTCTTCCTTGTACGAGGAAAGCTGCGCTATACTGCGTTGTGTCCGACCTGGCCGTATTGAGTGCCAGCTGAATCTCCGGTATACACTCGTCCCACGTGTTCTGTTGCGCTCCAGCATATTGTGCTATCATCGTTTTCATGGTGCGGTTGACTCGTTCTGTGGGGTTCTCTTGAGGGGTATAAGGTGTAGTTATCTGGTGGTGTACACCAATTTGTTTCAAATAATCGCGAAATGTTTTGCTGGTAAACTGAGCTCCGCTGTCTGTGATGAGCATTTTTGGTACCCCGAAATTTGCAAGGATCCTTTTCCGAAAAGCTTTCCGCAAAGTTTCTCCAGTGGCTCTACGCAAAGGGATTAATTCTACCCACTTTGAAAATTTATCGGTGAAGACCAATACCGTTGTGTTGCCGTGCTTCGATCTTGGTAATGGGCCAACAAAATCTGCACACGCGACGGCCCCGGGCTCCTCCGCAATACGCGACAACATCTGTCCTACAGGGAGTTGTTGGCTTGTCTTATACTGCTGGCATGTCTGAAAACTCCGGACGTAGGTTCGAATGCTTCTGAACATTCCTGGCCAATAGTATTTATTGGTAATGCATGCAATGGTCTTTCTGATGCCCAGATGGCCGGCTGTGGTTCGTGGTTCTCCTCCAGCACATATTTCCTTTGAAATGACGGTACACACAGTTTCCACAAGGTACATTCTTCGTCCGTCTCGGCTGTAGGTAAATGACGGTATATCTGCCCTCCGATTATCGTGTAATCCGGATACTTCTCAGGCTCCTTTTCCACTGCTTCACATTGTTTTTTCCACCAGCTGCATTCTTGTGGTTGGCTTTGAATAACTTGACATACATCAACTGGGTCACGGGATAGGACATCTGCCACAACATTCAGTTTACCCCGGCGATACTGGATATCAAAGTTATATTGTTGTAACTCTAACGCCCACCTCGCTATTCTTCCCGAGGGGCTCTCGATCGAGTTGAGCCATTTGAGTGCCATTTGAGTGTTACCATTGTAACAGACCATCTAGCACTATTGCCAAACATTCCTTCTCAGTGGCGGAGTAATTCATTTCGGCCGGATTTAGCCGACGACTTGCATATGATATAACCCTCTCTTGTCCATCAAATTCCTGAGTTAGCACCGCTCCTAGCCCTTACTGACACGCGTCTGGAGAGTAAACTTTCTGGAAAAATCCGGGCAAGCGAGCACTGGTGCTTCGGTTAGCTGCTTGTTGAGGAGTTCAAAAGCTTCCTGTTGCTCTGCGCCCCACCGGAAGTGTATTCCTTTTTCAAAAGCGACGCCAATGGATGCACTATTTGCGTGAACACTGGAACAAAACGTCTGTACCATGAAGCGATTCCTAGACATCTTCGCAGTTATCGTACATTTTGCGGCGATTGAAGTTCTTGTATGGCTGCTATTTTCTCCGGGTCGGTGTTGATTCCACTCTCATTTACCACGTGACCTAGATACTTCACTTCCTTTTGAAAAAAATTGCACTTTTCATGATTTATGACCAGGCGCGTCTCTCGTAGCCGTCTGAACACTTCTCTCAAATTGACCATTTGCTCCTCAAGTGACCCTCCTAGGACTATTATGTCGTCTAGGTAGGTAGGTAGGCGTGTGGTTCCATTTCGGCACCGATTACCCGGTCCAACGTCCTCTGAAATGTTGCTGGCGTCGACATAAGTCCGAACGGCATTACCTTCCACTGGAACAACCCTCTTCCGGGTTCTGTAAAAGCTGTGTACTCTTTGCTGTCTTCCGCCATTGGTATTTGCCAATAACCATTTTTGAGGTCAATACTACTGATGTACTTTGCATTCCGGAGGTGGTCTAAAATGGCATTAATTCGAGGCAGCGGATAAGCGTCGGCTGACGTTTTGACATTTAGCTGTCTATAATCGATGCACAATCTAAGGGTACCGTTTTTCTTTGGTGCCATCACAATTGGAGAGCTGTAAGGACTCTTCGACGGCTCAATACACCCGTTTTTAACAATACATCTATCTCCTCGTTGATCTTCCTTTGCATTTCAGGGTTACGCTGTCCATATCTATGTCGGACCGGCCTTGAATCCCTTAAAAAAATGTTGTGTTCAACTAACGTTGTTGGTCCCCTGATATAAGTAAATTTCCTCAGTTCTTCTTCTAAAAAGGCTTCAATCGCTTCCGTTTCATTAGCTGTGCCTTTCTCTGTTCTTGGCTGCACTTTTCTCTGTCCCTCCTCTTCTACGGCCGCCATTACCTGCTGAGTAAAAGGGGTTAGTTTTACCCTCTGATCACCACACTGAAATTCGCATCCTGTCGCCCTCAGAAAATCCAGGCCCAATAACACCTCGTCCACCATACTTGGCATGACTCCCACCTCCAACTTACAGCTTTTCCCGCCTAAGCGTACCTCCACCCTGATCGTCTCTCTCACCTCGACCTTTGTACTGTTGGCTAAACTGATGCTACTCTCTGTAGGACTTACTTCACAGTATTCTCGTAACTCATCCGCCACACCCTCGCTCACATAACTTCTAGATGCACCTGTATCTATGGTGGCCTCCCTGTGCCGACTCCCGACTTGAACATTGGCCAGCAGTCTTGTCGCGGACTGGTGAAAAGCGCTTATCGGTGCAAGGCTTGACTTCTCTCGGCCGTGGCCTCCCCGTACAAACTATTTGCCGAGCTCTGTCTTCGTTACGTTGCGGTTTTCGGTTATCGCGGTGAACATGGTTTATTTCAGGGTGGTTCGTTCGTATTACCTCAAAATCCTCGGCCATTTGGATGAGTTCCTCTAGCGACTCAAAGTCTTTCCTCCTTATGTACATTTGGTACACGACTGTTCCTGAATATGCGATCCGTTTGTTGCTCATGACTGTATCTGGCATGCCGCATCATGTTCTGTAGAACTATTACAAAGTCCTTACACTTCTCTCGAGGCTTTTGTTGTCTTCTGCGTATCTCGTCGTCAAGATCTTCAAAGTACCTAGGAGGTAAAAAAAATTTAAGGAAGTCCTCACGGAAACTCCTCCACGTTTGCCACTGGCGGTTATTGTTACGAAAGCACAATAACGCTGACTCTTTTAGCAGTTCTGGCATTGTCCTTGGTAACATATCTTCGTTTAACCCATAGACCTCTGCCAGCTCCTCCACTCGCTCGATGAATGAAATTGGGTCCTTTCCACCATCATAGCGGAATGACCACTTCCTCACGATGTCTATCACGGCCGAGTAAGCTACACTTGTTGCCAACTGGGGATGTACGGCTTGTTGGTTTGGAAGAAATAAGTGACCGGTGCCTGCCTGTTGTCCCGCTGTTGCTGACATATTAGGTACCTCCAGGTGCGCGGTCATGCTTGGTGCTGGAGGTGTTTGACAACGTCCATGCTTGCCATCTAGCTCTTGCAGTCTAGTGAGCACTTTACCTTCGTGTTCGCCTGATAAGTAGGTTGCCAGCCGTTTCCGCATTTCTTCTACGGTGCCACTATTCTCCAGCTTAAATTCATCTATGTACTGGATAAGGTCGTCCTTTCGCAGCGTATAGACCCACGATGTACGAACCATGGCAAGATTTATTTATCGCTCTAGGATTGTATTTAACGTTTTTTTTTAAGTCCCTGCTCGGGCGCCAATGTAAGGAACCTCCGGCTTTCCGGGTTTGAAGCTGGGGTTAGCTCAGCTGTCCAGGGTCCTCTTACATAAATTTAAAGACTTGTTTTATTTCTTCTTCACTTCACTTTATTATATGTAATTGGTTTAATTTTATTCAAATGTATTAATTTTTAAATGTATTATTTAAATATACAAAATCGGCTATTCTGGCCTAGAACAAGTTTTACCGATGGCACTGGTTGTAGTCCTACCACTCCTAGCTTTATTCTCCTACGGCTTTATTCACTGGATGATAATCCAGTCTATATCTTCTTGATATAAATCAAGCCCTATGATTTTCGGGTATAAGCCTCTTAGAAATCCCTACTGAATAAGCAGATATAAATCCAGTAAAGCCAAGTCAGATATAAATCCTCCTTGCTCTGCCCAAAACTCTTCACTGGGATCGGTATAAACCTAACCCCACTTTCTTTCACTACTTAACACTTGTCAGCCGGTAGAAATTGTTTCTTCACCCTTCACTATTCACTGTCACTTGCACTTTTTGTTTAAATTCTCCTCTTGATGACAGACTGTCACTTCACTACGTCTGCTCCTGTTGGTATCTCAAGGAAAAAAAAGATCTCATCCGTTTACTCCCTCGCCTTTTATATGGTTGCTCAACTACACTATTGCATCTTTGTAGTTTAGTTGTATCAAACCTCTCAGCCACCTTTCTCTTCTGCAGCTTTGTTGCTGCTGCCGTACTGCAATCTGCCTGGGTGTGTATGTGTTTATGCGTCTGTTTGTAGTTCACTTTGTTTACATACATACGTTCTGGTGATGACGTTTTCGTTTTGTTCTTTGTTCATTTTGTTCCGCTCTCTCTCTGCCTGTTGATGCTTGAACCTGTAATAAGATTACCTGACGGATGTGAATCCGTCCCCAGGTAAATGGATATAAATCCATTTGCCAACTGCTTTGGTGTTGGCCAAAATTGCTCAAATTTTGGTACCTCACACAATAAATAAAAATTAAATCAAAAAAAAAAAAAAAAAATAAGCTGTGTAAATGTAAGAAAAAAACTATATTTTGCCTAAAAAATTTTTTATTTTTAATTCATAAAAAATAAATGTATGAAGATTTTTATATTGTTACGAAAGAAGAATTTATACATTATAGGCTCTGAACAACAATACTCTCGAACAACAACAACATAAATGGTTTGTTTTCTTTCAATGATGAAAGAAAGAAACCAACAATAAAGAGCATCGCTAGTCTTTTACACTCTGCAGCTAAATACACAGGCACATACATAAATATAAGCTGTTTACGCGCATAGTGTGAACATCTTAATAATTATTGTTCAATAGACGTTTTTACACATATTCGTTAAGTTATTGGCGCAATTGTTATTCCCCTTTTTATGATATACTTACTTACGATTGTAAACCCGAAGTGTACGGTACGTACAAAATTATAAAAAGAAAAAACCCTAATAATTATATTTAAATAAAACCCCAAGTTTATAAAACCCAAAAAAACTAACACCGTTTTTTTTAATTCTCCATATTTTCGAGGAAATATTTCTAGACAAACATTTTTTGGTCCTATCAAACCGGATAAAACCCCCCGCGAATCTAGAAATATTTTCAAGAAAGTATTTTTATTTTCAGATTCCAATCAACCCAATCCTCTTCGGAAATCCATCCATTTTTTATTCATCCCCAAAATATAATAAAAAAGGTACGTTGTTTGTGCATTTAATAAGTGGATAAAATAAACAAAAAAGTGTGATAATAAAAGCAAAACTCTTGTGTTTCAAAAACGAAAATCAAACATATAACCAACAAGTAATACAAAAAATCACAAAAACAAAAACCCGTGCAAAATTTATTTGCCGTCGGCAAAACACTTTTTTACTCGTTTTTTAATTTTCCCACCTTTAAATTCGTGTGTGTTAAAAGAAAAAATTATATATCATTTTTAAAGTGAAATAATAATAAAACCCTTTGCTCAGTTATTTATTTAATAAAAATATTAATAACTATTTTACCCTGTGCATATATTTCATTTGTTTAAAGTGATTTGATTTTTTCTATAACATTCTAGAGTGTTTTTTTTTTTGTTGATTTTGATCCGTGATTTTTTATTCTCTGTTAACTCCTCTGTTAACAAAAGCTCTTTTATTTTACATATTCAAGAATAAAGCACAGAAGAGAATAAACTGAAATAATTTTACTCCTTAGATAAATTTTCAACAAAAAACAGACATTAAACGCGAATTTAAAAATTTAATATATTGTGATTTTTTTGTGTTTTTTAAAAACAAAATACACAAATAATTGTTTCTTTTTTTATTATTTCTAGTGAGAAAGTTTTTGTGTTTAAACACCCCAATTAACTCAGTGTGTTTGTTGGTTGCTTTTTTTGCTTTTGTTTTGATATTATCACACAAGAGAAACAAATACTAGTGCTGCAATATTTTAATCGGACGAATAAACCGATTAATTTTAAAGTTTCGAAATAAAGTGCATTTTTAAATATTTTTCACCCCTTTAGTCAATAATAAATAAACTCTTTGGTGCACTTTAACCCATTTTATTCTTAAAATAAAAATTATTAATGAATAAAACATACTCATTTATCCAAAAGTGAGTACCCGAATTTACTATTGCAGCAATACTAGTGTATTTAATATTTTTATACCTTTTCTATTAACAAAGTGCTTTTAACTAAAATTTTGTTGTTTAATTTATATTTTTACTCTTTTATTTAAAGTGATATTGCAATTTCAATCGGTTTTTTTTTTGTAATTGAAAAGACGAATAAAGTTAAAAGCGACTTGTTTTATACTTTTATTAATTTTTTACCCCTTTTATAAAATTTTATACATTTTTTAACCATTTATAATCAATTATATTTGGAAAACTTTATATTCAATAAATTTTTCTGAACTTAACCCTATTCGTTTTTGGAATTTATTGATTTTAGGAGTTTTTTTTATTCGTTTTAAACGAAGTTATATTCGTTTAAAAGATTTTTACTCGTTATACGTGATAATTTTTAGATCCGTTTTTCGTTTCTTTCTTGACATTTAAAGCTAATCTGTTCTTTGTATTTCACAATTTTCGACTTTATTTAAATATTTTAAACTTTTTTTAACTTTTCCAAAATTACCCGTTATCAATTACGCTCAAAAATGGATATGTCTACTTTAATTCGTAATGCCGATCGTTTGGCAGAATTTGAGGCTTATGTTGCCATAATTCCCGTGACGGACCATCGAATTGGTTCCTTAAGTAGTCATGAAAAAGAGCTCAATCGTTTATGGGAAGCTGTTCGGTCAACATACGACGCTTTGTTGATTGAGGCCGATAAAATAAAAAGTCCACAGATCGTGGAAATAAAATCAAGATATATGGCTTCTTATAGTATATATACTCGTGGAATATCTTTAATTACGGCTCACTTAGACCGTTTAAAATCAGCTGCTCAGGCCGAAAGGTCAATGGAGCTTGGCACCCATTCGATGCCCATGATTAATTTACCCCCCTGTGATACCCCAATATTCTACGGTGACTATAAGAACTGGCCCTCATTTCGAGATATGTTCTCAGCTTTATATGGCAATAACCCCAGATTAACTCCGGTGCAAAAATTGTATTATTTGCTGCAGAAAACTGCAAAAGATGCTCATGATGCCATACAAACTGTTCCGTTGACCAATGATGGCTATGCAGTAGCATGGAAAAAATTGGTGGACACGTACGAGAACAAAGGTGCTCTAATAAACGAACAGCTACGAACTCTTTTGAGCATAAAACCCATTACTCAGGAATCAGGTCCAAACATTAAAAACACACAAAGAACAATGAACGATTGCATAACGAATCTTGCTTTGCTAGAAGTAACCCCAGAAGTGTTTTATCACGTTATGTTGGTGTATATTTGTGCTACAAAATTACCCGAGAATACTCTGAGTCTCTGGGAGCAGTCTAAAAAGCTTTGTCAAACCACTCCGAAGTGGGAAGATATGGACGCATTTTTGACAGCCCATTTTAAAACACTTGAGTCGATTTCTGATATAAGGCAGTCACACTCAAGCCCAGTTCAAAACCCGAACAAAACCCCTAGCTCTGTCAATTTACAAAAGAACTCCAGTTTCAAAGTTCATAAAAAATCTTCCTATGATTCTAGGAAAATTCAAAGTTTTGCAACAAAAACTAGTACTACCCCAACTATTTGTCGTTGCTACCTTTGCCAAGGTTCTCACCCCCTGAGACTTTGCCCCTGCTTTTTGAGTCAGAGTATTGATGAGAGAATGTCAACAGTAAAAAGATTGAGGTGTTGTTCAAATTGTTTGGCAACCTCTCATAAATTCAAAAATTGTAAAAGCATACATGTCTGCACATTATGTAAACAAAAGCATCACTCTTTACTTCACAGAGATGTAAGGTTAAATAAGTCCACTGGTAACTCAACCCAGCTCCCTATAGCTTCTTGTATGGCTGCACCTTCATCTCACCCACAGAATCCAGCTAGCAACCAGTTACAACCCACACTCAATTTAAACCCTTCAACATCCTCAGCTGCTCATAATTTGCAGACTTACTCCGCACAACTAAATTCAAACCCAAAATCAACAGTTCTTTTGGGCACTACTTTTTGTTTAATTCATATTAATGACATTAGATGTGCGGCTCGAGCGCTGGTTGACCCCGGTTCGCAAGGTACCTTTATCTCAAGGAGGTTACAAAGGAAGCTTGCTATTCCTACATTTTCAGTGCCATCGACAAATGTCACTGGGATGATGGATTGCTTAGCTGGTAAATCCTCAACTATGTGCATCCTGACGGTCGGTTCACCGATCGACCCCGGTTTTAAGATTAAAGTTTGCGCATATGTAGTTGAGAAAATCACCGGTCGGTTGCCCTCGTGTACTATATCTAATATTGTAACTTCAAGTTTTCCCGAAATTATAATGACCGATGTCATGTGTACCCGTATGGACATACTTTTTGGAGGAAATGTATATCCAAAAATTCTAACTTCAGATGTTAAAATTCATCCGAATGGCAACCTGATCGCCCAGAGAACCGTTTTTGGTTGGATAGTTACAGGTGAAGTTTTTCAATCGGAACCCCTTTATTCGATCGCATCATTTTGCACCCACGTTGATTTAAATACTCAACTCAACTCGTTTTTGGGAACTTAAAGAAGTTCCACAAATTACCCGACTTTCCGAAGATGAAGAATATTGCGAAAAACTATACCGAACTACCACTTATAGAAACCCTGATGGTCGCTATGTTGTATCGCTCCCATTTCGTCGGGAATTTTCAAATGAGTTGTTATTAGGAGATTCTCGAAATAGCGCTTTGACCCAATTCATGCGGAATGAAACTCGGCTCTTAAAAAACCCCGAATTGAAATCACAATATGTCTATGTGATTACCGAGTATTTCGAGATGGGACATATAAATACCGTACAACCCCTCGGCTCAGAAGCGACTAATTATTACTTACCGCATCACGCTGTGTTTAAACCTGACAGCGTTATCACCAAACTCCGTGTGGTATTTAACGCTTCTAATCCCTCCTCTAATGGCGTAAGCCTTAATAATACTTTATACCCGGGACCTGTTTTACAGGCAGATCTTACCATCTTAATTTTGCGATGGCGGTTCTTCCGTTATGTTTTCAATGCTGATATTGAAAAAATGTATCGCCAGATTTTAGTTCGTCCTGATCAAACGCAGTATCAGCGGATATTGTTTCGTGAAAATCCTGAAGCTGAAGTTAAGGACTATGAGCTTAATACTGTGACATTCGGAGTGAATTGCGCGCCGTATTTAGCTATTCGTACTCTTTTACAATTAGCAAATGATTGTGAAACCCTGAGTCCTGCGGCATCTGAAATTTTGAAAACCCAAATGTATGTTGATGACGTACTAGCTGGCTCGTATGAGCTAGAAGATGCTTTTAAGAGACGTAATGAACTAACCCAAGTTCTTGGCTCGGCTGGTTTTGTTTTGCGAAAATGGACGGCCAATCATTTACGACTCTTAGAAGGTTTACCCTGTGAGAATCTGCTTGATGCAGACTTCTTAAAGTTTTCGGATGCCAGTAACACAAAAACCCTGGGCTTGCGATGGAATGCTAATAGCGATAGCTTCTACTTTAAATTAGTTTCGCAGCCACGCCAGGATATTGTAACGAAACGTGCTGTCTTATCTGAAATAGCGAAGCTATTTGACCCCGCCGGTTGGCTCTCTCCAAAAATTATTGTGGCAAAAATTATAATGCAACAAATTTGGAAAGATAAGACAGATTGGGACGAAAGTTTAAAACCCTTAACTCTTATTAAATGGCGAGCATTTTTGAACGACTACCCTAATATAGAAAAAATTAATATCCCAAGATGGGTTAATTTTCTACCCGAAAATGAAGTTGAGCTTCATGCGTTTTGTGATGCCTCTGAAAAGGCATATGGTGCAGCTCTGTATGTACGCAGCATTTCTTCTGCAGAAATATCAGTACATTTACTAGCGTCAAAAACGAAGGTAGCTCCTGTGAAATCCGAAACGTTACCCCGTTTAGAATTATGCGGAGCGGCTTTGATGGCGAACATGGTAGAATCGTTGTGTGGTCAATTAAATCTAGACAAGAGAAAGATTTATTTGTGGACTGATTCTACTATTGTTTTATCTTGGCTCAAAAAACCCCCTTGCCATTGGCCAACCTTCGTCAAAAACAGAATTGCTTTAATTTTGGAAAAAGTTGGTAATGAAAATTGGTCTCATGTCGATTCCAAGGACAACCCCGCCGATTTGGCAAGTCGTGGAACTCTTGCTCGAGATTTAGTTGATAACTCTCTATGGTGGCATGGGCCTACCTGGTTAAGACAACCTCAAGAGTGTTGGCCACGACATTCCCCCATTGATCACCAGCACCTGGAAGTTCAGTCATTTTCTACTCAGATTGAACCTCCATATGATATACTTGAACGTTTTTCCGATTTACCCCGTGCAATGAGAATTATTTCTTATTTGTTCAGGTGTTTAGAGTATTTGAAACCCCGAAAATGCTTATATAATACCTTAGATTTAACTCAATCGGAAGTAAAGTTCACACGAGATCGCTTTATTCTTTTATGTCAGAAAAATTGTATACCTGAGTATACACAACTATCAAAGGGTATACCTATTTCTTCAAAGAGCAGTATACTTACTTTGAACCCCTTTATTGACTCAAATGGTTTTGTTAGAATCAACGGAAGACTAGCTAGATCAGACTGCTTGACATATGAGGAACGGTACCCTAAAATTTTACCATATTCAGCCAGGTTTACTCGTTTATTTATTGAACATGTTCACAAGTGTTCTGCTCATGGCGGACATTCCTTAATGCTCCGTTTAGTTAGAACTGAGTTCTGGATCCCCAAGCTAAAGAATCTAATTCGCACAGTAATCCATAATTGCAAGGAATGTACGATTAATAGAAAAAAGACCGGTCAGCAAATTATGGCTGCTTTACCCCCTGAACGATCATCTCTAACCAGGCCGTTTACCCAAACCGGTTTAGATTTTGCAGGTCCATTCGACATAAAAACCTACATAGGCCGAGGCTGTCGAATTACCAAAGGTTATGTGCTTGTTTTTGTTTGCTTTGCAACAAAGGCAATCCATTTAGAAGCAACTGGTGATTTGTCGACTGAAACATTCCTTGCAGCCTTTGCTCGTTTTTTCTCTCGTCGGGGCTGTCCCGCCCACTTATACTCGGACAATGGAACTGCATTTGTTGGGGCGGCTAATTTACTCGAGGTCGACCGCAAACAATTCTTAGGCGAACTAAAAAGGAAGTTACTGGTGCGAAATAGTGTACAACCTATTGAATGGCATTTTATACCCCCGGGTGCTCCTCATATGGGTGGCTTATGGGAAGCCGGTGTAAAGAGTGTGAAAACTCATTTACGAAAAATATCTGGAGTGCAGAAATTTACATTTGAGGAGTTCACAACTATGTTAACCCGTATAGAAGCTTGCCTGAACTCAAGACCATTAACCGCAATGACAGAAGACCCATCTGACTTAATACCCTTAACCCCAGGTCATTTTCTAATTGGAGCGCCGCTCCTCGCACCCCCTGAACCCGATCATTCTGATCTTTCTTTGAGTGTTGCAAATAGATGGCAAAAGCTCAAAATACTTCACCACCAATTTGCTCAAAGATGGAAAGAAGAATATCTCAAAGAACTTCACCGGCGTGTGAAATGGAAATACCCCCAAAAGGACTTAGAGGTAGGAGATTTAGTTGTTATCCGTCAGGATAATTTACCCGCAAATGAATGGCGACTAGGTCGTATAGAAAAAACTTATGGAGGGAAAGATTCGAAAGTCCGTACTACGGACGTGAGAACGGCTTCTGGCATTTTCACCCGGCCGATAGTGAAGCTCGTTCTCTTACCTAAACCAGAATCCCACTAATTCATATTTTCTTCTTTTATTTTTCTTGTTTTTACCCCGTAGTCATCATGTCGAGTGCATCCCGTAGATTAGAGGTCCATCGCAAACCTATTGAAGGGCCATCATCTCCCCGGTCCAAAACGTTTCGCGATGAAAGTCTTCGGGACTGTCGCCTCTGTAAGAGCGAGCACGCATTGCAAAAATGCTTAAAATTTAGGAAGATGTCTGTGGGAGAGCGTTGGGAAACAGTGAAGAGATTTCGCTATTGTTTTAACTGTTTGGCGCACTCCCACATGAAAGATAAATGCACCAGTCGAGAGAGATGCATGGAGTGCAAATCCGCGCATCATACTCTGCTGCACAAAAAGAGCGAGGGAAAGTGTTTCGACTACCCGTTCGTCGACCGTCAACGACAGCACCATTTCAAGGCAGGAAAAAAGAAAGCGACGACAGAAGAAAAGAAGATCGAGCACCCAAATAGCCAACAACACCACACATCAGTGCTGCAGACACTGTAAAAAACAACAAACCACGGCAACACATCAACCGAATGCAACACAAACTCCGGCCACCATTGTTATTAATGTGATGAATGGGCGAATTACATAAATCCATCATATTTATTTTTTATTTTTATTATTTTCTTTTATCTTTTTTCTTTATATTTTTATTGTAAAATGAATTGCTAAAAAAAAAAATCTACCCTTTATTACTCTTTATTTTGTTTTCAGGTGCTAGTTGTTTTTTACCCGCGTTGTCCTTGACCGTCCTTGTTGCAGTATAGCAAGGGGGCGGGATGTTTACGCGCATAGTGTGAACATCTTAATAATTATTGTTCAATAGACCTTTTTACACATATTCGCTAAGTTATTGGCGCAATTGTTATTCCCCTTTTTATGATATACTTACTTACGATTGTAAACCCGAAGTGTACGGTACGTACAAAATTATAAAAAGAAAAAACCCTAATAATTATAATTAAATAAAACCCCAAGTTTATAAAACCCAAAAAAACTAACACCCGTTTTTTTAATTCTCCATATTTTCGAGGAAATATTTCTAGACAAACACAAGCAAAAACAAATAAACAGCCACACAAATAGGTATAAAGAAATAAACAACCACACAAGCAAGTATAAAGAAATGAACAACCGCACAAACAGGTATAAAGAAATAAACAACCACACAAACAGAAAACAAGAGTAATAACACTCGAACCTGCCAGATCTGTCAGGAATAGAACATTCTGGTGGTTTTAAATCACCTATATAAGCAAGTAGTGCTGGCGAGTAGTATGGCAGTATTATTTCAAAAGTCAAAGAGCTCAGTTGTCGAATTATAAGAGTGTTTAAACAGTTTGTGTATTTTGGAACAGTGGTGTTAATAAATAAAGTGACTTACAGTAAAAGTAATAACAGTATGTATTTATTTTGCAATTAGAACCCAACGTAAAGTAACAATTGGTGACAGAAGTGAAATTGTAAAATAAAATAACTTTTAAAAATAAGAAACAACAATGAAATTTGAAGATCTTAAAGTGGAGCCGCTTTCAAGCGTCGTGGCATGGAAATTGGCGCATATGAGTTCGATGAAAAAGAAATGACAGAGGTATATAGCCGTGAAACAATAACAGCAAGTAGCATGGATTTCAATACGATGTTTGCCGCTATGATGGAGAAAATGGGAGAAAACTCTAGAATGCTTCTAGAAAATGTAAACGGAAAGCTAGTCGAAGTACAAGAAGCTTCTAGAGCAAACAGCAAGAAACTTCTGGAAACAGCAAATGAGAAACTGGAGAAAAATCAACAACTTCTAGCTGAGATTCAAGAAGTTTCTAGAGCAAACAAAGAGAAGCTTTTGGGAAAAGTCAATGAGAACCTTCTACAGATTTCTGAAAACATTAATAAGCGAGTAGACTACGTAAAAGTCAAGTTCGACGAAAAAATCTCTGCCGTAGAAGTGCAACTGTCTGGTTTAAACAGAAAAGTGAATCTTCTAGAAACTAGTGGCGTCGAAGTACAGGTAAAGGATGTCGATGTAAAACTTAAGGAGCTTGAAAACAAAAATATGAGCCTGGAAATAAGAGAAGGTCCAGTACGAGTAGTGACTGAAAACACAAATAGGGTAAAAGCTCCCAGTTTCGACGGCACGATACCCTTCAACGTCTTCAAATTTCAGTTCGAGACAGTGGCCAGTAAAAATCTATGGAGCAATGAAGAAAAAGCGATTATGCTGATTCTGGCACCTAAAGGATCTGCAGCAGAAGTTCTCGAAAGCCTACCAACAAGCTGCAGAAATAATTAATTATGAGGACATAATGGTGGCGTTACAACGCAAATATGGCGGCGATCATAAAAAGGAGCTGTATTGAATGGAGCTACGTGGCAAGGTGCAGAGAGCAAATGAGACACTTCAAGATATCGCCATGGAGATAGAGCGCTTGGTGCAGCTAATATACCCTAGGGAAAACCACTTCTAGAATAGTTCAAAGTGGAGGCATTTGTTAATGGTATTCGTGACCCAGATATTAAGCACACAGTTTGCGCTAAGCAAAACACATCCTTTGCTGAAACCATTGCTTACGCTCTGGCTCAAGAAACAGCAAAACTCATTTCGTGGCTGCAGTCATACAAAGTGTGAAAAGTTGAAGTTGCTGTTGAAGATGAGAAAACAACAATGGACGACATAAGGCAAGTACTTGAATCGGTAAAGAAAGTCTTAGATAAAAGACAAGGTAAGACAAACGCTAAGTGCTTTAATTTCGGCAAAGTCGGCCATTTTCGAAACTGTAAGGCAGCAAGAAAACGAGCCAGATCTGTTTCGCCGCCAAGAAACAATAAACGTGCGACTCACAAAGAGAGCTAGCACTACGGGGCATGAGCTAGCTCCCTCAACCGAGGGCTCCACAATCTCCATATCTGTGATGCAGCAGCAAAACAGCAATCTTACTGCAAGCGGGTATATCAACGGAGGTAAGCGTATTCTGACGATAGACACAGGAGCGTCGCAGTCTATAATAAGGCCCGATTTAGTAATAGGAAAAGTGTAACAATTGAATAATGTAAGTCTGCGCACCGCTAACAGAGAATTTGCTACTGTCTATGGTAAGGCCAAAGTCAGATTAACTATAGCCAACATGAGTGTGGACCATGTATTTATTGTTGCCGATATCGTGGACGAAGTTATTATTGGCGCAGATTTTTGATCATGCATGGAGTCGATCTGCGCATGGGGCAACAAATAATGATCTGGCGAAACGCCGAAATACCCCTTTATATTGGATATGTGAGTAAATCTGCAGTAAGGAAGTTGGTTGCTGTAGCATCCCAGAAATTACCACCTTAGGCGGAAACTGTGATATGGGCATATATGGAGGAAGATTGTGAGGACAACCGGTTGTGGGTGGTAGAACCACCAGGAATTAAGAGTGAGACAATAACAGCAAAAGCCCTCGTGAAATCCTGTAAGAATTGAAAAATTCCTGTGAGAGTGTTAAGTCTATCCAACAGTGAAAAGGTAATTGGTAAAAACTCTCATATAGCTCAATGTACACCAGCAGAGGCCATAATTAATTGCGAGAGAGACTCGAAGCCTGAAAAACTGTCAACTAAAGAGCGCGAAATACTAGCAGAACACGTGGGGAAATGGGTAGCAGAGCTAGAGCCACCTGACAAAAACAAAGCCAAGTAGCTGTTACGAAAGTACGCCTCTGTCTTCGCCCTAAAAGATAAAAGCCAAGGTAGAACGGCAATAGTGAAGCATGAAATAAATACTGGCGAGGCCCATAAAACAAGCCCCCAGGAGCATTTCTCTAGCCAAGCGGAGCGAAGTAAAGCAGCTAGTCAACGAAATGGAGCGAGACGGAATTATCGAACCATCTTCGAGTCCTTGGAGCTCGCCGGTAGTTTTAGTAAAGAAGAAAGATGGCAGCATTAGATTCTGCGTTGACTACAGAAAGCACAACGATGTTACCAAATGTTATCTGCTACCAAGAATCGATGACACCTTGGACACGCTAGCAGGAACCAAATGGTTTTCTACGCTAGATTTACAGAGCGGTTACTGGCAAGTGGAGATAGCTGACAAAGATAAAGAAAAAACTGCTTTTAGTGCTCTTGATTGTTTATGGCAGTTTAATGTTATGCCATTTGGTCTCTGCAACGCTCCAGCCACCTTCGAGCGTTTAATGGAACGAGTGTTAAAGGGGCTCAATTGGAAGACATGCCTGGTATATCTGGACGACATAATTGTCATGGGAAAGACCTTCGATGAACACCTAAGGAATATGGAAGAAGTCTTCAAGCGTATATAAGCGGCTGGACTGCAACTCAGTGTTAAGAAATGTGCATTGTATCAGAAGGAAGTCAAATACTTGGGGCATCGTAAAGAAGCAGAGGGCATATCAACCGATGAAGATAAAATACGGGCAGTAAACGACTGGCCACATCCTCAAAATCTTCACGAGTTACGAAGTTTCTTGGGACTCTGCATATACTACAGACGATTTGAGCCTGCGAGCTTACATAAGCTAACCAAAAAGTCGCGACTTTACTAGTGGAGTGAAGCAGCGGAGGAAGCATTCCAGAAGCTTAAGGTATTGTGTGTGTGCAGAAGAGGAGGCGTGCTGTCGCAAGTGGTAGATGTGACAGAAAAGGTTATAGGCTACTACAGCAGAGTACTTTCGAAGCCTGAAAGAACGCGACGAGAGCTTCTAGCAGCATTGGAGTGCATTAAACACTACCACAAGTATTTGTATGGCCAACATTTTACACTGAGGACAGATCATGCCGCACTCAGGTCATGCTGCAATTCGAGAGCCCTGAAGGACAGCTTGCACGCTGGAATGAGCAACTTCAAAGCTATGACTTTAGTATTGAGCACAGAAAAGGAGGCAAGCATAACAACGCAGATGCCCTTTATAGGCGGCCATGTTATCTGGAGTGTAACGATTGCACAAAGGCGGAGAGAAAAGAATTCGTTATTGATGTTCGGCTTACACATATAGAATCTAGTGAAGACTGGTCGACTGCACAAAGGAACGATCCCATATTGGCAAAAATTATAGCGGCTAAAGAGGAAGGCAGAAGACGGACGCGTATTGAATTCTCACCAGAGAGTCCACTGGCGAAGACATATTGGCCCCAGTGGAACAGTCTCAGGTTGAAGGATGTGTACCGTGTTGCCCGTGTGGACGTCGTGTATTGGTCACCCGTGTGTACACGGTATCTGTAGTGAAAAAAAAAGAAAAAATGCAAGTATGGCAACACTATACTACTATAGGTGGTTCTTCACCTCACCTAAGATTCTGTCAAAGTTGACATAAAAATGACAAACACCATATCCGGTCTTTCTGGTTGTAATCGTGAAGCTGCGCAGACGTATCATCTAGAAGCAATTAATACGGCATAATTTTGCAAGGTAAGAGAATAAAATTAGAGTGAAATAAATAAAAGTGCACTGGAAAATAAATGATTTAAAATTAATGCAGAAAATAAAAACGTGGATAAAGAAAAGCCGGGAGATTGTTGAAAAAAAGAAAAAAATCAAGTGGAAATCAGGAAATATTTGATAGTTGTAGGGTGATAGTGGAAACAAAGAAAAAAAAACTAACTGTAGTGTGACTGATCGGTTAGTATAACCATCACACATGTACAGTAACAAACAGTCCTAATTACCAACACATTTGGTATGGTAAATAAATATTAATGTTCAAGTGGAGAAACAAACAAAGAATACATTGTTGTTGTTGTTGCATTGCATTAACAATAATAAATTCCCACACACAGTTTAAGTAAACAACAGTCAAGTGGCCTTCAAATTAATGCCCTTGACTTTGTTGTCCGCACACGCCGATCAGCACGCTTCATATTACACCCCAAAATATTTCAGTTTTAAATAAAAATTATTAAAATAAAAACTGTTAATAAATAGATCATATTTCCCATATGGTTCCCATAGATTTAAACACTTTAAATTTTAAAGTTTCACTCAATCATGAATTTTGGAAATCACTCAAAATTCATGATTGCCTGGTATTTTATTATGTTAAGGTATAGACTAATTAGGATAAGAATAGAATTACGAGGTTGAGTGTGATTTGTAAAAACACTCAACCAAATAGTATATAAGCAGAAGACTTTTGTAAGAATGACAAGAATAATAAAAAGTCATTTGGTAGCTCTAACCGCGGAGCACCAAGTATATATAATAAAAAACCAAAATAAAATAAAAGTCTTAATTATTTAAAAACATAAAAATAGACTTTCTACATAACGTACGCAAAGAAAAACGTATCTGGGGAACCGAGGAAACTGCATCGCAGTGTGTGTAAGGTTCGAAAAGGCGAACTGACTAAGATTGAAAACGAGCTAAGGCCCGGCAAAAGAAAATTTTCCATCAGGTCAGGCGCATGATCAAATTTAGAGAAAATCATGAACGGTAACCCCGAAAAGCTGCAGAAGTTCCATACCACCAACCGCAACTGATCCACCACATTTCGTCACCCCGCTTCTTTATTCGACAGCCAACAATCAGTTTGGTTATTTATAACACCAGCAGCCAAGCAAGCCGAAAACGCCATTTTGTTCTTCGCAAAGACCAGAAAAAAAAACAGCGTTGGCACAATCACCACGCAGAAAACACCATTTTGTGAAAAGGCTGAGTTCAGTTGCGACAATTGCAAAATTCGTGAAAAGTTCTAAACACATAACGCCAGCAGCCAAAAAGCACGCCGAAGTCGCTATTTTGTTTTTGTAAAATAACACAAAAAAAACTGCGTTGGCACAATCACCACGCCGAAAACACCATTTTGTAAAAAAAGCTAACTTCAGGTGCGACAATTACAAATTTGCAAAAAAAGTAATTAACATAGCACCAGCTTCGTTGTCTAAAAAACAACAATGGCGCTATTTCTTAATAGAGAGCGGAAATACAACAGCGTTGACACAAAAACCACGAGGTAACGCCATTTTGCGAAACGGCTAACCTAACTTCAGTTGACACTAATTATAGCCCAAGACACCACTTTTATCATCACCAACGCTCGAAACAACGATAGTCATCAACAGCGTAAACAGTGTCATCATCATCACCCTCTACAAGTCATAATCATCACCATCTACAAATCACCAACATCAATTAATAATCAGTATCATAATCACCAACATCATAAAAACCAACAACGATTTTGATAATCATCACCACCAGCATTAAAACCAACAATAACGACAATCATCAGCATTAGAACCATAGTCATGATCACCACTACCGTCTTCAACAACAGCTTTTATGGTAACCAGTTCACCTCAGTACAGTCAGTATAATCAAGCCCACAGATAAGTAAAGTAGCTAGTGATATTCTAAGTTTACAATTTGTATTTACACTGAGCTTTAGGTAGGCGTAGGTATTAAGCCAACCTCGCGGAAAATTTTCATGTATTTGAATTATTTTAGTCTAGCGATTCGTCGACGGTTTTTATAAGCATAATTTTTTTTTTGTTAAGAACTATTTAAATTTTTCAAAAATTTCTAAGTCATATTATTGGATTTAAAAGTCAAAATTTGTCCGACATAAATAAATATATATACTCTCTAAAGTTTCCAAATTTTTTTATAATAGTTAATATTCAAAATTCCTCCGGCTCAAAACTAATTGCTCTCCCAAATAGGTTTTCATTTCTCAGATTCAAGGTAGCAAAGTGAAACCGCGTTGGCATCAAAGTTTCTGGATAATTCAAAACCTGATAGCCTTGTTGGAAGTCAGCATTTAATTTTTAATAGACCGTAAAAATTTTGATTCGATTCGTTCCTCCGCAGATGGAAAATAATTTTCACAGCACCAAGTGTATTACTTTCTAGATGCAAAATAATTTTTTTTTTTAATTTGAGATAGTCTTAAGACAACTAAGTGTCTGAAAATTTCTGAATAAATTCCTACAATAATAGCTTAACTTTCAAATCCGAAACCGATTTTCGAATTAACAAGTTTTAGAAGGTTAAACACAATTTTCAAAAATTTCAATTCCATTTTCTCTGGGTGTATATATCTATTTCAACCGCTTTATATTATATCCTGGTGTTATAGCATTTAATATCTATTCTGGCTGTTAAGGTCATTAAAATATTCCATTCCATAATCAATTCTCAAAAGGCAAGTTTTTCGAAAGTTAATCTCCAACTCAAGTTTATTTATAAGACTTGAAAGTAATCTTTCAAATTCAAAATTAACTTTTTCAAAAAAAAAAAAAAAATTAAATTCAGAGCTCATTTTCAAAGCATCAAAACATTTTTAAGTTTAAGAGTTTCCAATTCAAGTATAACAAATTATCATTCAATTCATAGTTAATGTTCAGTACATCCAGACATCTAGTGCCATTCGGAATTACCTATTCAATTCGACTTTGCCCTTTAGGTGAAAAATTTTTTTAAAATCGGCAGTTATTTAAAAATTGGTTATTATTACATTTTTAACGAATAAAAGGATCAAATTTCATATTAACTATGTGACATTAAAATTACCAATTCCTCGCATATTAACAGGAATTTTGCCAAATGTATTAAACTGAAAATTAGTAATCACTTACCTCAAGCTGAAATAGTCAATTTGACTAAATTAACAAAAATTTCACAGTTTACTTACCTTAAACCTAGATTCAAAATTTAACCTAACATAAACAGAGACCTAAAGTAAAAAAAGTTACTTACCTGATATGTTAGGAAAATCCAAATTCGCCCTTACCTAAAATTAAAGAAAAATTACTTACCTTACTAAAATTAATCCTAATATCTTACCTAACTAGAATTGAATCAAATTACTCACTTTATTAAAATTAAATCTAATTACCTACCTGATTAAAATTAAATTTAATTACATTAATTACATTAATTACATTGATTATAAATTGTTTATCAAAAGAAACATAACACCTAGTGGAAACACAAATACAGTACTGCTCAAAATTAAAAATCAAATAAACAAAAATACAGTACTAAACCAAATAATAAGATAAATAAACCAAAATACAGTATCGAATAGAACATAGAATAAATAAACCAAAATACAGCGATGAACAAAACCGTAGTACAAATAATCTAAAGTTCAGTGTTGAACAATACTAGTAGAAACAAAAATAAACCTCAACAAAATAAGTAAAGAAAATTAAATTAAATAGTAATGTAACAAAAATAAAAGATTAAGTCACTTGGAGAGAAACATGGTGAAGATGGATACATGGGAAAGAGTTAATACAAATCAAAATCCACTAAAATTCACTCCAGATGAGTCGATCTTGTAATTAGATAAGCCATACAGATCTTTATATAGTAAATTTTAAGAACTAACATAAGACATTTTTAAATTTAAATATGTGATTTACTTTTAAAGAGTCAATAACATTGTTCGACAGCTTTAAATCTGAAATTCCTACAAAAGTAAATGTACCTATATTTATATACAATATAGTAATTTAACACGAAATAAACGAAAATGATTTTAAGAAATTGAAAGGAATAGAGAGGTAAGTGTCAAGTGAGGTGTCTTTTGGGGTATTCTAATAACCTTTCACTACCAGAATACTACGGTTAGGGGAGGGAATAGTGAGGGCCATTCCAACTGAGCCCTGGTGATAATTTAGTCTTCCAACACTGGTACAAACTTATTTGTCCCCGGTCGTCTGCACTGCAACGAACCACCGCCCATGCCCGCGAGCCTTAGTCTTGCCAAATTAACAAGTTGTCTGTCTGTAAAGTTTACAAGTGAACGGTTTGCCAGCTCGAAGAGATTAATAGGATATGTCCCTACAAAATCCAGTAAAGTGTTATGAGTATGTTGATTTTGTTTATAAATCTTACACACATTTAAAATATCTTGCTGAGATATAAAGAGATAAATATGACAATTAAATGGCGCCCAACGTGGGGCACGAAAACCCATAACTACTAATTCAATTTTTGATCAATTTTAATAACAACATGAAGCATGTCGAACTTAGGTAAGGCATACTTCTTCAGTATAGTTTAAGACAGTTTGAGGGAATACAATTTGAAAGGAAAGTTTAAGTATATAGTAAAGAAATAAAAGTAGTTTTGATTAAAGTTTAGTAAGTCACGGAATGAAGCGTTTAGCAGGTCGTCCGTTTGCGACTAGCTCTAATCAGATGAATGCTATTTCAGCTAATCAGTGTAAGTCTTAGAGACTTAATAAATAGGTACTCTAATTGCGACACGGTTTGTTAAAAGAGCGCAGCACGACATGAGTCAGTGAGTCCAGATAATATTTCGAAAATACTTCTGTTGCCACTATTCATTAGATGTGAAACATAAATATTCTGATTAATTAGCAGTTGTTCAAAGTTGTGTGAGTTTTGGCTCGTTTAGTAGGAGACAGTTTATCACCCATTTGTTTTATCACCACTTGTCACACTTCAATTTTTTTTATAGATTAAATTTTTTAGCTTAACAAACTTTTGATTTAACATTTTTTGTAACAACATTTTAAATTAAGCAATATTTTTGATCTAACAACATTTATATCAACAGGAGTGTTGAATAAATGTATTATTTTTTATTTGGTTTATTTTTATTATTTTTTTCAGTTTTTGTTGTTTTATTTTCTTATATTTTTGTTTGTTGGGTTGAACTAACAACACAAGATCCACAGAATTTGTTGGATAAATTTATTAATTTTTTTTTCTTTTATTTACTTTATGGTTTGGTATAAAACTATACCAAAAACTATTTAGAAAATTTTATATTTGTGTTAATTTTTTTTTTCTTTTGTACTAATAACACAATAACACCAGAGGTTGGTTGATATACTTATTTAATCTTTTTGCAAATTGATTTAACGGTTTGGTATAGAACTATACCAGACCATTAACTCATTTTATTTTTTTTTTTTATTTACATTTTTGTTTCGAGTGGGTAAATTTTTCAGGTTTTGGTAAGTTTTATAAACTTTTGATTAGACTTCATTGAGTCATCTTTAGGGCCATCAGGCTCAGTTAAATTTCGTACACGGGTAATTTCAGGTTTTGGTAGATTTTTTCTATAAGATTTGTTTCGGTAATAAGGGACGTTAGGTCGTAGAATTAATTTCGAAAATTTTCGGTACGCGTTCTAAGATTAGAATGGAAGGTGAAGCGCAGCAGCTACGCCAACAACTTCGATTACAACAGCGAGAACAGATACGACTACGACAACAGCAAGTAGTACAGGAGCGATTCCGAAACAAACGTAAATACCGGATTACCAGTGTAATGTAATGTTATATGTATTTTAAATATTTTGTTAATTTCCCTGTAGCCCTTGTATTTATATTAAACAGCTGAAAGGGTTCCAGCTCAACTATAGGCGTTCAAAAGAACTGCCGAAATCTTGAAACTTTAAAATTAAAAACAACGGCTTGGTATAGCCAATTTGAGTTCTTAAATCCAAGTCTGTTTTATTTGTGGCGCTAAGCCCTTTATATACAAAACATGAAAATAATTCTTAACTGTTCTACAATTGTACAATTATCTATTTCTTTCATTCTTACTTTCTATTCAGTATTATGGAATTTGTGTAGGATCATGTTACCAATACTAATAACCAATCACAAATTAGTGTATTTCAATGTGCATTGAAATACACTCATCTATTGTGATACTCAAATGTGTGTCACTCAATTTCTGTGTGGTCATCAATATTGATAGTTTCATGATGGTGTATGCATTGTGCACTTGTGAAGTACACTACACCCTTACCCTTAAGAGAAAAATTAGGGGAATAATTTTTCTTACTGTATCCATAGTGCTGTTACATAATTGGTTTAATATGCTTATATATAAATTGATATAGGGTTATTTATTCAAAGATAATTGTAATGTTAAGGTAAGTAAAATATATATAAAGTAAAATAAAATATATGTATTGTGATAATAATAAATGGTTAATGACGTATTTATGATTTTAAAGTGTGTTATATATATAAATTTTTTGTGTTATCTTATATGTATAATGATACTTATTTTACAATGTGTTGTATGGCTTAAGATTATTGTTATGTAAAGTTTTTTCTTTACCATTGTAATCTATTGTGGTATTTACACCTTCTTTACTTAATATTTTAAATGGTCCTTTGTATGGATTTTGGTTTTTCTTTCTATTTTCTACTTTTACTAAAACTAAATCTCCTACTTCTAGATTAAATTTATTTACATATCTGTATTTTGATGTTCTGTTTTCTTTTGTAGTAACGATTAATTCTTTTGCTTTATTTAAAGCAAACTGTAATCTGATTTTTCATTCATTTACATAATTGTCATAGTCATAAATTTTATTAGTGTTTTCTAGAGTGTCAGATGGCAAGCATGGCAATTTCCCATAAACTAGTTCAAAGGGTGAATAGCCTGTATCTACATGTGGTGCCGTATTATACGCAAAAGTAAAATATGGAATCCACTTGTCCCATTCATGATTGTTTGCAGATGTTAACAAAAACTCATTTAGAACTCTATGGTTTCTTTCAATTGATCCTAAAGTTTCATGGTGGTAGGGTGCCGAAAATGTTTGTTTGATGTCTAACAGTAAGCATACGTTTTTCATTAACTCATTCGTAAATTCAGTTCCTCTATCTGACTTAAGTACCTTAAACTGTCCGTATTTTAAAATAAATTGTTCAACTAATGTTTTGGCAGTTGTAAGAGCATCTTTGGTTGACATAGGATGCGCGATAACAAATTTAGTCAGTTCACACTGCATGGTTAGTATGTATCGGTACTCGTTTGAGATCCGAAGGGGTCCTACGGTGTCAATTGAAATCACTTCAAAACTGTTGTTTGGTGTGTTTGTTTGTGTAAGTGGTTCTTTGATATGTTTTGTTTGTTTGTTCATATTACATTTGTCGCAATACATTACAAATTTCTTGACCATCTTGTTCATGTTTTTCCATATGTATCTTTGTTTTAGTTTTATGACCGTTTTTCTAATTCCTAAGTGGCCTGCGTGTGTGGTATTATGGAATTCATCAATTAATTTGTATTTTAGAATATCATCTGTTATTCTTTTTGGGGCATTGTATATTAATATTTTTAGTTGAGGACTTTTATCTTTTGTATTTATTTTCTTGTAGGCTTCTTTTAATTCTTCTTTTGTATACTCTTTAAATATTTTATCATTGTTCGGTACCGCTAATTCTTTAATATTTTCTTTCTTCATTTTAGATATCAGTTTCTTCAGTATCGAATCTAGTTTCGCTGATTTATCACTGAATCTTGCTAGCTTATTTTCATTATTACTTATATCCTTGGCATGTGATTTCTTCATGGAACTGGTTCCGAATGAATTTTCGTCACATCCTATGTGCACTATATTTTTTTTTATAATTATATCGATATCTTTTATATTTTCAACATTATTAAATTGCAATTGCTTCATATTCTTTATATCATTAATGGAGGTGCATTCCCATATTTGAAGTTGATCAGGCTCCTGAGAAGTACAGTTTTCCAATTTAATTTTATCTGCGCGCGTTTCTTTTATTCTTTTATTTTCTTTGTCCGTACTTTTTGCCTAATTATTTATTCTTAATTTTTCTCTTTTATTTGCCTCGTTGATTTTATTTTTCATTGCCCTCGTTGTTACTAATATTTTCTTTTCTTTTTCATCACTTTCCTGCGGTATCATTTGTTTCAACATCTCTGAATTAACTTCTATTCTAGAGAGTGCATCCGGATTTGTGTTCATCTTTCCTTTTTTGTAAACTATTGTAAAATCATAATCGCTTAAATCTAGTCTTATTCTAGTCATTTTAGATGATGGGTTCTTATGCGAGAATAGTGAGATTAACGGTCTATGGTCCGTTACTACTATGAATTTTCTACCGTACAAATATGGTCTAAAAAAATTTATGCTCCAATGAATCGCTAAGAGCTCCTTTTCAATTACGGGTTTATTTAAATCATGTTTCTGTAATGATTTACTGGCATAAGAGATTGGTAAATCTTTGCCTATTTCGCCTTGGGATAAAACTGCTTCTAACGCGTAGTTTGAAGCGTCTGTCGTGAGAATGAACGGTTTATCAAAATTTGGATATTGTAGCAATGGTGGATTTATTAGTTTGTCTTTTAGTTTTTCAAAAGCGTTTTGGCACTCGTCTGTCCATAGAAATTTTGTCTTTTTCTTTAGTAATGCGTTTAGATGTTTGGCAATTTCAGCAAAATCAGGAATGAATTTTCGGTAATAGTTGCAGAATGCAACGAATCGTCTAACCTCGTCCGCGTTTTTTGGGATTGGATAATTTTTTATTACGTCATATTTTGCTGGGTCTGTCTTTACTCCGTCTTTTGTTATTAAGTGTCCTAGGTAAATTACTTCTGGTCTTAAAAAACAACATTTCTTTGGGTTCAGTTTTAAGTTGTATTTCTGAAGTCTGTCTAATACTTTAATTAAATTTTGGTTATGATGGTCCAAACTACAACCGTATATGATTATATCGTCTACATAGAGAAATGCTTCTGATTCTAATCCTGATAATGCTATTGTAAGCATTCTTTGAAAACTATTTGAAGAAATTTTTAGTCCAAATGGGAGTCTTTTGAATTGATAGTGTCCTTGTGGAGTTGAAAAGGCTGTTAATTGTCTTGAGTCTTTTTCCAATTCAATTTGGTGGAATGAGCTTGTCATGTCTAGTGTAGAAAACCATTTGGCTCTGCCTAATTTGTCCAAAATATCCTCTAATCTAGTTAGTGGAAATTTGTCATTGATGATTTTATCATTTAGCTTTCTAAAATCCACTACCAGTCTCCATTTTCTTTTGTCTTCAATATTTTTCTTTGGTACTAAAAGGAGTGGTGCATTATATGGGCTAACTGATGGTTCTATTATGTCATCATTAAGCATTGTCTCAACCTGTTCATTTATTACGTCAGTGTGTGCATGTGGTAGTCTATAATTCTTTATGTAAACTGGTGTATTGTCTGAGGTTATGATTTTCTGTTTATAAAAATTGTTTACTGTTAATTTTTCATTCTCTAGTTGAAAAACATTTTGATATTTCCTAAAAATATTTATTAGTGTTTTGTTTGCGTAATCATCTTTTTCATTTAATTTTAGCTCTTTTAGTATTTCTTCAAAACGTTCGTTATTCTTAGTTTTTGTGTAATATAATATGTCATAGTTTGAAAGTGGGTCAGTTTGTATTTTAAAATTTTTTAAAGTTACTGTATCGGTCGTTGTGTTTAATATTTTTATGTGTGTCATACCATTTTTTGGTGCGATTGAATTGCTTAAATATTCCTTCTTGTATTTCATTGTTATATATGACGCAATCTTCTGTTATGTTTAATTTAATGGGTTGAATGATTTCTGTTCTTGGTGGTATTGTTATTTCTGAGGTGTTAATTGATTTTGTTTGCATAGGAATTACAATAGTGTCATTGTTTATAAATAGGGCAATTGTAAATGTTTCATAATCTATCTTGCATAGATATTTCTTAAAAAAATCTCTTCCTAATATACCGTCTGTTTCTATTGGAAAGCTTTGTTTTAACAATTGAAATGTGTGTTCGCATGTTTCTTCCGATGCTTTTAACTTAAGTTTAATTGTTCCCATTGATTCTATTTCTTCTGTTGTGATACCTGTTAGTTTACATTTTTCTTCTGGCTTAAATTGTTCGCCTATAAATTCATTACGCATGCGACAAAGTGATACGTCGGCGCCAGTGTCGATAAGAAAAGTTAAATTTTTGTTTTTATATGTTACATTGATATAATTGGAATTGTTGTCGAAAACTTTGTAAATGTTTAATTTTGGCTCTCCGGGATGACCATGTATCCCTGGCCCATCTCGTTTCCCGCATTTTGTATTGTATGTATGTGTTTATTGTTATTATGTTGGTTTGTTTTATAGTTTGAAAATCTGTTGTTTCTATTCTGATTATTATTATTATTATTGCTATTATTATTTCTGTTGTTGTTGAAATTGTTATTAGTATTTCTAAAGTTGTTGCTAAAATTGTTATTTTTCTTGTTAGTATTGTATGATCTGTTATAATTTTGATTGTTATCATGTCTTGTGTATGAGTTGAATCTAGTGTGGTATTGTTGTTGATACCGTGGTTGTTGTGTTCTAACATGCAATATGGAACTGTTATTTGTTTTTTGTTCATTTTCTAATTCTAATGCTAGTTCGCATGCTTCTTGTAAATTGTTTGGTCTAGCTGCATATATGGTCGATTTAAGATTTTCATTTAAGCCTTTCTTAAATGTGTCTAAAGCTAACTTGTTGTTTAATCTTATTATTATATTTTTTTTTGCTTCTGTAGCACTATTTCCTAATTCTTCAATTCCGAGGCTATTCATATTATCTATTATAGTCATTATTTTTTCTTTGTATGAGCTAATTGACATTTTTCCTTGATATGTTATATTTAGTCTTGTTTGTAATTCTGGAATTGTCTTACTGCTTTTGTATTTTTCTTTCAGTAGTTTTTGTAAATCTTCAAACCTTTCAGGTTTTATATAGGTTCCTATTGCAGTTCTGACGTTAGATGTTAGTTTCGCATGGTAAATGTACTGTAATAAGTCAGTTTTTCCACCGTCTGATAAAGTTTTGTTTATGAGCTCACATGTTATTAGGAAACTTTCTAATTCCTGGTAGTTACCAGTGAATAATGGTAATGTCTTTGAAGCTGTTTCTAAACTAAAAGTTGCCATGTTGGTAGTTGTTTGTTGCTCTAGATTAAGGTACAATGGTGTTTCTTCGTGTAGAGAAGTTGGTAATTCTAAAATTATACCTTTTTTCTTTGTTATATAAATTAGTTTATTTCTAATGTCTGTGAAAAATGCGTCTGCCGCTGCTTTGTGTGCTGCTGTTAGTCTATTATAATTTACATTTAATATAATTCTAATTTTATCAAGATTTCTTAATAGACTTTCTATATGTTTTTTTATTGTTTCATCTTTAGTTGGCCTGTCCAAATTTAAACATTTATATGATCTATCAAATTCTTCTTTGAGTATCCTAATTTTTATTAATATATTTTGCCATTCCATTAATCTTTTATTTTGTATTCAAATATATTTTAATAATATTTTATTTTAAGTTTTACTTTAAGGATATTTTGTTTTAAGTTTTTTTTTATATCTCTGCTATAGTATTATTATTATTTCTATGTTTTAATACATAGTTTTTAAAATATTTGTTAATCTTATAAGCTACATATAATATGAGTGCTACTATAATTATTGTTATAATGTATTCCGGTAATATTTGTTTTTCATTCTGTGCGTTACCATTATTGACTATGTTTTCTTGTATCTCCACTTTACTTTGTGGTTTGCCCATTTTGCTTGGTTTATTTCCCCAAATGGGTCCTACCATCTAATTTTCTTTTCTTAATTTCGTTTTGGATTAATTTTTGCGTTTCTTTTGAAGTTGTTAGCATTAGATCCTTGTAAAGGTTTGCAACATGCTTTCTCGTTTGGTACTTTTTTTCGGCTCTCTTCTTCTTAATTATCTTTTTTATTTCTTGTGGTTGTTGGCATTGGTTTTTCTGCCTTCTTTTATATTCCTCTATGGTAATGGCCTTTGGTCTGTTTGCAGGATCAGAGGATCTGGTCCGTTTGCAGAATCGCCATGTAATGTAATGTTATATGTATTTTAAATATTTTGTTAATTTCCCTGTAGCCCTTGTATTTATATTAAACAGCTGAAAGGGTTCCAGCTCAACTATAGGCGTTCAAAAGAACTGCCGAAATCTTGAAACTTTAAAATTAAAAACAACGGCTTGGTATAGCCAATTTGAGTTCTTAAATCCAAGTCTGTTTTATTTGTGGCGCTAAGCCCTTTATATACAAAACATGAAAATAATTCTTAACTGTTCTACAATTGTACAATTATCTATTTCTTTCATTCTTACTTTCTATTCAGTATTATGGAATTTGTGTAGGATCATGTTACCAATACTAATAACCAATCACAAATTAGTGTATTTCAATGTGCATTGAAATACACTCATCTATTGTGATACTCAAATGTGTGTCACTCAATTTCTGTGTGGTCATCAATATTGATAGTTTCATGATGGTGTATGCATTGTGCACTTGTGAAGTACACTACACCAGCAAATCAAATGGAAGATGTCTTAGTTTCAAGCGGGGAGAGTATGGCAGGAAATAGTACCATAGTCACACCACCCTTTAGTAGTATAAGCGCCAGAGGAGTCATCGACGCATTTCGTCAAGTTAATGATCCATTGAGACCACCCACAAACTATAATAATTTTTCAGGAGAAGGTAGAGGAGGAAGAGCTATGACGCAGGACGACTTAAGGAACTTCGAGGATAGACTTTTGAGTCTAGTGCCGCGTATTATCCAACAAAGTTTAAACCAACATGTAAATCAAAGCCAACAGAGCGGAGTTACAGCGCAACCTCGGATTAGTAACGTGTAGTTACCAGACGTTAGTCAGCCTCCACCGTCCATGACGAACGTACCAAGGCCAAATCTGCAAATTCAACCAATGCCAAATTTATTTTACAACCCGTTAAACAACAATTTGAATTTTCAAAACAACTATAGAACAGAAACAGAAAAGAAACAGACATCCCAACACGACATCACCAGAATCCACATTCAAGCTCAAGTCCCGGATTTAGAATCGATAAATGGGTTATAACATTTGACGGAACTAGTAAGACCACGAGCATTGAGGACTTTGTTTTTCGAGTGGAGATCCTACAAGCAGATTACGGATGTGGATGGAATGAAGTTTTGAGATCATTTCATCACTTACTAAGTGGACCGGCAAGGGATTGGTTCTGGGACTATAGGCGATTCAATAACATTACAAGTTGGAGGGACCTTAAATCAGCTTAGATCAGTCAGTTCCACCGTTACGATAGTGATTTCGAAATTTAACGAAAAATTTTAGACCGACGACAACAAGGTATGGAGACATTTGACGATTTTTATAACTCCTTGATAAAGCTGAGGAACCAATAGGAGAAAAAGACTTAGTCAGTATAATGCGAGGCAACCTGAGATCTCCAATGACTCAATTGTTATTTTCAGTATCAGTGAGTAGTCTGGCACAATTCGTAAGGGAATGCAGGACGGCTGAGAACTTATTGAACAATCAGCGACAATTTAGTGGGAGACTACCCCCGAGGAACATCCACGAGATGGAATACGTGCCGATAGATTCCACAGAATCAGTCGACGTAGATGCCATAGCCGAAGCAAAAAAACTTATCTGCTGGAATTGTAAGGAGGAAGGACATACATTCTTTGATTGTTTGGAGGAGAAAAGGAGGTTGTTTTGTTTTAAATGTGGTCGCGAAGACACCGTGAGACCTCGTTGCCCCAACTGTCAGGAAAACCGGATTCCGAACGTGACTCGAGGAGGGATAGAGGCTCGTTCGCAGAATCAACGTCCCAAAAATCAATAAACTTTTGCTTGATACCCACCCGAACAACATTTGAAGAAAATGAACCTGAACAAAAATTTGAAAATGACCAGGAGGTAACACCAATTAAGGAAATTTTGAAAAATAATCATAGACAGACCAACGCTACGGAAACAATAATGAATCGACAATTTAAACCACTGCACACGCGAGAGCAAGAATACCAAGAGGCGAGAAACAAAATTTTTAGAACTACCGAAAGAATTTTCAAGGCACGAGAAAGATACAAAATAAGAAAAGGAATTATATACGAGATCGCCGAAGCCAGTATATACGAGGGCCCAGACACCAGAATTTACACAACCCTCGAAATAAATGGACACCCAATACAAGGTGTACTCGACAGCGGAGCCACGGTAAGTTGCCTTGGCAGGATTGCTTGGATTTTGTAGAGAAGGCGAAAATCGTGATATATCCATTTCAGGCGGAAATAAAAACAGCTGACGGGAAACTTAACCCTATAATAGGCCGTATCAGGGCAAATATAACATTTAATAAAATTTTCGAACCGATTGATTTCTTTCTAGTCCCTTCACTTAAGTTACCTTTGTTTCTCGGCATAGACTTTATGAAGAAATTTAACTTACTACGATTTGAAATAAATGCATTATCCACACAAGGCATTAACTCGTAACTAAATGTAGATACCGCGTTCCCGCGAATGCATAGTTTAAATGCTCGACAGCAGCAACGTTTAGATGACATAATAGAAATATTTCCATGTTTTACGCGTAAGGGCTTAGGAAAGACATCCCTGGAAATTCACCAGATAGAAACTGGAGACGCAGTACCTGTGAAAGAAAGACACTACCCGGTTTCCCCGGCAGTACAAAAGCTAATGTACGGGGAGCTGGATAGGATGTTGTCTTTGGGAGTCATTGAGCCGAGAGAAAGTCCATGGAACAACAGAGTAACTTTTGTACAGAAAGGGGAGAAAGTAAGGATTTGCCTAGACGCGCGAAGGCTCAATGACCTGACCGTTAAGGACGCCTATCCACTTCCCCATATTGAAGGACTTCTTAGCAGGCTAGGAGAAACGCACTTTATTTCCAGCATAGATCTGAAGGACGCGTTCTGGCCTTTACCGTGCCTGGAAGACCCTTGTACCATTTTACGGTCATGCCTTTTGGGTTGTGCAACGCGGCCCAAAGGTTATGCCGTTTAATGGACAAGGTGATTCCAGCACGCTTAAGAGAAAGGGTGTTCGTCTATTTGGATGATCTTCTGCTGGTGGTATCGCCAGAATTTGAAGAGCATCTGGATATACTAACGGAAGTCGCTCGCCGTTTAGAGAAGGCAAATGTAACGATCAATGTGAGTAAATCAAAGTTTTGTTGCAAAGAACTAAAATACTTAGGATATATTGTCGGCGAAGGTAAGCTAAAGCCAGACCCTACAAAGATAGAGGCTATAGTAGATTTAATGTACCCAACAACACCAAAGCAGGTCCGGAGCTTCCTAGGCACAACGGGATGGTACCGGAGATTCATCTTAAATTACGCCTCTATAACCGCGCCAATTTCGGAGACACTTAAGAAAAGCAAAAAATTTATTTTTCCTAAGGAAGCTAAAGTAGCATTTGATAAGTTAAAAGAACGATTGACAGCCAGTCCTGTATTAACACATCCCAATTTTAATAAGACCTTTTCCATCCAGTGTGATGCCTCAAACGTAGGGATAGGTGCAGTGCTGTTCCAGCAGGATGACGAAGGAGGAGAAAATCCCATTGCATACTTTTCAAAAAAATTATCAGCAGCTCAGAAAAATTATTCAGTCAGTGCCTAGCGGTGGTGCTAGCAGTTAAAAGATTTCGTCCGTATGTGGAGCTAATGGAGTTCGTAGTTATTACTGACCATTCTAGCCTTAAATGGTTAATGTCCCAGCGCGACTTGAGAGGCAGATTAGCGATATGGAGCCTCCAGTTACAGACCTACTCTTTCACCATTAAACACCGAAAAGGGACCCAAAACATTGTGCCGGATACCTTGTCCAGATATGACATGGATGGAATAGAAGTGGTCTGGGAAAACTAGTGAACCTGTAATCTCCAGAATTTCAGTCGGAGGACTATCAGAAATTGAAGGACACTATAGAAACCAATCACGATAGGCTACCGGATATCAAAGTTGTTGACGGACTCGTATACAAGAGAACGCAGTTATATGATGGAGACCTGGCAAGAGAGGAGCAAGCATGGAAACTATGGATACCCACCGGTTTAACGAGGGGAATAATTATACAGCCACATAACCCACCAGCCGCACACGGGGGCATCGGGAAAACGATAAGACGGGTTCGCGAGTGGTTTTACTGGCCGCACATGAACGTGCAGATAAGGGAGTTTGTCAGTAGTTGCGATACGTGCAAAGAATCGAAACCTTCAAACAGGGTATTAAAGCCACCGATGGGGCAAGAACCAAATGCGAGCCGACCGTTCCAGAGGATCTATATCGACTTTTTAGGGCCCTACATAAGATCAAAAAAGGGAAAGTGCTTCATTTTTATAGTTTTAGACTACTTCTCTAAATTCGTTCTTCTTAAAGCAATGTCTAAGGTAAACACGAAAAACGTAGTCAGCTTTTTGATTCAGGAGGTATTTTACAAATTCGGTTGTCCGGAAACACTAGTCTCCGACAACGGAAAACAATTCGTTAGCAAGGATTTTACCGAATTAATAGGCAGCTTCGGCATCGAGCACATGAAGACCGCAATCTATGCACCGCAGGCAAATGCATCAGAGCGCGTTAATCAGTCCATTTTAGCAGCCATTAGGTCATATTTAGACGGAAGTCAAAGTGCACCTGTGTGAGATAGAATGTGCTTTGAGATCGGCCGTACATTCAGCAACAGGCGTGACGCCGTACTTTCTGTTATTCGACACAAACATGATAACCCACGGGTCAGCATACAAACTGGCGAGGAAGCTTGACTTAGGTGAAGATTCAGAAAACAGAATCGAAAACAGAAATTAATTTTTAGAACTCGTTCGAGATAAGGTCCTTAAGAACTTGCATAAAAATTATGAGATCAATGCCAAGAAGGTGAGACCAAATTCAAGGTGGCTCAGGAAGTATTTCGACGAAATTTTCAACTATCGGACTTCACCAAGCAACTTTCAGCCAAATTGTGCAAACGATTCATCAAATGTAGAATTGCAAAGCTAGTCGGAAAGCACTTATACGAGATAGAAAACATGCAAGGAAAAACTATTGGAGTCTTCCACGCGAAGGACCTGAAGGCCTAAAAAGGACGAATACGGTTCAGACCATGAGACTTTTATCATATTAGCAAATATGATTTGCTAATATGATAAAAATCTCTAACCTAGGTAAGTGGGTGTGTACCGTGTTGCCCGTGTGGACGTCGTGTATTGGTCACCCGTGTGTACACGGTATCTGTAGTAAAAAAAAAAGAAAAAATGCAAGTATGGCAACGCTATACTTCCATCGAAATGCGACACTGGTACTTGACCTCACCTAAGAATCTGTCAAAGTTGACATAAAAATGACAAACAGCATATCCGGTCTTTCTGGTTGTAATCGTGAAACTGCGCAGACGTATCATCTAGACGCAATTAATTCGGCATAATTTTGCAAGGTAAGAGAATGAAATTAGAGTGAAATAAATAAAAGTGCACTGGAAAATAAATGATTTAAAATTAATGCAGAAAATAAAAACGTGGATAAAGAAAAGCCGGGAGATTGTTGAAAAAAAGAAAAAAACCAAGTGGAAATCAGGAAATATTTGATAATTGTAGGGTAATAGTGGAAACAAAGAAAAATAACTAACGTACGCAAAGAAAAACGTATCTGGGGAACCGAGGAAACTGCATCGCAGTGTGTGTAAGGTTCGAAAAGGCGAACTGACTAAGATTGAAAACGAGCTAAGGCCCGGCAAAAGAAAATTTTCCATCAGGGCAGGCGCATGATCAAATTTAGAGAAAATCATGAACGGTAACCCCGAAAAGCTGCAGAAGTTCCATACCACCAACCGCAACTGATCCACCACATTTCGTCACCCCGCTTCTTTATTTATAACACCAGCAGCAAAGCAAGCCGCAAACGCCATTTTGTTCTTCGCAAAGACCAAAAAAAAACAGCGTTGGCACAATCACCACGCAGAAAACACCATTTTGTGAAAAGGCTGAGTTCAGTTTCGACAATTGCAAAATTCGTTATAAGTTCTAAACACATAACGCCAGCAGCCCAAAAGCACGCCGATGTCGCTATTTTGTTTTTGTAAAATAACAAAAAAAAAAAACAGTGTTGGCACAATCACCACGCTGAAAACACCATTTTGTAAAAAACGCTAACTTCAGGTGTGACAATTACAAATTTGCAAAAAAAGTAATTAACATAGCACCAGCTTCCTTGTCTACAAAAACAACAATGGCGCTATTTCTTAATAGAGAGCGGAAATACAACAGCGTTGACACCAAAACCACGAGGTAACGCCATTTTGCGAAACGGCTAACCTAACTTCAGTTGACACCAATTATAGCCCAAGACACCACTTTCATCATCACCAACGCTCGAAACAACCATAGTCATCAACAGCGTAAACAGTGTCATCATCATCACCATCTACAAGCCATCATCATCACCATCTACAAGTCATCATCATCACTATCTACAAGTCATCATCATCACCATCTACAAATCACTAACATCATTAAAACCAACATCAACTATAATCAGTATCATAATCACCAACATCTTAAAAACCAACAATAACGACAATCATCAGCATTAGAACCATAGTCATCATCACCACTACCGTCTTCAACAACACCTTTTATGGTAACCAGTTCACCTCAGTACAGTCAGTATAATCCAGCCCACAGATAAGTAAAGTAGCTAGTGATATTATAATTTACAATTTGTATTTACATTGAGCTTTAGGTAGGCGTAGGTATTAAGCCAACCTCGCGGAAAATTTTCATGTATTTGAATTATTTTAGTCTAGCGATTCTTCGACGGTTTTTATAAGCATAATTTTGTTTTGTTCAGAACTATTTAAATTTTTCAAAAATTTCTAAGTCATATTATTGGATTTAAAAGTCAAAATTTGCCCGACATAAATAAATATATATACTCTCTAAAGTTTCCAAATTTTTTATAATAGTTAATATTCAAAATTTCTCCGGCTCAAAACTAATTGCTCTCCCAAATTGGTTTTTATTTCTCAGATTCAAGGTAGCAAAGTGAAACTGCGTTGGCATCAAAGTTTCTGGATAATTCAAAACCTGATAGCCTTGTTGGAAGTCAACATTTAATTTTTAATAGACCGTAAAAATTTTGATTCGATTCTTTCCTCCGCAGATGGAAAATAATTTTCACAGCACCAAGTGTTTTACTTTCTAGATACAAAATAATATTTTTTTTAATTTGAGATAGTCTTAAGACAACTAAGTGTCTGAAAATTTCTGAATAAATTCCTACAATAATAGCTTAACTTTCAAATCCGAAACCGACTTTCGAATTACCAAGGTTTAGAAGGTTAAACACAATTTTCAAAAATTTCAATTCCATTTTCTCTGGGTGTATATATCTTTTTTAACCGGTTTATATTATATCCTGGTGTTATAGCATTTAATATCTATTCTGGCTGTTAAGGTTTTTAAAATATTCTATTCCATAATCAATTCTCAAAAGGCAAGTTTTTCCAAAGTTAATCTCCAACTCAAGTTCATTTATCAGATTTGAAAGTAATCTTTCAAATTCAAAATTAACTTTTTCAAAAAAAAAATTAAATTCAGAGCTCATTTTCAAAGCATCAAAACATTTTTAAATTTAAGAATTTCCAATTCAAGTATAACAAATTATCATTCAATTCATAGTTAATGTTCAGTACATCCAGACATCTAGTGCCATTCGGAATTACCTACTCAATTCGACAAGCAAAGGGCAAAGCCTTTAGGTGAAAAAATTTTTTAAAATCGGTAGTTGTTATTTAAAAATCGAAATTGCTTATTATTACATTTTTAGCGAATAAAAGGATCAAATTCCATATTAACTATCTGACATTAAAATTACCAATTCCTCGTATATTAACAGGAATTTGGCCAAATGTATTAAACTGAAAATTAGTAATCACTTACCTCAAGCTGAAATTGCCAATTGCTAAAACCTAGATTCAAAATTTAACCTAACATAAACAGAGACCTAAAGTAAAAAAAGTTACTTACCTGATATGTTAGGAAAATCCAAATTCGCCCTTACCTAAATTTAAAGAAAAATTACTTACCTTATTAAAATTAATCCTAATATCTTACCTAACTAGAATTGAATCAAATTACTTACTTTATTAAAATTAAATCTAATTACCTACCTGATTAAAATTAAATTTAATTACATTAATTACATTGATTATAAATTGTTTATCAAAAGAAACATAACACCTAATGGAAACACAAATACAGTACTGCTCAAAATTAAAAATCAAATAAACAAAAATACAGTACTAAACCAAATAATAAGATAAATAAACCAAAATACAGTATCGAATAAAAATACAAAATAGTAAATTTTAAGAACTAACATAAGACATTTTTAAATTTAAATATGTGATTTACCTTTAAAGAGTCAATAACATTGTTCGACAGCTTTAAATCTGAAATTCCTACAACAGTAAATGTACCTATATTTATATACAATATAGTAATTTAACACGAAGTAAATGAAGATGATTTTAAGAAATTGAAAGGAATAGAGAGGTAAGTGTCAAGTGGTGATGTGTTTTGGGGTATTCTTATAACCTTTCACTACCAGAATACTACGGTTAGGGGTGGGAATAGTGAGACACATTCGAACTGAGCCCTGGTGATAATTTAGTCTTCCAACACTGGTAAAAACTTATTTGTCCTCGGTCGTCTGCACTGCAACGAACCACAGCCCATGCCCGCGAGCCTTAGTCGTGCCAAATTAACAATTTGCCAGTGTGCGGTGTAGAGGAAAGGGTAGGTTTTAGGGAATCGTCCGTCCGTTTTGAAACTAAGTCTGTCTGTAAAGTTTTCAAGTGAACGGTTTGCCAGCTCGAAGAGATTAATAGGATATGTCCCTACAAAATCCAGTAAAGTATTATGAGTGTGTTGATTTTGTTTATAAATCTTACACACATTTAAAATATCTTGCTGAGAAAAACCTAAATATGACAGATGGCTGCTTATGTCGCACCTGGGAAAGCACAGACGGCAAAACTGTGATAGATTTCATCGTCGTGCCATCCTCCAAGATCAAAGAGGTCATTAAAGAATTCCACAATGGTCCTAGCGGAGGTCACCTTGGTGTAACGAAGACGCTAGAAAAGATAAAACAATGTTTCTATTGGGTCGGCTGTCAACAAGCCGTAGCCGAGTGGATAGCCAATTGCCAGGAGTGCATTACAGCAAAGGGTCCAGTACGAAGAAGTCGGGGGCAGCTTCAGCAGTACAATTCAGGCGCTCCCTTTGAACGTATAGCGATGGACGTAGCAGGTCCCTTCCCTGCTAGTAATGCTGGAAACCGATACGTTTTAGTGGTCATGAACTATTTTAGCAAATGGCCGTAAGTATATGCCATTCCCAATCAAGAAGCCAAAACGATCGTAGACGCGTTATAAGCAAATATGTGTGTCGCTATGGTGTTCCCTTCCCGGACCAATGCCAAAATTTTGAATCCGCTATATGCAAAGAGATGTGCGAAGTATACGGAATTAGAAACACCAGAATGACACCATTACATCCGCAATCTGATGGCATGGTCGAAAGATTCAATCGAACCCTGGAGGAATACCTGAGAAAAGAGGTCAGCGCACATCAGAGAGACTGGGATGAGCATATACCCAAATTTTTGTTGGCGTATAGATCAGCTGTTCACGACTCCACCTCAGCGAAAATAGTCTGGATCTGAGCTAAATTTGCCTGCAGATTTAGAGTTTGGTGTTAAGCCAACATCGGCAGAAGGAGACCGCGAAAACTCTCTTCAGGCACAAAGGGACCTCCAGGAGATACACGAATTCGTGCGAAGTCGGATAAAATTAACCAGTGATAAAATGAAAGCCAGAGCTGCGAACTCTGAGGGATTTAACGAGGGACAACTGGTTCTACTTTTTAACCTACAACTTAAGATATGAGTAATTATTGTTAGTTCAAACATATTGAAGATACAATTGTAAGGAACCTCCGGCTTTCCAGGTTTGAAGCTGGGGTTAGGTTAGCTGTCCAGGGTCCTCTTACATAAATTTAAAGACTTGTTTTATTTCTTCTTCACTTCATTTTATTATATGTAATTGGTTTAATTTTATTCAAATGTATTAATTTTTAAATGTATTATTTAAATATACAAAATCGTCTATTCTTGCCGAGAACAAGTTCTACCGATGGCACTGGTTGTAGTCCTACCACTCTATTCTAGCTCTATTCTCCTACGGCTTTATTCACTGGATGATAATCCAGTCTATATCTTCTTGATATAAATCAAGCCCTATGATTTCCGGGTATAAGCCTCTTAGAATTCCTACTGAATAACCAGATATAAATCTAGTAAAGCCAAGTCAGATATAAGTCCTCCTTGCTCTGCCATCCATGAACGCCATCCTTCTTGGAGATACGGGAAATTCCACGAGAGGATCGCCCTCCTCTGCCTCACTGTCACTCACCTCAAACGTCCACGTTATCCCAATTTGGGCTATGTATTGGCGGTAATTCCTTCGCCGTCGGACGTAGCGGTCTAACTGAGCGTGCATCCAGACGGGTCTTCCTTCTTCCTCTTGCGACGTCGTTGTTGTCTGTGAGCTTAGCACCTGCTCATAAGGGTCGTACCAGCCCCCCTCTACTTCGGTCAACAAACTACCTGCTGTCAGTATGGACTCCAGTGAGGCCGGCATCTCTTCCTCCTGCTTCACGTACGGGTAGTTGTCGACACTTTCCATATCTTCATCATCTGACAGCACGATCACTTCTCCATCTAGCAGGGGGTATTCCTCATTGCTTTGCTGCTCCATATTACTTATTTATTTATTATTATTTATTTTTGCAAGCTACTGATCACTTTCACTTTTTAAAATCAACTGATTAAAGCTTACGCTTGTTGTTGTTACGTTTTTTTTTTTTTGGTTTACTTCGATGTAACTTGTTTACGAACTAATTGCTTTAGTAAATCCTTTTTGTTGCTTCATTTTTGTTTACTTCAATGTAACTTATTTACGAACTAGTTACATTAGTTAATCCTTTTTTGTTGTTGCTACTTTCTCTGTGATAAATTAAGTATCAAACTAAGTTTACATTGTAGCGATTTTTCTTGTATATATATTTTTTTTTGACGATTATCCTGTTGATATTATTATTGATTGTGTCATTGTTTTTATTATTACTACTATTATTATTATTATTATTATTATTATTATTATTATTATCAATATCAGGTTGGCCGTTAGTTCGCTTACATGTGCGGTACGAGGGTTTTTCCGGTCTCTTTTTGTCAGTTCTGCAATTACTGGAGATATTAGCTTTTGGATGCGATATGGGCCTTCGAACTTTGGTGCTAGCTTCGCAGCAAATTTATCGGCCGCATTGCATAGAGGGTGTGCCTTTACCCACACTAATTCTCCCACTCTGGGCTTCATATTCGGCGTCGCAAGTTATAATATCGCGCTTGGTCCTTCGCTGCCCTCACTAGATTCTTCTTCACCAAGCTGAAAATTTGTTTTAACATGTCGGATGTTTCTTGTGGTCTTCGGTTCTCTGTGCCCATTCCCGGCGGTACCTCGTCGTATAGGGTAGCCGGAAGCCGTGGCTCTCTTCCTTGCACGAGGAAAGCTGCGCTATACTGCGTTGTGTCCGACCTGGCCGTATTGAGTGCCAGCTGAATCTCCGGTATACACTCGTCCCACGTGTTCTGTTGCGCTCCAGCATATTGTGCTATCACCGTTTTCATGGTGCGGTTGACTCGTTCTGTGGGGTTATCTTGAGGGGTATAAGGTGCAGTTAGCTGGTGGTGTACACCAATTTGTTTCAAATAATCGCGAAATGTTTTGCTGGTAAACTGAGCTCCGTTGTCTGTGATGAGCATTTTTGGTACCTCGAAATTTGCAAGGATCCTTTCCCGAAAAGCTTTCCGCAACGTTTCTCCAGTGGCTCTACGCAAAGGGATTAATTCTACCCACTTTGAAAATTTATCGGTGAAGGCCAATACCATTGTGTTGCCGTGCTTCGATCTTGGTAATGGGCCAACAAAATCTGCACACGCGATGGCCCAGGGCTCCTCCGCAATACGCGACAACATCTGTCCTGCAGGGAGTTGTTGGCTTGTCTTATACTGCTGGCATGTCTGACAACTCCGGACGTAGGTTCGAATGCTTCTGAACATTCCTGGCCAATAGTATTTATTGGTAATGCGTGCAATGGTCTTTCTGATGCCCAGATGGCCGCCTGTTGGATGATCGTTGTTCTCCTCCAGCACACGTTTCCTTTGAAATGACGGTACACACAGTTTCCACAAGGTACATTCTTCGTACTGTAGGTAAATGACGGTATAGCTGCCCTCCGATTATCGTGTAATCCGGATACTTCTCAGGCTCCTTTTCCACTGCTTCACATTGTTTTTTCCACCAGCTGCATTCTTGTGGTTGGCTTTGAATAACTGGACATACATCAACTGGGTCACGGGATAGGGCATCTGCCACAACATTCAGTTTACCACGGCGATACTGGATATCAAAGTTATATTGTTGTAACTCCAACGCCCACCTCGCTATTCTTCCCGAGGGGCTCTCGATCGAGTTGAGCCATTTGAGTGCCATTTGAGTGTTACCATTGTAACAGACCATCTAGCACTATTGCCAAACATTCCTTCTCAGTGGCGGAGTAATTCATTTCGGCCGGATTTAGCCGACGACTTGCATATGATATAACCCTCTCTTGTCCATCAAATTCCTGAGTTAGCACCGCTCCTAGCCCTTACTCACACGCGTCTGTCTGGAGAGTAAACTTTCTGGAAAAATCCGGGCAAGCGAGCACTGGTGCTTCGGTTAGCTGCTTCTTGAGGAGTTCAAAAGCTTCCTGTTGCTCTGCGCCCCACCGGAAGTGTATTCCTTTTTTCAAAAGCGACGCCAATGGATGCACTATTTGCGTGAACACTGGAACAAAACGTCTGTACCATGAAGCGATTCCTAGACATCTTCGCAGTTATCGTACATTTTGCGGCGATTGAAGTTCTTGTATGGCTGCTATTTTCTCCGGGTCGGTGTTGATTCCACTCTCATTTACCACGTGACCTAGATACTTCACTTCCTTTTGAAAAAAATTGCACTTTTCATGATTTATGACCAGGCGCGCCTCTCGTAGTCTTCTGAACACATCTCTCAAATTGACCATGTGCTCCTCAAGTGACCCTCCTAGGACTATTATGTCGTCTATGTAGGCAAAAGCGTGTGGTTCCATTTCGGCACCGGTTACCCGGTCCAACGTCCTCTGAAATGTTGCTGGCGCCGACGTAAGTCCGAACGGCATTACCTTCCACTGGAACAACCCTCTTCCGGGTACTGTAAAAGCTGTGTACTCTTTGCTGTCTTCCGCCATTGCTATTTGCCAATAACCATTTTTGAGGTCAATACTACTGATGTACTTTGCATTCCGGAGGTGGTCTAAAATGGCATTAATTCGAGGCAGCGGATAAGCGTCGGCTGACGTTTTGACATTTAGCTGTCTATAATCGATGCACAATCTAAGGGTACCGTTTTTCTTTGGTGCCATCACAATTGGAGAGCTGTAAGGACTCTTCGACGGCTCAATACACCCGTTTTTTAACAATACATCTATCTCCTCGTTGATCTTCCTTTGCATTTCAGGGTTACGCTGTCCATATCTATGTCGGACCGGCCTTAAAAAGATTTTGTGTTCAGCTAGCGTTGTTGGTCCCCTGATATAAGTAAATTTCCTCAGTTCTTCTTCTAAAAAGGCTTCAATCGCTTCCGTTTCATTAGCTGTGCCTTTCTCTGTTCTTGGCTGCACTTTTCTCTGTCCCTCCTCTTCTACGGCCGCCATTACCTGCTGAGTAAAAGGGGTTAGTTTTACCCTCTGATCACCACACAGAAATTCGCATCCTGTCGCCCTCAGAAAATCCAGGCCCAATAACACCTCGTCCAGCATACTTGGCATGACTCCCACCTCCAATTAACAGCTTTTCCCCCCTAAGCGTACCTCCACCCTGATCGTCTCTCCCACCTCGACCTTTGTCCCGTTGGCTAAACTGATGCTACTCTCTGTAGGACTTACTTCACAGTATTCTCGTAACTCATCCGCCACACCCTCGCTCACATAACTTCTAGATGCACCTGTATCTATGGTGGCCTCCCTGTGCCGACTCCCGACTTGAACATTGGCCAGCAGTCTTGTCGCGGACTGGTGAAAAGCGTTTATCGGTGCAAGGCTTGACTTCTCTCGCACGCGGCCCTCCCTTGCTGTTGGTGCGGACCTCGGGCGTTTCCCGACGGCGTTCGCACACCTTCCTTGCCGTGACCTTCCTTGCCACATCTTCTGCAGGCGGTAACTGGATTGATTGGGCCTTCATCTTCCGTACAAACTATTTGCCGAGCTCTGTCTTCGTTACGTTGCGGTTGTCGGTTATCGCGGTGAACATGGTTTATTTCAGGGTGGTTCGCCCGTATTACCTCGAAATCCTCGGCCATTTGGATGAGTTCCTCTAGCGACTGAAAGTCTTTCCTCCATATGTACATTTGGTACTCTAAACGACTGTTCCTGAATATGCGATCCGTTTGTTGCTCATGACTGTATCTGGCATGCCGCATCATGTTCTGTAGAACTATTACAAAGTCCTTACACTTCTCCCGAGGCTTTTGTTGTCTTCTGCGTATATCGTCGTCAAGATCTTCAAAGTACCTAGGAGGTAAGAAAAATTTAAGGAAGTCCTCACGGAAACTCCTCCATGTTTGTCACTGGCGGTTATTGTTACGAAACCACAATAACGCTGACTCTTTTAGCAGTTCTGGCATCGTCCGTGGTAACATATCTTCGTTTAACCCATAGACCTCTGCCAGCTCCTCCACTCGCTCGATGAATGAAATTGGGTCCTTTCCACCATCATAGCGGAATGACCACTTCCTCACGATGTCTATCACGGCCGAGTAAGCTACACTTGTTGCCAACTGGGGATGTACGGCTTGTTGGTTTGGAAGAAATAAGTGACCGGTGCCTGCCTGTTGTCCCGCTATTGCTGACATATTAGGTACCTCCAGGTGCGCGGTCATGCTTGGTGCTGGAGGTGTTTGACAGCGTCCATGCTTGCCATCTAGCTCTTGCAGTCTAGTGAGCACTTTACCTTCGTGTTCGCCTGATAAGAAGGTTACCAACCGTTTCCGCATTTCTTCTACGGTGCCACTATTCTCCAGCTTAAATTCATCTAAGTACTGAATAAGCTCGTCCTTTCGCAGCGTATAGACCCACGATGTACGAACCATGGCAAGATTTATTTATCGCTCTAGGATTGTATTTAACGTTTTTTTTTAAGTCCCTGCTCGGGCGCCAATGTAAGGAACCTCCGGCTTTCCGGGTTTGAAGCTGGGGTTAGCTCAGCTGTCCAGGGTCCTCTTACATAAATTTAAAGACTTGTTTTATTTCTTTTTCACTTCACTTTATTATATGTAATTGGTTTAATTTTATTCAAATGTATTAATTTTTAAATGTATTATTTAAATATACAAAATCGGCTATTCTGGCCTAGAACAAGTTCTACCGATGGCACTGGTTGTAGTCCTACCACTCCTAGCTCTATTCTCCTACGGCTTTATTCACTGGATGATAATCCAGTCTATATCTTATTGATATAAATCAAGCCCTATGATTTCCGGGTATAAGCCTCTTAGAAATCCCTACTGAATAACCAGATATAAATCCAGTAAAGCCAAGTCAGATATAAATCCTCCTTGCTCTGCCCAAAACTCTTCACTGGGATCGGTATAAACCTAACCCCACTTTCTTTCACTACTTAACACTTGTCAGCCGGTAGAAATTGTTTCTTCACCCTTCACTATTCACTGTCACTTGCACTTTTTGTTTAAATTCTCCTCTTGATGACAGACTGTCACTTCACTACGTCTGCTCCTGTTGGTATCTCAAGGAAAAAAAAGATCTCATCCGTTTACTTCCTCGCCTTTTATATGGTTGCTCAACTACACTATTGCATCTTTGTAGTTTAGTTGTATCAAACCTCTCAGCCACATTTCTCTTCTGCAGCTTTGTTGCTGCTGCCGTACTGCAATCTGCCTGGGTGTGTATGTGTTTATGCGTCTGTTTGTAGTTCACTTTGTTTACATACATTCTGGTGATGATGTTTTCGTTTTGTTCTTTGTTCATTTTGTTCCGCTCTCTCTCTCTGCCTGTTGATGCTTGAACCTGTAATAAGATTACCTGACGGATGTGAATCCGTCCCCAGGTAAATGGATATAAATCCATTTGCCAACTGCTTTTGTGTGGGCCAAAATTGCTCAAATTTTGGTACCTCACACAATAAATAAATATGAAATCAAAAAAAAAAAAAAATAAGCTGTGTAAATGTGAGAAAAAAACTATATTTTGCCTAAAAAATTTTTTATTTTTAATTCATAAAAAATAAATGTATGAAGATTTTTATATTGTTACGAAAGAAGAATTTATTCATTATAGGCTCTGAACAACAATACTCTCGAACAACAACAACATTAATGGTTTGTTTTCTTACAATGATGAAAGAAAGAAACCAACAATAAAGAGCATCGCTAGTCTTTTACACTCTGCAGCTAAATACACAGGCACATATATAAATACAAGCAAAAACAAATAAACAGCCACACAAATAGGTATAAAGAAATAAACAACCACACAAGCAAGTATAAGAAATGAACAACCGCACAAACAGGTATAAAGAAATAAACAACCACACAAACAGAAAACAAGAGCAATAACACTCGAACCTGCCAGATATGTCTGGAATAGAACATTCTGGTGCTTTTAAATCACCTATATAAGCAAGTCGTGCTGTCGAGTTGTATGGCAGTATTATTTCAAAAGTCAAAGAGTTCAGTTGTCGAATTATAAGAGTGTTTAAACAGTTTGTGTATTTTGGAACAGTGGTGTTAATAAATAAAGTGACTTACAGTAAAAGTAATAACAGTGTGTATTTATTTTGCAATTAGAACCCAACGTAAAGTAAAAACGTAACAATTGGTGACAGAAGTGAAATTGTAAAATAAAATAAGAAACAACAATGAAATTTGAAGATCTTAAAGTGGAGCAGCTGAAAAAGGAGTTCAGTAAGCTGGATTTGCCAACAGCAGGTAACAAAACAGAACTGCAGAAGAGGCTCATAGATGAATTCAAGCGTCGTGGCATGGAAATTGGCACATATGAGTTCGATGAAAAAGAGATGACAGAGGTATATAGCCGTGAAACAACAACAGCAAGTAGCATGGATTTCAATATGATGTTTGCCGCTATGATGGAGAAAATGGGAGAAAACTCTAGAATGCTTCTAGAAAATGTAAACGGAAAGCTAGTCGAAGTACAAGAAGCTTCTAGAGCAAACAGCAAGAAACTTCTGGAAACAGTAAATGAGAAACTGGAGAAAAATCAACAACTTCTAGCTGAGATTCAAGAAGTTTCTAGAGCAAACAAAGAGAAGCTTTTGGGAAAAGTCAATGAGAACCTTCTACAGATTTCTGAAAACATTAATAAGCGAGTAGACTACGTAGAAGTCAAGTTCGACGAAAAAAATCTCTGCCGTAGAAGTGCAACTGTCTGGTTTAAACAGAAAAGTGAATCTTCTAGAAACTAGTGGCGTCGAAGTACAGGTAAAGGATGTCGATGTAAAACTGCAGGAGCTTGAAAACAAAAATATGAGCCTGGAAATAAGAGAAGGTCCAGTACGAGTAGTGACTGAAAACACAAATAGGGTAAAAGCTCCCAGTTTCGACGGCACGATACCCTTCAACGTCTTCAAATTTCAGTTCGAGACAGTGGCCAGTAAAAATCTATGGAGCAATGAAGAAAAAGCGATTATGCTGATTCTGGCACCTAAAGGATCTGCAGCAGAAGTTCTCGAAAGCCTACCAACAAGCTGCAGAAATAATTAATTATGAGGACATAATGGTGGCGTTACAGCGCAAATATGGCGGCGATCATAAAAAGGAGCTGTATTGAATGGAGCTACGTGGCAAGGTGCAGAGAGCAAATAAGACACTTCAAGATATCGCCATGGAGATAGACCGCTTGGTGCAGCTAATATACCCTGGGGAAAACCACTTCTAGAATAGTTCAAAGTGGAGGCATTTGTTAATGGTATTCGTGACCCAGATATTAAGCACACAGTTTGCGCTAAGCAAAACACATCCTTTGCTGAAACCATTGCTTACGCTCTGGCTCAAATAACAGCAAAACTCATTTCGAGGCTGCAATCATACAAAGTGCGAAAAGTTGAAGTTGCTGTTGAAGATGAGAAAACAACAATGGACGACATAAGGCAAGTACTTGAATCGGTAAAGAAAGTCTTAGATAAAAGACAAGGTAAGACAAACCCTAAGTGCTTTAATTTCGGCAAAGTCGGCCATTTTCAAAACTGTAAGGCAGCAAGAAAACGAGCCAGATCTGTTTCGCCGCCAAGAAACAATAAACGTGCGACTCACAAAGAGAGCTAGCACTACGGGGCATGAGCTAGCTCCCACAACCGAGGGCTCCACAATCTCCATATCTGTGATGCAGCAGCAAAACAGCAATCTTACTGCAACCGGGTATATCAACGGAGGTAAGCGTATTCTGACAATAGACACAGGAGCTTCTCAGTCTATAATAAGGCCCGATTTAGTAATGGGAAAAGTGGAACAATTGAATAATGTAAGTCTGCGCACCGCTAACAGAGAATTTGCTACTGTCTATGGTAAGGCCAAAGTCAGATTAACTATAGCCAACATGAGTGTGGACCATGTATTTATTGTTGCCGATATCGTGGACGAAGTTATTATTGGCGCAGATTTTATGATCATGCATGGAGTCGATCTGCGCATGGGGCAACAAATAATGATCTGGCGAAACGCCGAAATACCCCTTTATATTGGATATGTGAGTAAATCTGCAGTAAGGAAGTTGGTTGCTGTAGCATCCCAGAAATTACCACCTTAGGCGGAAACTGTGATATGGGCATATATGGAGGAAGATTGTGAGGACAACCGGTTGTGGGTGGTAGAACCACCAGGAATTAAGAGTGAGACAATAACAGCAAAAGCCCTCGTGAAATCCTGTAAGAATTGAAAAATTCCTGTGAGAGTGTTAAGTCTATCCAACAGTGAAAAGGTAATTGGTAAAAACTCTCATATAGCTCAATGTACACCAGCAGAGGCCATAATTAATTGCGAGAGAGACTCGAAGCCTGAAAAACTGTCAACTAAAGAGCGCGAAATACTAGCAGAACACGTGGGGAAATGGGTAGCAGAGCTAGAGCCACCTGACAAAAACAAAGCCAAGTAGCTGTTACGAAAGTACGCCTCTGTCTTCGCCCTAAAAGATAAAAGCCAAGGTAGAACGGCAATAGTGAAGCATGAAATAAATACTGGCGAAGCGAGGCCCATAAAACAAGCCGCAAGGAGCATTTCTCTAGCCAAGCGGAGCGAAGTAAAGCAGCTAGTCAACGAAATGGAGCGAGACGGAATTATCGAACCATCTTCGAGTCCTTGGAGCTCGCCGGTAGTTTTAGTAAAGAAGAAAGATGGCAGCATTAGATTCTGCGTTGACTACAGAAAGCACAACGATGTTACCAAATGTTATCTGCTACCAAGAATCGATGACACCTTGGACACGCTAGCAGGAACCAAATGGTTTTCTACGCTAGATTTACAGAGCGGTTACTGGCAAGTGGAGATAGCTGACAAAGATAAAGAAAAAACTGCTTTTAGTGCTCTTGATTGTTTATGGCAGTTTAATGTTATGCCATTTGGTCTCTGCAACGCTCCAGCCACCTTCGAGCGTTTAATGGAACGAGTGTTAAAGGGGCTCAATTGGAAGACATGCCTGGTATATCTGGACGACATAATTGTCATGGGAAAGACCTTCGATGAACACCTAAGGAATATGGAAGAAGTCTTCAAGCGTATATAAGCGGCTGGACTGCAACTCAGTGTTAAGAAATGTGCATTGTATCAGAAGGAAGTCAAATACTTGGGGCATCGTAAAGAAGCAGAGGGCATATCAACCGATGAAGATAAAATACGGGCAGTAAACGACTGGCCACATCCTCAAAATCTTCACGAGTTACGAAGTTTCTTGGGACTCTGCATATACTACAGACGATTTGAGCCTGCGAGCTTACATAAGCTAACCAAAAAGTCGCGACTTTACTAGTGGAGTGAAGCAGCGGAGGAAGCATTCCAGAAGCTCAAGGTATTGTGTGTGTGCAGAAGAGGAGGCGTGCTGTCGCAAGTGGTAGATGTGACAGAAAAGGTTATAGGCTACTACAGCAGAGTACTTTCGAAGCCTGAAAGAACGCGACGAGAGCTTCTAGCAGCATTGGAGTGCATTAAACACTACCACAAGTATTTGTATGGCCAACATTTTACACTGAGGACAGATCATGCCGCACTCAGGTCATGCTGCAATTCGAGAGCCCTGAAGGACAGCTTGCACGCTGGAATGAGCGACTTCGAAGCTATGACTTTAGTATTGAGCACAGAAAAGGAGGCAAGCATAACAACGCAGATGCCCTTTATAGGCGGCCATGTTATCTGGAGTGTAACGATTGCACAAAGGCGGAGAGAAAAGAATTCGTTATTGATGTTCGGCTTACACATATAGAATCTAGTGAAGACTGGTCGACTGCACAAAGGAACGATCCCATATTGGCAAAAATTATAGCGGCTAAAGAGGAAGGCAGAAGACTGACGCGTATTGAATTCTCACCAGAGAGTCCACTGGCGAAGACATATTGGCCCCAGTGGAACAGTCTCAGGTTGAAGGATGTGTACCGTGTTGCCCGTGTGGACGTCGTGTATTGGTCACCCGTGTGTACACGGTATCTGTAGTGAAAAAAAAGAAAAAATGCAAGTATGGCAACACTATACTACTATAGGTGGTTCTTCACCTCACCTAAGATTCTGTCAAAGTTGACATAAAAATGACAAACACCATATCCGGTCTTTCTGGTTGTAATCGTGAAGCTGCGCAGACGTATCATCTAGAAGCAATTAATACGGCATAATTTTGCAAGGTAAGAGAATAAAATTAGAGTGAAATAAATAAAAGTGCACTGGAAAATAAATGATTTAAAATTAATGCAGAAAATAAAAACGTGGATAAAGAAAAGCCGGGAGATTGTTGAAAAAAAGAAAAAAATCAAGTGGAAATCAGGAAATATTTGATAGTTGTAGGGTGATAGTGGAAACAAAGAAAAAAAAAACTAACTGTAGTGTGACTGATCGGTTAGTATAACCATCACACATGTACTGTAACAAACAGTCCTAATTACCAACACATTTGGTATGGTAAATAAATATTAATGTTCAAGTGGAGAAACAAACAAAAAATACATTGTTGTTGTTGTTGCATTGCATTAACAATAATAAATTCCCACACACAGTTTAAGTAAATAACAGTCAAGTGGCCTTCAAATTAATGCCCTTGACTTTGTTGTCCGCACACGCCGATCAGCACGCTTCATATTACACCCCAAAATATTTCAGTTTTAAATAAAAATTATTAAAATAAAAACTGTTAATAAATAGATCATATTTCCCATATGGTTCCCATAGATTTAAACACTTTAAATTTTAAAGTTTCACTCAATCATGAATTTTGGAAATCACTCAAAATTCATGATTGCCTGGTATTTTATTATGTTAAGGTATAGAATAATTAGGATAAGAATAGAATTACGAGGTTGAGTGTGATTTGTAAAAACACTCAACCAAATAGTATATAAGCAGAAGACTTTTGTAAGAATGACAAGAATAATAAAAAGTCACTTGGTAGCTCTAACCGCGGAGCACCAAGTATATATAATAAAAAACCAAAATAAAATAAAAGTCTTAATTATTTAAAAACATAAAAATAGACTTTCTACATAACGTACGCAAAGAAAAACGTATCTGGGGAACCGAGGAAACTGCATCGCAGTGTGTGTAAGGTTCGAAAAGGCGAACTGACTAAGATTGAAAACGAGCTAAGGCCCGGCAAAAGAAAATTTTCCATCAGGTCAGGCGCATGATCAAATTTAGAGAAAATCATGAACGGTAACCCCGAAAAGCTGCAGAAGTTCCATACCACCAACCGCAACTGATCCACCACATTTCGTCACCCCGCTTCTTTATTCCACAGCCAACAATCAGTTTGGTTATTTATAACACCAGCAGCCAAGCAAGCCGAAAACGCCATTTTGTTCTTCGCAAAGACTAGAAAAAAAACAGCGTTGGCACAATCACCACGCCGAAAACACCATTTTGTAAAAAAAGCTAACTTCAGGTGCGACAATTACAAATTTGCAAAAAAAGTAATTAACATAGCACCAGCTTCGTTGTCTAAAAAAACAACAATGGCGCTATTTCTTAATAGAGAGCGGAAATACAACAGCGTTGACACAAAAACCACGAGGTAACGCCATTTTGCGAAACGGCTAACCTAACTTCAGTTGACACTAATTATAGCCCAAGACACCACTTTTATCATCACCAACGCTCGAAACAACGATAGTCATCAACAGCGTAAACAGTGTCATCATCATCACCATCGACAAGTCATCATCACCATCTACAAGTCATAATCATCACCATCTACAAATCACCAACATCATTAAAACCAACATCAATTAATAATCAGTATCATAATCACCAACATCATAAAAACCAACAACGATTTTGATAATCATCACCACCATCATTAAAACCAACAATAACGACAATCATCAGCATTAGAACCATAATCATGATCACCACTACCGTCTTCAACAACAGCTTTTATGGTAACCAGTTCACCTCAGTACAGTCAGTATAATCAAGCCCACAGATAAGTAAAGTAGCTAGTGATATTCTAAGTTTACAATTTGTATTTACACTGAGCTTTAGGTAGGCGTAGGTATTAAGCCAACCTCGCGGAAAATTTTCATGTATTTGAATTATTTTAGTCTAGCGATTCATCGACGGTTTTTATAACCATAATTTTTTTTTGTTAAGAACTATTTAAATTTTTCAAAAATTTCTAAGTCATATTATTGGATTTAAAAGTCAAAATTTGTCCGACATAAATAAATATATATACTCTCTAAAGTTTCCAAATTTTTTTATAATAGTTAATATTCAAAATTTCTCCGGCTCAAAACTAATTGCTCTCCCAAATAGGTTTTCATTTCTCAGATTCAAGGTAGCAAAGTGAAACTGCGTTGGCATCAAAGTTTCTGGATAATTCAAAACCTGATAGCCTTGTTGGAAGTCAACATTTAATTTTTAATAGACCGTAAAAATTTTGATTCGATTCTTTCCTCCGCAGATGGAAAATAATTTTCACAGCACCAAGTGTTTTACTTTCTAGATACAAAATAATATTTTTTTTAATTTGAGATAGTCTTAAGACAACTAAGTGTCTGAAAATTTCTGAATAAATTCCTACAATAATAGCTTAACTTTCAAATCCGAAACCGACTTTCGAATTACCAAGGTTTAGAAGGTTAAACACAATTTTCAAAAATTTCAATTTTCTCTGGGTGTATACATCTTTTTCAACCGGTTTATATTATATACTGGTGTTATAGCATTTAATATCTATTCTGGCTGTTAAGGTCATTAAAATATTCCATTCCATAATCAATTCTCAAAAGGCAAGTTTTTCGAAAGTTAATCTCCAACTCAAGTTCATTTATCAGACTTGAAAGTAATCTTTCAAATTCAAAATTAACTTTTTCAAAAAAAAAAAAAAATAAAATTCAGAGCTCATTTTCAAAGCATCAAAACATTTTTAAATTTAAGAGTTACCAATTCAAGTATAACAAATTATCATTCAATTCATAGTTAATGTTCAGTACATCCAGACATCTAGTGCCATTCGGAATAACCTACTCAATTCGACAAGCCTTTGCCCTTTAGGTGAAAAAATTTTTTAAAATCGGCAGTTTTTTAAAAATCGAAATTGGTTATTATTACATTTTTAACGAATAAAAGGATCAAATTTCATATTAACTATCTGACATTAAAATTACCAATTCCTCGCATATTAACAGGAATTTGGCCAAATGTATTAAACTGAAAATTAGTAATTACTTACCTCAAGCTGAAATAGCCAATTTGACTAAATTAACAAAAATTTCACAGTTTACTTACCTAAAACCTAGATTCAAAATTTAACGTAACATAAAGTAAAAAAAGTTACTTACTTGATATGTTAGGAAAATCCAAATTCGCCCTTACCTAAAATTAAAGAAAAATTACTTACCTTACTAAAATTAATCCTAATATCTTACCTAACTAGAATTGAATCAAATTACTCACTTTATTAAAATTAAATCTAATTACCTACCTGATTAAAATTAAATTTAATTACATTAATTACATTGATTATAAATTGTTTATCAAAAGAAACATAACACTTAGTGGAAACACAAATACAGTACTGCTCAAAATTAAAAATCAAATAAACAAAAATACAGTACTAAACCAAATAATAAGATAAATAAACCAAAATACAGTATCGAATAGAACATAGAATAAATAAACCAAAATACAGCGATGAACAAAACCGTAGTACAAATAATCTAAAGTTCAGTGTTGAACAATACTAGTAGAAACAAAAATAAACCTCAACAAAATAAGAAAAGAAAATTAAATTAAATAGTAATGTAACAAAAATAAAAGATTAAGTCACAGAGAAACATGGTGAAGAAGGATACATGGGAAAGAGTTAATACAAATCAAAATCCACTAAAATTCACTCCAGATGAGTCGATCTTGTAATTAGATAAGCCATACAGATTTTTATATAGTAAATTTTAAGAACTAACATAAGACATTTTTAAATTTAAATATGTGATTTACTTTTAAAATAACATTGTTCGACAGCTTTAAATCTGAAATTCCTACATCAGTAAATGTACCTATATTTATACACAATATAGTAATTTAACACGAAGTAAACGAAGATGATTTTAAGAAATTGAAAGGAATAGAGAGGTAAGTGTCAAGTGGTGTGTCTTTTGGGGTATTCTAATAACCTTTCACTACCAGAATACTACGGTTAGGGGAGGGTATAGTGAGGGCCATTCGAACTGAGCCCTGGTGATAATTTAGTCTTCCAACACTGGTACAAACTTATTTGTCCCCGGTCGTCTGCACTGCAACGAACCACCGCCCATGCCCGCGAGCCTTAGTCTTGCCAAATTAACAAGTTGTCTGTCTGTAAAGTTTACAAGTGAACGGTTTGCCAGCTCGAAGAGATTAATAGGATATGTCCCTACAAAATCCAGTAAAGTGTTATGAGTATGTTGATTTTGTTTATAAATCTTACACACATTTAAAATATCTTGCTGAGATATAAAGAGATAAATATGACAATTAAATGGCGCCCAACGTGGGGCACGAAAACCCATAACTACTAATTCAATTTTTGATCAATTTTAATAACAACATGAAGCATGTCGAACTTAGGTAAGGCATACTTCTTCAGTATAGTTTAAGACAGTTTGAGGGAATACAATTTGAAAGGAAAGTTTAAGTATATAGTAAAGAAATAAAAGTAGTCTTGATTAAAGTTTAGTAAGTCACGGAATGAAGCGTTTAGCAGGTCGTCCGTTTGCGACTAGCTCTAATCAGATGAATGCTATTTCAGCTAATCAGTGTAAGTCTTAGAGACTTAATAAATAGGTACTCTAATTGCGACACGGTTTGTTAAAAGAGCGCAGCACGACATGAGTCAGTGAGTCCAGATAATATTTCGAAAATACTTCTGTTGCCACTATTCATTAGATGTGAAACATAAATATTCTGATTAATTAGCAGTTGTTCAAAGTTGTCTGAGTTTTGGCTCGTTTAGTAGGAGACAGTTTATCACCCATTTGTTTTATCACCACTTGTCACACTTCAATTTTTTTTATAGATTAAACTTTTTAGCTTAACACTCTTTTGATTTAACATTTTTTGTAACAACATTTTAAATTAAGCAATATTTTTGATCTAACAACATTTATATCAACAGGAGTGTTGAATAAATGTATTATTTTTTATTTGGTTTATTTTTATTATTTTTTTTCAGTTTTTGTTGTTTTATTTTCTTATATTTTTGTTTGTTGGGTTGAACTAACAACACAAGATCCACAGAATTTGTTGGATAAATTTATTAATTTTTTTTTCTTTTATTTACTTTATGGTTTGGTATAAAACTATACCAGAAACTATTTAGAAAATTTTATATTTGTGTTAATTTTTTTTCTTTTGTACTAATAACACAATAACACCAGAGGTTGGTTGATATACTTATTTAATCTTTTTGCAAATTGATTTAACGGTTTGGTATAGAACTATACCAGACCATTAACTCATTTTATTTTTTTTTTTATTTACATTTTTGTTTCGAGTGGGTAAATTTTTCAGGTTTTGGTAAGTTTTATAAACTTTTGATTAGACTTCATTGAGTCATCTTTAGGGCCATCAGGCTCAGTTAAATTTCGTACACGGGTAATTTCAGGTTTTGGTAGATTTTTTCTATAACATTTGTTTCGGTAATAAGGGACGTTAGGTCGTAGAATTAATTTCGAAAATTTTCGGTACGCGTTCTAAGATTAGAATGGAAGGTGAAGCGCAGCAGCTACGCCAACAACTTCGATTACAACAGCGAGAACAGATACGACTACGACAACAGCAAGTAGTACAGGAGCGATTCCGAAACAAACGTAAATACCGGATTACCAGCAAATCAAATGGAAGATGTCTTAGTTTCAAGCGGGGAGAGTATGGCAGGAAATAGTACCATAGTCACACCACCCTTTAGTGGTATAAGCGCCAGAGGAGTCATCGACGCATTTCGTCAAGTTAATGATCCATTGAGACCACCCACAAACTATAATAATTTTTCAGGAGAAGGTAGAGGAGGAAGAGCTATGACGCAGGACGACTTAAGAAACTTCGAGGATAGACTTTTGAGTCTAGTGCCGCGTATTATCCAACAAAGTTTAAACCAACATGTAAATCAAAGCCAACAGAGCGGAGTTACAGCGCAACCTCGGATTAGTAACGTGTAGTTACCAGACGTTAGTCAGCCTCCACCGTCCATGACGAACGTACCAAGGCCAAATCTGCAAATTCAACCAATGCCAAATTTATTTTACAACCCGTTAAACAACAATTTGAATTTTCAAAACAACTATAGAACAGAAACAGAAAAGAAACAGACATCCCAACACTACATCACCAGAATCCACATTCAAGCTCAAGTCCCGGATTTAGAATCGATAAATGGGTTATAACATTTGACGGAACTAGTAAGACCACGAGCATTGAGGACTTTGTTTTTCGAGTGGAGATCCTACAAGCAGATTACGGATGTGGATGGAATGAAGTTTTGAGATCATTTCATCACTTACTAAGTGGACCGGCAAGGGATTGGTTCTGGGACTATAGGCGATTCAATAACATTACAAGTTGGAGGGACCTTAAATCAGCTTAGATCAGTCAGTTCCACCGTTACGATAGTGATTTCGAAATTTAACGAAAAATTTTAGACCGACGACAACAAGGTATGGAGACATTTGACGATTTTTACAACTCCTTGATAAAGCTGAGGAACCAATAGGAGAAAAAGACTTAGTCAGTATAATGCGAGGCAACCTGAGATCTCCAATGACTCAATTGTTATTTTCAGTATCAGTGAGTAGTCTGGCACAATTCGTAAGGGAATGCAGGACGGCTGAGAACTTATTGAACAATCAGCGACAATTTAGTGGGAGACTACCCCCGAGGAACATCCACGAGATGGAATACGTGCCGATAGATTCCACAGAATCAGTCGACGTAGATGCCATAGCCGAAGCAAAAAAACTTATCTGCTGGAATTGTAAGGAGGAAGGACATACATTCTTTGATTGTTTGGAGGAGAAAAGGAGGTTGTTTTGTTTTAAATGTGGTCGCGAAGACACCGTGAGACCTCGTTGCCCCAACTGTCAGGAAAACCGGATTCCGAACGTGACTCGAGGAGGGATAGAGGCTCGTTCGCAGAATCAACGTCCCAAAAATCAATAAACTTTTGCTTGATACCCACCCGAACAACATTTGAAGAAAATGAACCTGAACAAAAATTTGAAAATGACCAGGAGGTAACACCAATTAAGGAAATTTTGAAAAATAATCATAGACAGACCAACGCTACGGAAACAATAATGAATCGACAATTTAAACCACTGCACACGCGAGAGCAAGAATACCAAGAGGCGAGAAACAAAATTTTTAGAACTACCGAAAGAATTTTCAAGGCACGAGAAAGATACAAAATAAGAAAAGGAATTATATACGAGATCGCCGAAGCCAGTATATACGAGGGCACAGACACCAGAAATAACCCTCGAAATAAATGGACACCCAATGCAAGGTGTACTCGACAGCGGAGCCACGGTAAGTTGCCTTGGCAGGATTGCTTGGATTTTGTAGAGAAGGCGAAAATCGTGATATATCCATTTCAGGCGGAAATAAAAACAGCTGACGGGAAACTTAACCCTATAATAGGCCGTATCAGGGCAAATATAACATTTAATAAAATTTTCGAACCGATTGATTTCTTTCTAGTCCCTTCACTTAAGTTACCTTTGTTTCTCGGCATAGACTTTATGAAGAAATTTAACTTACTACGATTTGAAATAAATGCATTATCCACACAAGGCATTAACTCGTAACTAAATGTAGATACCGCGTTCCCGCGAATGCATAGTTTAAATGCTCGACAGCAGCAACGTTTAGATGACATAATAGAAATATTTCCATGTTTTACGCGTAAGGGCTTAGGAAAGACATCCCTGGAAATTCACCAGATAGAAACTGGAGACGCAGTACCTGTGAAAGAAAGACACTACCCGGTTTCCCCGGCAGTACAAAAGCTAATGTACGGGGAGCTGGATAGGATGTTGTCTTTGGGAGTCATTGAGCCGAGAGAAAGTCCATGGAACAACAGAGTAACTTTTGTACAGAAAGGGGAGAAAGTAAGGATTTGCCTAGACGCGCGAAGGCTCAATGACCTGACCGTTAAGGACGCCTATCCACTTCCCCATATTGAAGGACTTCTTAGCAGGCTAGGAGAAACGCACTTTATTTCCAGCATAGATCTGAAGGACGCGTTCTGGCAGATACTACTGGCAGAACAGAGCCGACAGAAAACAGCCTTTACCGTGCCTGGAAGACCCTTGTACCATTTTACGGTCATGCCTTTTGGGTTGTGCAACGCAGCCCAAAGGTTATGCCGTTTAATGGACAAGGTGATTCCAGCACGCTTAAGGGAAAGGGTGTTCGTTTATTTGAATGATCTTCTGCTGGTGGTATCGCCAGAATTTGAAGAGCATCTGGATATACTAACAGAAGTAGCTCGCCGTTTAGAGAAGGCAAATGTAACGATCAATGTGAGTAAATCAAATTTTGTTGCAAAGAACTAAAATACTTAGGATATATTGTCGGCGAAGGTAAGCTAAAGCCAGACCCTACAAAGATAGAGGCTATAGTAGATTTAATGTACCCAACAACACCAAAGCAAGTCCGGAGCTTCCTAGGCACAACGGGATGGTACCGGAGATTCATCTTAAATTACGCCTCTATAACCGCGCCAATTTCGGAGACACTTAAGAAAAGCAAAAAATTTATTTTTCCTAAGAAAGCTAAAGTAGCATTTGATAAGTTAAAAGAACGATTGACAGCCAGTCCTGTATTAACACATCCCAATTTTACTAAGACCTTTTTCATCCAGTGTGATGCCTCAAACGTAGGGATAGGTGCAGTGCTGTTCCAGCAGGATGACGAAGGAGGAGAAAATCCCATTGCATACTTTTCAAAAAAATTATCAGCAGCTCAGAAAAATTATTCAGTCACGGAGAGGGAGTGCCTAGCGGTGGTGCTAGCAGTGAAAAGGTGTCGTCTTTGTCAGTAGTTGCGATACGTGCAGAGAATCGAAACCTTCAAACAGGGTATTAAAGCCACCGATGGGGCAAGAACCAAATGCGAGCCGACCGTTCCAGAGGATCTATATCGACTTTTTAGGGCCCTACATAAGATCAAAAAAGGGAAAGTGCTTCATTTTTATAGTTTTAGACTACTTCTCTAAATTCGTTCTTCTTAAAGCAATGTCTAAGGTAAACACGAAAAACGTAGTCAGCTTTTTGATTCAGGAGGTATTTTACAAATTCGGTTGTCCGGAAACACTAGTCTCCGACAACGGAAAACAATTCGTTAGCAAGGATTTCACCGAATTAATAGACAGCTTCAGCATCGAGCACATGAAGACCGCAATCTATGCACCGCAGGCAAATGCATCAGAGCGCGTTAATCAGTCCATTTTAGCAGCCATTAGGTCATATTTAGACGGAAGTCAAAGTGCACCTGTGTGAGATAGAATGTGCTTTGAGATCGGCCGTACATTCAGCAACAGGCGTGACGCCGTACTTTCTGTTATTCGGCACAAACATGATAACCCACGCGTCAGCATACAAACTGGCGAGGAAGCTTGACTTAGTTGAAGATTTAGAAAACAGAATCGAAAACAGAAATTAATTTTTAGAACTCGTTCGAGATAAGGTCCGAAAGAACTTGCATAAAAATTATGAGATCAATGCCAAGAAGTATAATACCCGATGCCGAGAGACCAAATTCAAGGTGGCTCAGGAAGTATTTCGGCGAAATTTTCAACTATCGGACTTCGCCAAGCAACTTTCTGTCAAGTTGTGCAAACGGTTCATCAAATGTAGAATTACAAAGCTAGTCGGAAAGCACTTATACGAGATAGAAAACATGCAAGGAAAAACTATTGGAGTCTTCCACGCGAAGGACCTGAAGGCCTAAAAAGGACGAATACGGTTCAGACCATGAGACTTTTATCATATTAGCAAATATGATTTGCTAATATGATAAAAATCTCTAACCTAGGTAAGTGGGTGTGTACCGTGTTGCCCGTGTGGACGTCGTGTATTGGTCACCCGTGTGTACACGGTATCTGTAGTAAAAAAAAAAAGAAAAAATGCAAGTATGGTAACGCTATACTTCCATCGAAATGCGACACTGGTTCTTGACCTCACCTAAGAATCTGTCAAAGTTGACATAAAAACAAACAGCATATCCGGTCTTTCTGGTTGTAATCGTGAAACTGCGCAGACGTATCATCTAGACGCAATTAATTCGGCATAATTTTGCAAGGTAAGAGAATGAAATTAGAGTGAAATAAATAAAAGTGCACTGGAAAATAAATGATTTAAAATTAATGCAGAAAATAAAAACGTGGATAAAGAAAAGCCGGGAGATTGTTGAAAAAAAGAAAAAAACCAAGTGGAAATCAGGAAATATTTGATAATTGTAGGGTAATAGTGGAAACAAAGAAAAATAACTAACGTACGCATAGAAAAACGTATCTGGGGAACCGAGGAAACTGCGTCGCAGTGTGTGTAAGCGCATGATCAAATTTAGAGAAAATCATGAACGGTAACCCCGAAAAGCTGCAGAAGTTCCATACCACCAACCGCAACTGATCCACCACATTTCGTCACCCCGCTTCTTTATTTATAACACCAGCAGCCAAGCAAGCCGAAAACGCCATTTTGTTCTTCGCAAAGACCAGAAAAAAAACAGCGTTGGCACAATCACCACCCAGAAAACACCATTTTGTGAAAAGGCTGAGTTCAGTTGCGACAATTGCAAAATTCGTGAAAAGTTCTAAACACATAACGCCAGCAGCCAAAAAGCACGCCGAAGTCGCTATTTTGTTTTTGTAAAATAACACAAAAAAACACTGTTGGCACAATCACCACGCCGAAAACACCATTTTGAAAAAAAAGCTAACTTCAGGTGCGACAATTACAAATTTGCAAAAAAAGTAATTAACATAGCACCAGCTTCCTTGTCTACAAAAACAACAATGGCGCTATTTCTTAATATAGAGCGAAAATACAACAGCGTTGACACCAAAACCACGAGGTAACGCCATTTTGCGAAACGGCTAACCTAACTTCAGTTGACACCAATTATAGCCCAAGACACCACTTTCATCATCACCAACGCTCGAAACAACCATAGTCATCAACAGCGTAAACAGTGTCATCATCATCACCATCTACAAGCCATCATCATCACCATCTACATGTCATCATCATCACTATCTACAAGTCATCATCATCACCATCTACAAATCACCAACATCATTATTATAATTTACAATTTGTATTTACATTGAGCTTTAGGTAGGCGTAAGTATTAAGCTAACCTCGCGGAAAATTTTCATGTATTTGAATTATTTTAGTCTAGCGATTCGTCGACGGTTTTTATAAGCATAATTTTGTTTTGTTCAGAACTATTAAAATTTTCCAAAAATTTCAAAGCATATTGTAGTGTACTTCACAAGTGCACAATGCATACACCATCATGAAACTATCAATATTGATGACCACACAGAAATTGAGTGACACACATTTGAGTATCACAATAGATGAGTGTATTTCAATGCACATTGAAATACACTAATTTGTGATTGGTTATTAGTATTGGTAACATGATCCTACACAAATTCCATAATACTGAATAGAAAGTAAGAATGAAAGAAATAGATAATTGTACAATTGTAGAACAGTTAAGAATTATTTTCATGTTTTGTATATAAAGGGCTTAGCGCCACAAATAAAACAGACTTGGATTTAAGAACTCAAATTGGCTATACCAAGCCGTTGTTTTTAATTTTAAAGTTTCAAGATTTCGGCAGTTCTTTTGAAAGCCTATAGTTGAGCTGGAACCCTTTCAGCTGTTTAATATAAATACAAGGGCTACAGGGAAATTAACAAAATATTTAAAATACATATAACATTACATTACAATATTATTGGATTTAAAAGTCAAAATTTGTCCGACATAAATAAATATATATACTCTCTAAAGTTTCCAAATTTTTTATAATAGTTAATATTAAAAATTTCTCCGGCTCAAAACTAATTGCTCTTCCAAATTGGTTTTCATTTCTCAGATTCAAGGTAGGAAAGTGAAACCGCGTTGGCATCAAAGTTTCTGGATAATTCAAAACCTGATAGCCTTGTTGGAAGTCAACATTTAATTTTTAATAGACCGTAAAAATTTTGATTCGATTCTTTCCTCCGCAGATGGAAAATAATTTTCACAGCACCAAGTGTTTTACTTTCTAGATACAAAATAATATTTTTTTTTAATTTGAGATAGTCTTAAGACAACTAAGTGTCTGAAAATTTGTGAATAAATTCCTACAATAATAGCTTAACTTTTAAATCCGAAACCGACTTTCGAATTACCAAGTTTTAGAAGGTTAAACACAATTTTCAAAAATTTCAATTCCATTTTCTCTGGGTGTATATATCTTTTTCAACCGGTTTATATTATATCCTGGTGTTATAGCATTTAATATCTATTCTGGCTGTTAAGGTCATTAAAATATTCCATTCCATAATCAATTCTCAAAAGGCAAGTTTCTCCAACTCAAGTTCATTTATCAGACTTGAAAGTAATCTCTCAAATTCAAAATTAACTTTTTCAAAAAAAATTAAATTCAGAGCTCATTTTCAAAGCATCAAAACATTTTTAAATTTAAGAGTTTCCAATTCAAGTATAACAAATTATCATTCAATTCATAGTTAATGTTCAGTACATCCAGACATCTAGTGCCATTGGGAAATACCTACTCAATTCGACAAGCCTTTGCCCTTTAGGTGAAAAAAATTTTTAAAATCGGCAGTTGTTAGTTAAAAATCGAAATTGCTTATTATTACATTTTTAGCGAATAAAAGGATCAAATTCCATATTAACTATCTGAAATTGCCAATTGCTAAAACCTAGATTCAAAATTTAACCTAACATAAACAGAGACCTAAAGTAAAAAAAGTTACTTACCTGATATGTTAGGAAAATCCAAATTCGCCCTTACCTAAATTTAAAGAAAAATTACTTACCTTATTAAAATTAATCCTAATATCTTACCTAACTAGAATTAAAACACAAATACAGTACTGCTCAAAATTAAAAATCAAATAAACAAAAATACAGTACTAAACCAAATAATAAGATAAATAAACCAAAATACAGTATCGAATAAAAATACAAAATAATAAAATAAGAACTAACATTATTTTTTTAAATTTAAATATGTGATTTTTTAAATTTAAATATATGATTTACTTTTAAAGAGTCAATAACATTGTTCGACAGCTTTAAATCTGAAATTCCTACAACAGTAAATGTACCAATATTTATATACAATATAGTAATTTAACACGAAGTAAACGAAGACGATTTTAATGAATTGAAAGGAATAGAGAGGTAAGTGTCAAGTGGTGATGTGTTTTGGGGTATGCTAATAACCTTTCACTACCAGAATACTACGGTTAGGGGAGGGAATAGTAAGGGCCATTCGAACTGAGCCCTGGTGATAATTTAGTCTTCCAACACTGGTACAAACTTATTTGTCCCCGGTCGCCTGCACTGCAACGAACCACCGCCCATGGCCGCGAGCCTAAGGCGTGCCAAATTAACAATTTGCCAGTGTGCGGTGTAGAGGAAAGGGTAGGTTTTAGGGAATCGTCCGTCCGTTTTGAAACTAAGTCTGTCTGTAAAGTTTTCCATTGAACGGTTTGCCAGCTCGAAGAGATTAATAGGATATGTTCCTACAAAATCCAGTAACGTATTATGAGTGTGTTGATTTTGTTTATAAATCTTACACACATTTAAAATATCTTGCTGAGAAAAACCTAAATATGACAGATGGCTGCTTATGTCGCACCTGGGAAAGCACAGACGGCAAAACTGTGATAGATTTCATCGTCGTGCCATCCTCCAAGATCAAAGAGGTCATTAAACAATTCCACAATGGTCCTAGCGGAGGTCACCTTGGTGTAACGAAGACGCTAGAAAAGATAAAACAATGTTTCTATTGGGTCGGCTGTCAACAAGCCGTAGCCGAGTGGATAGCCAATTGCCAGGAGTGCATTGCAGCAAAGGGTCCAGTACGAAGAAGTCGGGGGCAGCTTCAGCAGTACCATTCAGGCGCTCCCTTTGAACGTATAGCGATGGACGTAGCAGGTCCCTTCCCTGCTAGTAATGCTGGAAACCGATACGTTTTAGTGGTCAAATGGCCGGAAGTATATGCCATTCCCAATCAAGAAACCAGAACGATTGTAGACCCGTTATAAGCAACTGGGTGTGTCGCTATGGTGTTCCCTTAGAACTACACTCCGACCAATGCCGAAATTTTGAATCCGCTATATTCAAAGAGATGTGCGAAGTATACGGAATAAGAAAGACCAGAATGACACCATTACATCCGCAATCTGATGGCATGGTCGAAAGATTCAATCGAACCCTGGAGGAATACCTGAGAAAAGAGGTCAGCGCACATCAGAGGGACTGGGATGAGCATATACCCAAATTTTTGTTGGCGTATAGATCAGCTGTTCACGACTCCACCTTACGAACACTAGCGAAAATAGTCTTTGGATCTGAGCTAAATTTGCCTGCAGATTTAGAGTTTGGTGTTAAGCCAACATCAGCAGAAGGAGACCGCGAAAACTCTCTTCAGGCACAAAGGGACCTCCAGGAGATTCACGAATTCGTGCGAAGTCGGATAAAATTAACCAGTGATAAAATGAAAGCCAGTGCTGCGAACTCTGAGGGATTTAACGAGGGACAACTGGTTCTACTTTTTAACCTACAACGGATGAAAGGATTATCACCCGAACTAAAAACTCATTGGGATGGACCTTATAAAGTAATAAAGCGGCTAAACGATGTAGTTTACAGAATACAGTTTCAGAGCCCAAGATCAAAAATGAAAGTTGTGCACTTGAAGCGGCTTGCCAACTATGGAATAGGTACATCTGTGCCTGTTCGGGACGAACAGGTTTGAGAAGGGGTAGTGTTACGAAAGAAGAATTTATTCATTATAGGCTCTGAACAACAATACTCTCGAACAACAACAACATTAATGGTTTGTTTTCTTACAATGATGAAAGAAAGAAACCAACAATAAAGAGCATCGCTAGACATTTAGTTGTTGTTGTCGACTAGTCTAGATACGTCTCACGTACAAACATTCGCATATACACACGTACATTAAATAAACACTCTGCAGCTTAATACACATGCACATACATAAATACAAGCAAAAACAAATAAACAGCCACACATACCACGTTTATACGTAGCCTATTCACAAATATAAAATATTTGCAAATAATTAACTCACTGTTTATGCAGAAAATTAACTTAATAATAGTTATATATTTTTTTTCAATGTTTCTGTTGCTTAGTGCTGTTTTCTTAAATGTTTAATGTTGTGTTCGATCACAACATTAAATAATAATTGTAAAAACAATTAAATTAATGCAATGTGGGAGCAAATTTTCCATTAATTCACACAATACATTTTATATTTAAGAGAAGTGGCAACGCCATACGGGTTATTTGCAAATAGTGTCGTTATTCAGGAATTGCTTTCGTGAGTTAACTATTCGCAAATAAAAATTTTTTCACTGTTTATATAGCAAATTTTTCTATTTCCAATATTTTTATTTGTGAATAAGTGCTGCGTATAAATGTAGTAACAAACAGGTATAAAGAAATAAACAACCACACAAACAAGTATAAAGAAATAAACAACCACACAAACAGAAAACAAGAGCAATAACAATCGAACCTGCCAGATCTGTCTAGAATAGAACATTCTGGTGCTTTTAAATCACCTATATAAGCAAATCGTGCTGGCAAGTAGTATGGCAGTATTATTTCAAAAGTTAAAGAGTTCAGTTCTGTTTTTGGCGTTGATAAGTGCTGACGCGATTTTTTTTAAGCTCGCATTAACAAAACATACATTGTGTGAATATTTTAAAACAAAAAAACAAACCTGTTTTAATACAACAACAAACAAAAACAATAAAGGCTAATGAGCCTTTTTAATTTAAGCAACAAAAATGTTGACAATGTTGAATTAAATAAAGACAAAAAAACTGAAAATAATTTGTGTGTAAATGCTACGGCAGTTATACGTGCCCAATCTTGTTCTTCGCTTTTGCTAATCGATGACAATAAAATAACTACAAATAAGTCGCCTTCTGAACACAGTGTTACCAAAACTAATTTGGATAGTGTAGAAAAACCCACGACGCAAGTGGGAATGGACAGATACATAACTGTATTGAAAAGAGGTCGAAGCCGTAAATCTTCGCAGATTGCACCAATGGCTAAAGTACAAAAAGACAAGGATTCTAACGGAATAAATTCCCATAATCGTTTTGCGATTTTAGATAGCGAAACAAGTAAAACAAAAACGGCACCCAAGTCGTTTAAACCACCGCAAATTTTTTTAAGGGAGAAAAAATCAAATGAATTAATAAATAAATTAATCTCAGTTATCGGGGAAAACTCATTCTCTGTAGTTCCTATCAAGCGTGGTAACATTGATGAAACTAAAATTCAATTTATAGATGAAAATAATTATCGTAAAGCAGTAAAGGAGTTTGAAAGCTTGAAAAAGAACTTTTATAAATATCTGCTGAAGAGTACCAAAGGCCTACAGGTTGTTATCAAAGGTGTAGACTCATATGTTAATCCAGTTTACCCCATTTATAATCTAAAATACCTGTTACACCGCAGGATAAGTGTAGAGGAACCATATAAGCGATCAAGACCAGTCCAGTGTATAAATTGTCAAGAATACGGCCATACAAGGGCTCCGATTTGCGTTGTGTGTGGAGAGCTAAATTGTTCCGCCCAATGCGACAAATCAAAGGATGACTCGAAGGTTAAAAAATGTAGCAATTGCGGTGGAAATCACACTGCTAACTACAGAGGCTGTCCAGTTTTTTCTATGGTAAGGAAGTCAACTCAGAAATTAAATACTCCTGTTAAGCAGCCACAATACCAAGCAAATGCTCATTACCCTCAGTTAGCTCAACCCACAACCAAACATGTTTTATACGCGGATATGTTAAAATCCAACCATATTTCAGCACACAAAGCGACACCTACAACCAATTCTACCCCAAATATGCACCCAGAAGCTAAAGAACAAACACCATCTGGTAACTACAATCGTCTCGAAGCAAGCATCGATACATTAGTGCATTCTTTAAACAGTTTCATGAGCTCAAGGAGCAGCATGATGCAAGAAATGGTTCGCATGCAATCTATGATGTTGCAGGCGGTACTTAACAAACCATGAATTGTTTAAAAATATGTTTCTGGAACGCAACGGCTTACGCCAACACAAAAATTAACTCGAGTACTTTCTTAATAATCAACAAATTGATGTCATGCTGATTTCAGAGACTCACTTAACAACAAATAGCTTTTTTAAAATTAATGGCTATATATTATATGACCCCAAGGACCCTCGCGGACGAGCATGTGGTGAATCGGCAATACTTATAAAGGCCAGAATCAAACATTATTTACTGTGTGATTTTTGTGAGGATTACCTTCAAGCAACAAATATCTGCCTGGAAGAATTTCATCAAAACTTAGTTATTTCTTCGATTTATTCACCTCCTAGATTTCAAGTATCAGATAGTCAGTATAGCGACTTCTTCAAATCACTAGGTCCCTGTTTCATAGTATCAGGCGCCTACAACGCTAAACATACATTTTGGGGATCACGCCTAATAACTCCAAAAGGTCGTGTTTTGTTTGATACAATTTCAAAAATGCGTCTGAATGTGATATCGAGTGGACAACCCACCTATTGGCCTACTGATCGGCAAAAAATACCGGATGTTATTGAATTTGGCGTGATTAAGGGTATTCCGAGAGGAATGCTTAAAGTTGAAGCGTCATTTGAATTATCCTCAGATGATTCACCTACTATTGTCTATATATGGAACCAGCAAAATATTTCGGCACCAACAACTAGCACAAGCATTAATTGGTTGAAATATAGAAAATATCTCACTACTCACTGTTCGGAAAATATACCGCTGAGAACACCAGAAGACGTGGATCAAAGTATTATTAATTTTGATCAAATCCTTAAATCAGCTGCCAAACATGCAATAGTAACCCGACAATCAGTTAGATACAATCAAATTTACTTTGTAGATGTCGAGCTGCTCTTGGCTGAAAAAAAGAAAATTCGAAGAGTATTTTTAGACCAATTTTATATTTTCTGTACACATCAGATATGCCAATTAGCACCCTAGTCCACACATCAACTTTTGCAGATGACACAGCTTTTTTAAGTATTCATGAAAGTGCCCAAGAAGCATCACAACTTTTACAAGACCACATACTAAATTTGGAAAAATGGCTTGAAAAATGGAGAATAAAAGTGAATGAGCAAAAATGTACTCACATAACTTTCACACTGCGTAGGAACTCAAGTTAACACAAATGAAACTAAAAGCAGTACAACTAAATTGGCTTATTGGCAGAAACTCCACTTTGAGCTTAGATTGTAAACTTCTATTGTACAAGTCGATCCACGAACCAATTTGGTGTTATGGGATTCAGTTATGCCTCAGCTAGCAATGTAGAAAAAATTCAAAGTCTTCAAAATAAGATACTACGTATGATTATATCTGCTCCCTGGTATATAAAAAATTCAAACATCCACAAAGACTTAAACATGCCATCAGTTAAAGCAGAAATAGCGAATCATGCGTCAAATGCAAATTAATATTATTTTTTTAATTTGAGATAGTCTTAAGACAACTAAGTGTCTGAAAATTTCTGAAAAAATTTCTACAATAATAGCTTAACTTTCAAATCCGAAACCGATTTTCGAATTACCAAGTTTTAGAAGGTTAAACACAATTTTCGAAAATTTCAATTCCATTTTCTCTGGGTGTATATATCTTTTTCAACCGCTTTATATTATATCCTGGTGTTATAGCATTTAATATCTATTCTGGCTGTTAAGGTCATTAAAATATTCCATTCCATAATCAATTCTCAAAAGGCAAGTTTTTCGAAAGTTAATCTCCAACTCAAGTTCATTTATCAGACTTGAAAGTAATATTTCAAATTCAAAATTAACTTTTTCAAAAAAAAAAAAATTAAATTCAAAGCTCATTTTCAAAGCATCAAAACATTTTTAAATTTAAGAGTTACCAATTCAAGTATAACAAATTATCATTCAATTCATAGTTAATGTTCATTTCATCCAGACATCTAGTGCCATTCGGAATTACCTACTCAATTCGACAAGCCTTTGCCCTTTAGGTGAAAAAAGGCGAATAAAAGGATCAAATTCCACATTAACTATCTGACATTAAAATTACCAATTCCTCGTATATTAACAGGAATTTGGCCAAATGTATTAAACTGAAAATTAGTAATCACTTACCTCAAGCTGAAATAGCCAATTGCTAAAACCTAGATTCAAAATTTAACCTAACATAAACAGGCACCTAAAGTAAAAAAAGTTACTTACCTGATATGTTAGGAAAATTCAAATTCGCCCTTACCTAAATTTAAAGAAAAATTACTTACCTTATTAAAATTAATCCTAATATCTTACCTAACTAGAATTGAAACACAAATACAGTACTGCTCAAAATTAAAAATCAAATAAACAAAAATACAGTACTAAACCAAATAATAAGATAAATAAACCAAAATACAGTATGGAATAAAAATACAAAATAATAAAAATACAAAATAATAAAATAAGAACTAACATTATTTTTTTAAATTTAAATATGTGATTTTTTAAATTTAAATATGTGATTTACTTTTAAAGAGTCAATAACATTGTTCGACAGCTTTAAATCTGAAATTCCTACAACAGTAAATGTACCAATATTTATATACAATATAGTAATTTAACACGAAGTAAACGAAGACGATTTTAATAAATTGAAAGGAATAGAAAGGTAAGTGTCAAGTGGTGATGTGTTTTGGGGTATGCTAATAACCTTTCACTACCAGAATACTACGGTTAGGGCAGGGAATAGTAAGGGCTATTCGAACTGAGCCCTGGTGATAATTTAGTCTTCCAACACTGGTACAAACTTATTTGTCCCCGGTCGCCTGCACTGCAACGAACCACCGCCCATGGCCGCGAGCCTTAGGCGTGCCAAATTAACAATTTGCCAGTGTGCGGTGTAGAGGAAAGGGTAGGTTTTAGGGAATCGTCCGTCCGTTTTGAAACTAAGTCTGTCTGTAAAGTTTTCAAGTGCACGGTTTGCCAGCTCGAAGAGATTAATAGGATATGTTCCTACAAAATCCAGTAACGTATTATGAGTGTGTTGATTTTGTTTATAAATTTTACATACATTTAAAATATCTTGCTGAGAAAAACCTAAATATGACAGATGGCTGCTTATGTCGCACCTGGGAAAGCACAGACGGCAAAACTGTGATAGATTTCATCGTCGTGCCATCCTCCAAGATCAAAGAGGTCATTAAACAATTCCACAATGGTCCTAGCGGAAGTCACCTTGGTGTAACGAAGACGCTAGAAAAGATAAAACAATGTTTCTATTGGGTCGGCTGTCAACAAGCCGTAGCCGAGTGGATAGCCAATTGTCAGGAGTGCATTGCAGCAAAGGGTCCAGTACGAAGAAGTCGGGGGCAGCTTCAGCAGTACAATTCAGGCGCTCCCTTTGAACGTATAGCGATGGACGTAGCAGGTCCCTTCCCTGCTAGTAATGCTGGAAACCGATACGTTTTAGTGGTCAAATGGCCGGAAGTATATGCCATTCCCAATCAAGAAGCCAGAACGATTGTAGACCCGTTATAAGCAACTGGGTGTGTCGCTATGGTGTTCCCTTAGAACTACACTCCGACCAATGCCGAAATTTTGAATCCGCTATATTCAAAGAGATGTGCGAAGTATACGGAATAAGAAAGACCAGAATGACACCATTACATCCGCAATCTGATGGCATGGTCGAAAGATTCAATCGAACCCTGGAGGAATACCTGAGAAAAGAGGTCAGCGCACATCAGAGGGACTGGGATGAGCATATACCCAAATTTTTGTTGGCGTATAGATCAGCTGTTCACGACTCCACCTTACGAACACTAGCGAAAATAGTCTTTGAATCTGAGCTAAATTTGCCTGCAGATTTAGAGTTTGGTGTTAAGCCAACATCAGCAGAAGGAGACCGCGAAAACTCTCTTCAGGCACAAAGGGACCTCCAGGAGATTCACGAATTCGTGCGAAGTCGGATAAAATTAACCAGTGATAAAATGAAAGCCAGTGCTGCGAACTCTGAGGGATTTAACGAGGGACAACTGGTTCTACTTTTTAACCTACAACGGATGAAAGGATTATCACCCGAACTAAAAACTCATTGGGATGGACCTTATAAAGTAATAAAGCGGCTAAACGATGTAGTTTACAGAATACAGTTTCAGAGCCCAAGATCAAAAATGAAAGTTGTGCACTTGAAGCGGCTTGCCAACTATGGAATAGGTACATCTGTGCCTGTTCGGGACGAACAGGTTTGAGAAGGGGTAGTGTTACGAAAGAAGAATTTATTCATTATAGGCTCTGAACAACAATACTCTCGAACAACAACAACATTAATGGTTTGTTTTCTTACAATGATGAAAGAAAGAAACTAACAATAAAGAGCATCGCTAGACATTTAGTTGTTGTTGTCGACTAGTCTAGATACGTCTCACGTACAAACATTCGCATATACACACGTACATTAAATAAACACTCTGCAGCTTAATACACATGCACATACATAAATACAAGCAAAAACAAATAAACAGCCACACATACCACGTTTATACGTAGCCTATTCGCAAATATAAAATATTTGCAAATAATTAACTCACTGTTTATGCGGAAAATTAACTTAATAATAGTTATATATTTTTTTTTCAATGTTTCTGTTGCTTAGTGCTGTTTTCTTAAATGTTTAATGTTGTGTTCGATCACAACATTAAATAATAATTGTAAAAACAATTAAATTAATGCAATGTGGGAGCAAATTTTCCATTAATTCACACAATACATTTTATATTTAAGAGAAGTGGCAACGCCATACGGGTTATTTGCAAATAGTGTCGTTATTCAGGAATTGCTTTCGTGAGTTAACTATTCGCAAATAAAAATTTTTTCACTGTTTATATAGCAAATTTTTCTATTTCCAATATTTTTATTTGTGAATAAGTGCTGCGTATAAATGTAGTAACAAACAGGTATAAAGAAATAAACAACCACACAAACAAGTATAAAGAAATAAACAACCACACAAACAGAAAACAAGAGCAATAACAATCGAACCTGCCAGATCTGTCTAGAATAGAACATTCTGGTGCTTTTAAATCACCTATATAAGCAAATCGTGCTGGCAAGTAGTATGGCAGTATTATTTCAAAAGTTAAAGAGTTCAGTTCTGTTTTTGGCGTTGATAAGTGCTGACGCGATTTTTTTTAAGCTCGCATTAACAAAACATACATTGTGTGAATATTTTAAAACAAAAAAACAAACCTGTTTTAATACAACAACAAACAAAAACAATAAAGGCTAATGAGCCTTTTTAATTTAAGCAACAAAAATGTTGACAATGTTGAATTAAATAAAGACAAAAAAACTGAAAATAATTTGTGTGTAAATGCTACGGCAGTTATACGTGCCCAATCTTGTTCTTCGCTTTTGCTAATCGATGACAATAAAATAACTACAAATAAGTCGCCTTCTGAACACAGTGTTACCAAAACTAATTTGGATAGTGTAGAAAAACCCACGACGCAAGTGGGAATGGACAGATACATAACTGTATTGAAAAGAGGTCGAAGCCGTAAATCTTCGCAGATTGCACCAATGGCTAAAGTACAAAAAGACAAGGATTCTAACGGAATAAATTCCCATAATCGTTTTGCGATTTTAGATAGCGAAACAAGTAAAACAAAAACGGCACCCAAGTCGTTTAAACCACCGCAAATTTTTTTAAGGGAGAAAAAATCAAATGAATTAATAAATAAATTAATCTCAGTTATCGGGGAAAACTCATTCTCTGTAGTTCCTATCAAGCGTGGTAACATTGATGAAACTAAAATTCAATTTATAGATGAAAATAATTATCGTAAAGCAGTAAAGGAGTTTGAAAGCTTGAAAAAGAACTTTTATAAATATCTGCTGAAGAGTACCAAAGGCCTACAGGTTGTTATCAAAGGTGTAGACTCATATGTTAATCCAGTTTACCCCATTTATAATCTAAAATACCTGTTACACCGCAGGATAAGTGTAGAGGAACCATATAAGGGATCAAGACCAGTCCAGTGTATAAATTGTCAAGAATACGGCCATACAAGGGCTCCGATTTGCGTTGTGTGTGGAGAGCTAAATTGTTCCGCCCAATGCGACAAATCAAAGGATGACTCGAAGGTTAAAAAATGTAGCAATTGCGGTGGAAATCACACTGCTAACTACAGAGGCTGTCCAGTTTTTTCTATGGTAAGGAAGTCAACTCAGAAATTAAATACTCCTGTTAAGCAGCCACAATACCAAGCAAATGCTTATTACCCTCAGTTAGCTCAACCCACAACCAAACATGTTTTATACGCGGATATGTTAAAATCCAACCATATTTCAGCACACAAAGCGACACCTACAACCAATTCTACCCCTACAATAGACTCGAAGCAAGCATCGATACATTAGTGAATTCTTTAAACAGTTTTATGAGCTCAAGGAGCAGCATGATGCAGGAAATGGTTCGCATGCAATCTATGATGTTGCAGGCGGTACTTAACCAACCATGAATTGTTTAAAAATATGTTTCTGGAACGCAACGGCTTACGCCAACACAAAAATTAACTCGAGTACTTTCTTAATAATCAACAAATTGATGTCATGCTGATTTCAGAGACTCACTTAACAACAAATAGCTTTTTTAAAATTAATGGCTATATATTATATGACCCCAAGGACCCTCGCGGACGAGCATGTGGTGGATCGGCAATACTTATAAAGGCCAGAATCAAACATTATTTACTGTTTGATTTTTGTGAGGATTACCTTCAAGCAACAAATATCTGCCTGGAAGAATTTCATCAAAACTTAGTTATTTCTTCGATTTATTCACCTCCTAGATTTCAAGTATCAGATAGTCAGTATAGCGACTTCTTCAAATCACTAGGTCCCTGTTTCATAGTATCAGGCGACTACAACGCTAAACATACATTTTGGGGATCACGCCTAATAACTCCAAAAGGTCGTGTTTTGTTTGATACAATTTCAAAAATGCGTCTGAATGTGATATCGAGTGGAAAACCCACCTATTGGCCTACTGATCGGCAAAAAATACCGGATGTTATTGAATTTGGCGTGATTAAGGGTATTCCGAGAGGAATGCTTAAAGTTGAAGCGTCAGTTGAATTATCCTCAGATGATTCACCTACTATTGTCTATATATGGAACCAGCAAAATATTTCGGCACCAACAACTAGCACAAGCATTAATTGGTTGAAATATAGAAAGTATGTCACTACTCACTGTTCGGAAAATATACCGCTGAGAACACCAGAAGACGTGGATCAAAGTATTATTAATTTTGATCAAATCCTTAAATCAGCTGCCAAACATGCAATAGTAACCCGACAATCAGCTAGATACAATCAAATTTACTTTGTAAATGTCGAGCGGCTCTTGGCTGAAAAAAAGAAAATTCGAAGAGTATTTTGAGACCAATTTTATATTTTCTGTACACATCAGATATGCCAATTAGCACCCTAGTCCACACATCAACTTTTGCAGATGACACAGCTTTTTTAAGTATTCATGAAAGTGCCCAAGAAGCATCACAACTTTTACAAGACCACATACTAAATTTGGAAAAATGGCTTGAAAAATGGAGAATAAAAGTGAATGAGCAAAAATGTACTCACATAACTTTCACACTGCGTAGGAACTCAAGTTAACACAAATGAAACTAAAAGCAGTACAACTAAATTGGCTTATTGGCAGAAACTCCACTTTGAGCTTAGATTGTAAACTTCTATTGTACAAGTCGATCCAATAACCAATTTGGTGTTATGGGATTCAGTTATGCCTCAGCTAGCAATGCAGAAAAAATTCAAAGTCTTCAAAATAAGATACTACGTATGATTATATCTGCTCCCTGGTATATAAAAAATTCAAACATCCACAAAGACTTAAACATGCCATCAGTTAAAGCAGAAATAGCGAATCATTCGTCAAATGCAAAATAATATTATTTTTTTAATTTGAGATAGTCTTAAGACAACTAAGTGTCTGAAAATTTCTGAATAAATTCCTACAATAATAGCTTAACTTTCAAATCCGAAACCGATTTTCGAATTACCAAGTTTTAGAAGGTTAAACACAATTTTCGAAAATTTCAATTCCATTTTCTCTGGGTGTATATATCTTTTTCAACCGGTTTATATTATATCCTGGTGTTATAGCATTTAATATCTATTCTGGCTGTTAAGGTCATTAAAATATTCCATTCCATAATCAATTCTCAAAAGGCAAGTTTTTCGAAAGTTAATCTCCAACTCAAGTTCATTTATCAGACTTGAAAGTAATATTTCAAATTCAAAATTAACTTTTTCAAAAAAAATTAAATTCAAAGCTCATTTTCAAAGCATCAAAACATTTTTAAATTTAAGAGTTACCAATTCAAGTATAACAAATTATCATTCAATTAATGTTAGTTAATGTTCAGTTCATCCAGACATCTAGTGCCATTCGGAATTACCTACTCAATTCGACAAGCCTTTGCCCTTTAGGTGAAAAAAGGCGAATAAAAGGATAAAATTCCATATTAACTATCTGACATTAAAATTACCAATTCCTCGTATATTAACAGGAATTTGGCCAAATGTATTAAACTGAAAATTAGTAATCACTTACCTCAAGCTGAAATTGCCAATTGCTAAAACCTAGATTCAAAATTCAAATTCGCCCTTACCTAAATTTAAAGAAAAATTACTTACCTTATTAAAATTAATCCTAATATCTTACCTGACTAGAATTGAAACACAAATACAGTACTGCTCAAAATTAAAAATCAAATAAACAAAAATACAGTACTAAACCAAATAATAAGATAAATAAACCAAAATACAGTATCGAATAAAAATACAAAATAATAAAATAAGAACTAACATTATTTTTTTAAATTTAAATATGTGATTTACTTTTAAAGAGTCAATAACATTGTTCGACAGCTTTAAATCTGAAATTCCTACAACAGTAAATGTACCAATATTTATATACAATATAGTAATTTAACACGAAGTAAACGAAGACGATTTTAATAAATTGAAAGGAATAGAGAGGTAAGTGTCAAGTGGTGATGTGTTTTGGGGTATGCTAATAACCTTTCACTACCAGAATACTACGGTTAGGGGAGGGAATAGTAAGGGCCATTCGAACTGAGCCCTGGTGATAATTTAGTCTTCCAACACTGGTACAAACTTATTTGTCCCCGGTCGCCTGCACTGCAACGAACCACCGCCCATGGCCGCGAGCCTTAGGCGTGCCAAATTAACAATTTGCCAGTGTGCGGTGTAGAGGAAAGGGTAGGTTTTAGGGTATCGTCCGTCCGTTTTGAAACTAAGTCTGTCTGTAAAGTTTTCAAGCGAACGGTTTGCCAGCTCGAAGAGATTAATAGGATATGTTCCTACAAAATCCAGTAACGTATTATGAGTGTGTTGATTTTTTTTATATATCTTACACACATTTAAAATATCTTGCTGAGAAAAACCTAAATATGACAGATGGCTGCTTATGTCGCACCTGGGAAAGCACAGACGGCAAAACTGTGATAGATTTCATCGTCGTGCCATCCTCCAAGATCAAAGAGGTCATTAAACAATTCCACAATGGTCCTAGCGGAGGTCACCTTGGTGTAACGAAGACGCTAGAAAAGATAAAACAATGTTTCTATTGGGTCGGCTGTCAACAAGCCGTAGCCGAGTGGATAGCCAATTGCCAGGAGTGCATTGCAGCAAGGGTCCAGTACGAAGAAGTCGGGGGCAGCTTCAGCAGTACCATTCAGGCGCTCCCTTTGAACGTATAGCGATGGACGTAGCAGGTCCCTTCCCTGCTAGTAATGCTGGAAACCGATACGTTTTAGTGGTCAAATGGCCGGAAGTATATGCCATTCCCAATCAAGAAGCCAGAACGATTGTAGACCCGTTATAAGCAACTGGGTGTGTTGCTATGGTGTTCCCTTAGAACTACACTCCGACCAATGCCGAAATTTTGAATCCGCTATATTCAAAGAGATGTGCGAAGTATACGGAATAAGAAAGACCAGAATGACACCATTACATCCGCAATCTGATGGCATGGTCGAAAGATTCAATCGAACCCTGGAGGAATACCTGAGAAAAGAGGTCAGCGCACATCAGAGGGACTGGGATGAGCATATACCCAAATTTTTGTTGGCGTATAGATCAGCTGTTCACGACTCCACCTTACGAACACTAGCGAAAATAGTCTTTGGATCTGAGCTAAATTTGCCTGCAGATTTAGAGTTTGGTGTTAAGCCAACATCAGCAGAAGGAGACCGCGAAAACTCTCTTCAGGCACAAAGGTACCTCCAGGAGATTCACGAATTCGTGCGAAGTCGGATAAAATTAACCAGTGATAAAATGAAAGCCAGTGCTGCGAACTCTGAGGGATTTAACGAGGGACAACTGGTTCTACTTTTTAACCTACAACGGATGAAAGGATTATCACCCGAACTAAAAACTCATTGGGATGGACCTTATAAAGTAATAAACGATGTAGTTTACAGAATACAGTTTCAGAGCCCAAGATCAAAAATGAAAGTTGTGCACTTGAAGCGGCTTGCCAACTATGGAATAGGTACATCTGTGCCTGTTCGGGACGAACAGGTTTGAAGGGGTAGTGTTACGAAAGAAGAATTTATTCATTATAGGCTCTGAACAACAATACTCTCGAACAACAACAACATTAATGGTTTGTTTTCTTAGAATGATGAAAGAAAGAAACCAACAATAAAGAGCATCGCTAGACATTTAGTTGTTGTTGTCGACTAGTCTAGATACGTCTCACGTACAAACATTCGCATATACACACGTACATTAAATAAACACTCTGCAGCTTAATACACAGGCACATACATTAATACAAGCAAAAACAAATAAACAGCCACACATACCACGTTTATACGTAGCCTATTCGCAAATATAAAATATTTGCAAATAATTAACTCACTGTTTATGCGGAAAATTAACTTAATAATAGTTATATATTTTTTTTCAATGTTTCTGTTGCTTAGTGCTGTTTTCTTAAATGTTTAATGTTGTGTTCGATCACAACATTAAATAATAATTGTAAAAACAATTAAATTAATGCAATGTGGGAGCAAATTTTCCATTAATTCACACAATACATTTTATATTTAAGAGAAGTGGCAACGCCATACGGGTTATTTGCAAATAGTGTCGTTATTCAGGAATTGCTTTCGTGAGTTAACTATTCGCAAATAAAAATTTTTTCACTGTTTATATAGCAAATTTTTCTATTTCCAATATTTTTATTTGTGAATAAGTGCTGCGTATAAATGTAGTAACAAACAGGTATAAAGAAATAAACAACCACACAAACAAGTATAAAGAAATAAACAACCACACAAACAGAAAACAAGAGCAATAACAATCGAACCTGCCAGATCTGTCTAGAATAGAACATTCTGGTGCTTTTAAATCACCTATATAAGCAAATCGTGCTGGCAAGTAGTATGGCAGTATTATTTCAAAAGTTAAAGAGTTCAGTTCTGTTTTTGGCGTTGATAAGTGCTGACGCGATTTTTTTTAAGCTCGCATTAACAAAACATACATTGTGTGAATATTTTAAAACAAAAAAACAAACCTGTTTTAATACAACAACAAACAAAAACAATAAAGGCTAAAGAGCCTTTTTAATTTAAGCAACAAAAATGTTGACAATGTTGAATTAAATAAAGACAAAAAAACTGAAAATAATTTGTGTGTAAATGCTACGGCAGTTATACGTGCCCAATCTTGTTCTTCGCTTTTGCTAATCGATGACAATAAAATAACTACAAATAAGTCGCCTTCTGAACACAGTGTTACCAAAACTAATTTGGATAGTGTAGAAAAACCCACGACGCAAGTGGGAATGGACAGATACATAACTGTATTGAAAAGAGGTCGAAGCCGTAAATCTTCGCAGATTGCACCAATGGCTAAAGTACAAAAAGACAAGGATTCTAACGGAATAAATTCCCATAATCGTTTTGCGATTTTAGATAGCGAAACAAGTAAAACAAAAACGGCACCCAAGTCGTTTAAACCACCGCAAATTTTTTTAAGGGAGAAAAAATCAAATGAATTAATAAATAAATTAATCTCAGTTATCGGGGAAAACTCATTCTCTGTAGTTCCTATCAAGCGTGGTAACATTGATGAAACTAAAATTCAATTTATAGATGAAAATAATTATCGTAAAGCAGTAAAGGAGTTTGAAAGCTTGAAAAAGAACTTTTATAAATATCTGCTGAAGAGTACCAAAGGCCTACAGGTTGTTATCAAAGGTGTAGACTCATATGTTAATCCAGTTTACCCCATTTATAATCTAAAATACCTGTTACACCGCAGGATAAGTGTAGAGGAACCATATAAGGGATCAAGACCAGTCCAGTGTATAAATTGTCAAGAATACGGCCATACAAGGGCTCCGATTTGCGTTGTGTGTGGAGAGCTAAATTGTTCCGCCCAATGCGACAAATCAAAGGATGACTCGAAGGTTAAAAAATGTAGCAATTGCGGTGGAAATCACACTGCTAACTACAGAGGCTGTCCAGTTTTTTCTATGGTAAGGAAGTCAACTCAAAAAATAAAAAACTCCTGTTAAGCAGCCACAATACCAAGCAAATGCTCATTACCCTCAGTTAGCTCAACCCACAACCAAACATGTTTTATACGCGGATATGTTAAAATCCAACCATATTTCAGCACACAAAGCGACACCTACAACCAATTCTACCCCTACAATCGTCTCGAAGCAAGCATCGATACATTAGTGAATTCTTTAAACAGTTTTATGAGCTCAAGGAGCAGCATGATGCAAGAAATGGTTCGCATGCAATCTATGATGTTGCAGGCGGTACTTAACCAACCATGAATTGTTTAAAAATATGTTTCTGGAACGCAACGGCTTACGCCAACACAAAAATTAACTCGAGTACTTTCTTAATAATCAACAAATTGATGTCATGCTGATTTCAGAGACTCACTTAACAACAAATAGCTTTTTTAAAATTAATGGCTATATATTATATGACCCCAAGGACCCTCGCGGACGAGCATGTGGTGGATCGGCAATACTTATAAAGGCCAGAATCAAACATTATTTACTGTGTGATTTTTGTGAGGATTACCTTCAAGCAACAAATATCTGCCTGAAAGAATTTCATCAAAACTTAGTTATTTCTTCGATTTATTCACCTCCTAGATTTCAAGTATCAGATAGTCAGTATAGCGACTTCTTCAAATCACTAGGTCCCTGTTTCATAGTATCAGGCGACTACAACGCTAAACATACATTTTGGGGATCACGCCTAATAACTCCAAAAGGTCGTGTTTTGTTTGATACAATTTCAAAAATGCGTCTGAATGTGATATCGAGTGGAAAACCCACCTATTGGCCTACTGATCGGCAAAAAATACCGGATGTTATTGAATTTGGCGTGATTAAGGGTATTCCGAGAGGAATGCTTAAAGTTGAAGCGTCAGTTGAATTATCCTCAGATGATTCACCTACTATTGTCTATATATGGAACCAGCAAAATATTTCGGCACCAACAACTAGCACAAGCATTAATTGGTTGAAATATAGAAAGTATCTCACTACTCACTGTTCGGAAAATATACCGCTGAGAACACCAGAAGACGTGGATCAAAGTATTATTAATTTTGATCAAATCCTTAAATCAGCTGCCAAACATGCAATAGTAACCCGACAATCAGCTAGATACAATCAAATTTACTTTGTAAATGTCGAGCGGCTCTTGGCTGAAAAAAAGAAAATTCGAAGAGTATTTTGAGACCAATTTTATATTTTCTGTACACATCAGATATGCCAATTAGCACCCTAGTCCACACATCAACTTTTGCAGATGACACAGCTTTTTTAAGTATTCATGAAAGTGCCCAAAAAGCATCACAACTTTTACAAGACCACATACTAAATTTGGAAAAATGGCTTGAAAAATGGAGAATAAAAGTGAATGAGCAAAAATGTACTCACATAACTTTCACACTGCGTAGGAACTCAAGTTAACACAAATGAAACTAAAAGCAGTACAACTAAATTGGCTTATTGGCAGAAACTCCACTTTGAGCTTAGATTGTAAACTTCTATTGTACAAGTCGATCCAATAACCAATTTGGTGTTATGGGATTCAGTTATGCCTCAGCTAGCAATGCAGAAAAAATTCAAAGTCTTCAAAATAAGATACTACGTATGATTATATCTGCTCCCTGGTATATAAAAAATTCAAACATCCACAAAGACTTAAACATGCCATCAGTTAAAGCAGAAATAGCGAATCATTCGTCAAATGCAAAATAATATTATTTTTTTAATTTGAGATAGTCTTAAGACAACTAAGTGTCTGAAAATTTCTGAATAAATTCCTACAATAATAGCTTAACTTTCAAATCCGAAACCGATTTTCGAATTACCAAGTTTTAGAAGGTTAAACACAATTTTCGAAAATTTCAATTCCATTTTCTCTGGGTGTATATATCGTTTTCAACCGGTTTATATTATATCCTGGTGTTATAGCATTTAATATCTATTCTGGCTGTTAAGGTCATTAAAATATTCCATTCCATAATCAATTCTCAAAAGGCAAGTTTTTCGAAAGTTAATCTCCAACTCAAGTTCATTTATCAGACTTGAAAGTAATATTTCAAATTCAAAATTAACTTTTTCAAAAAAAATTAAATTCAAAGCTCATTTTCAAAGCATCAAAACATTTTTAAATTTAAGAGTTACCAATTCAAGTATAACAAATTATCATTCAATTCATAGTTAATGTTCAGTTCATCCAGACATCTAGTGCCATTCGGAATTACCTACTCAATTCGACAAGCCTTTGCCCTTTAGGTGAAAAAAGGCGAATAAAAGGATAAAATTCCATATTAACTATCTGACATTAAAATTACCAATTCCTCGTATATTAACAGGAATTTGGCCAAATGTATTAAACTGAAAATTAGTAATCACTTACCTCAAGCTGAAATTGCCAATTGCTAAAACCTAGATTCAAAATTCAAATTCGCCCTTACCTAAATTTAAAGAAAAATTACTTACCTTATTAAAATTAATCCTAATATCTTACCTGACTAGAATTGAAACACAAATACAGTACTGCTCAAAATTAAAAATCAAATAAACAAAAATACAGTACTAAACCCAATAATAAGATAAATAAACCAAAATACAGTATCGAATAAAAATACAAAATAATAAAATAAGAACTAACATTATTTTTTTAAATTTAAATATGTGATTTACTTTTAAAGAGTCAATAACATTGTTCGACAGCTTTAAATCTGAAATTCCTACAACAGTAAATGTACCAATATTTATATACAATATAGTAATTTAACACGAAGTAAACGAAGACGATTTTAATAAATTGAAAGGAATAGAGAGGTAAGTGTCAAGTGGTGATGTGTTTTGGGGTATGCTAATAACCTTTCACTACCAGAATACTACGGTTAGGGGAGGGAATAGTAAGGGCCATTCGAACTGAGCCCTGGTGATAATTTAGTCTTCCAACACTGGTACAAACTTATTTGTCCCCGGTCGCCTGCACTGCAACGAACCACCGCCCATGGCCGCGAGCCTTAGGCGTGCCAAATTAACAATTTGCCAGTGTGCGGTGTAGAGGAAAGGGTAGGTTTTAGGGTATCGTCCGTCCGTTTTGAAACTAAGTCTGTCTGTAAAGTTTTCAAGCGAACGGTTTGCCAGCTCGAAGAGATTAATAGGATATGTTCCTACAAAATCCAGTAACGTATTATGAGTGTGTTGATTTTTTTTATAAATCTTACACACATTTAAAATATCTTGCTGAGAAAAACCTAAATATGACAGATGGCTGCTTATGTCGCACCTGGGAAAGCACAGACGGCAAAACTGTGATAGATTTCATCGTCGTGCCATCCTCCAAGATCAAAGAGGTCATTAAACAATTCCACAATGGTCCTAGCGGAGGTCACCTTGGTGTAACGAAGACGCTAGAAAAGATAAAACAATGTTTCTATTGGGTCGGCTGTCAACAAGCCGTAGCCGAGTGGATAGCCAATTGCCAGGAGTGCATTGCAGCAAGGGTCCAGTACGAAGAAGTCGGGGGCAGCTTCAGCAGTACCATTCAGGCGCTCCCTTTGAACGTATAGCGATGGACGTAGCAGGTCCCTTCCCTGCTAGTAATGCTGGAAACCGATACGTTTTAGTGGTCAAATGGCCGGAAGTATATGCCATTCCCAATCAAGAAGCCAGAACGATTGTAGACCCGTTATAAGCAACTGGGTGTGTTGCTATGGTGTTCCCTTAGAACTACACTCCGACCAATGCCGAAATTTTGAATCCGCTATATTCAAAGAGATGTGCGAAGTATACGGAATAAGAAAGACCAGAATGACACCATTACATCCGCAATCTGATGGCATGGTCGAAAGATTCAATCGAACCCTGGAGGAATACCTGAGAAAAGAGGTCAGCGCACTGGGTCAGAGGGACTGGGATGAGCATATACCCAAATTTTTGTTGGCGTATAGATCAGCTGTTCACGACTCCACCTTACGAACACTAGCGAAAATAGTCTTTGGATCTGAGCTAAATTTGCCTGCAGATTTAGAGTTTGGTGTTAAGCCAACATCAGCAGAAGGAGACCGCGAAAACTCTCTTCAGGCACAAAGGTACCTCCAGGAGATTCACGAATTCGTGCGAAGTCGGATAAAATTAACCAGTGATAAAATGAAAGCCAGTGCTGCGAACTCTGAGGGATTTAACGAGGGACAACTGGTTCTACTTTTTAACCTACAACGGATGAAAGGATTATCACCCGAACTAAAAACTCATTGGGATGGACCTTATAAAGTAATAAACGATGTAGTTTACAGAATACAGTTTCAGAGCCCAAGATCAAAAATGAAAGTTGTGCACTTGAAGCGGCTTGCCAACTATGGAATAGGTACATCTGTGCCTGTTCGGGACGAACAGGTTTGAGAAGGGGTAGTGTTACGAAAGAAGAATTTATTCATTATAGGCTCTGAACAACAATACTCTCGAACAACAACAACATTAATGGTTTGTTTTCTTACAATGATGAAAGAAAGAAACCAACAATAAAGAGCATCGCTAGACATTTAGTTGTTGTTGTCGACTAGTCTAGATACGTCTCACGTACAAACATTCGCATATACACACGTACATTAAATAAACACTCTGCAGCTTAATACACAGGCACATACATTAATACAAGCAAAAACAAATAAACAGCCACACATACCACGTTTATACGTAGCCTATTCGCAAATATAAAATATTTGCAAATAATTAACTCACTGTTTATGCGGAAAATTAACTTAATAATAGTTATATATTTTTTTTCAATGTTTCTGTTGCTTAGTGCTGTTTTCTTAAATGTTTAATGTTGTGTTCGATCACAACATTAAATAATAATTGTAAAAACAATTAAATTAATGCAATGTGGGAGCAAATTTTCCATTAATTCACACAATACATTTTATATTTAAGAGAAGTGGCAACGCCATACGGGTTATTTGCAAATAGTGTCGTTATTCAGGAATTGCTTTCGTGAGTTAACTATTCGCAAATAAAAATTTTTTCACTGTTTATATAGCAAATTTTTCTATTTCCAATATTTTTATTTGTGAATAAGTGCTGCGTATAAATGTAGTAACAAACAGGTATAAAGAAATAAACAACCACACAAACAAGTATAAAGAAATAAACAACCACACAAACAGAAAACAAGAGCAATAACAATCGAACCTGCCAGATCTGTCTAGAATAGAACATTCTGGTGCTTTTAAATCACCTATATAAGCAAATCGTGCTGGCAAGTAGTATGGCAGTATTATTTCAAAAGTTAAAGAGTTCAGTTCTGTTTTTGGCGTTGATAAGTGCTGACGCGATTTTTTTTAAGCTCGCATTAACAAAACATACATTGTGTGAATATTTTAAAACAAAAAAACAAACCTGTTTTAATACAACAACAAACAAAAACAATAAAGGCTAATGAGCCTTTTTAATTTAAGCAACAAAAATGTTGACAATGTTGAATTAAATAAAGACAAAAAAACTGAAAATAATTTGTGTGTAAATGCTACGGCAGTTATACGTGCCCAATCTTGTTCTTCGCTTTTGCTAATCGATGACAATAAAATAACTACAAATAAGTCGCCTTCTGAACACAGTGTTACCAAAACTAATTTGGATAGTGTAGAAAAACCCACGACGCAAGTGGGAATGGACAGATACATAACTGTATTGAAAAGAGGTCGAAGCCGTAAATCTTCGCAGATTGCACCAATGGCTAAAGTACAAAAAGACAAGGATTCTAACGGAATAAATTCCCATAATCGTTTTGCGATTTTAGATAGCGAAACAAGTAAAACAAAAACGGCACCCAAGTCGTTTAAACCACCGCAAATTTTTTTAAGGGAGAAAAAATCAAATGAATTAATAAATAAATTAATCTCAGTTATCGGGGAAAACTCATTCTCTGTAGTTCCTATCAAGCGTGGTAACATTGATGAAACTAAAATTCAATTTATAGATGAAAATAATTATCGTAAAGCAGTAAAGGAGTTTGAAAGCTTGAAAAAGAACTTTTATAAATATCTGCTGAAGAGTACCAAAGGCCTACAGGTTGTTATCAAAGGTGTAGACTCATATGTTAATCCAGTTTACCCCATTTATAATCTAAAATACCTGTTACACCGCAGGATAAGTGTAGAGGAACCATATAAGGGATCAAGACCAGTCCAGTGTATAAATTGTCAAGAATACGGCCATACAAGGGCTCCGATTTGCGTTGTGTGTGGAGAGCTAAATTGTTCCGCCCAATGCGACAAATCAAAGGATGACTCGAAGGTTAAAAAAATGTAGCAATTGCGATGGAAATCACACTGCTAACTACAGAGGCTGTCCAGTTTTTTCTATGGTAAGGAAGTCAACTCAGAAATTAAATACTCCTGTTAAGCAGCCACAATACCAAGCAAATGCTCATTACCCTCAGTTAGCTCAACCCACAACCAAACATGTTTTATACGCGGATATGTTAAAATCCAACCATATTTCAGCACACAAAGCGACACCTACAACCAATTCTACCCCTACAATCGTCTCGAAGCAAGCATCGATACATTAGTGAATTCTTTAAACAGTTTTATGAGCTCAAGGAGCAGCATGATGCAAGAAATGGTTCGCATGCAATCTATGATGTTGCAGGCGGTACTTAACCAACCATGAATTGTTTAAAAATATGTTTCTGGAACGCAACGGCTTACGCCAACACAAAAATTAACTCGAGTACTTTCTTAATAATCAACAAATTGATGTCATGCTGATTTCAGAGACTCACTTAACAACAAATAGCTTTTTTAAAATTAATGGCTATATATTATATGACCCCAAGGACCCTCGCGGACGAGCATGTGGTGGATCGGCAATACTTATAAAGGCCAGAATCAAACATTATTTACTGTGTGATTTTTGTGAGGATTACCTTCAAGCAACAAATATCTGCCTGAAAGAATTTCATCAAAACTTAGTTATTTCTTCGATTTATTCACCTCCTAGATTTCAAGTATCAGATAGTCAGTATAGCGACTTCTTCAAATCACTAGGTCCCTGTTTCATAGTATCAGGCGACTACAACGCTAAACATACATTTTGGGGATCACGCCTAATAACTCCAAAAGGTCGTGTTTTGTTTGATACAATTTCAAAAATGCGTCTGAATGTGATATCGAGTGGAAAACCCACCTATTGGCCTACTGATCGGCAAAAAATACCGGATGTTATTGAATTTGGCGTGATTAAGGGTATTCCGAGAGGAATGCTTAAAGTTGAAGCGTCAGTTGAATTATCCTCAGATGATTCACCTACTATTGTCTATATATGGAACCAGCAAAATATTTCGGCACCAACAACTAGCACAAGCATTAATTGGTTGAAATATAGAAAGTATCTCACTACTCACTGTTCGGAAAATATACCGCTGAGAACACCAGAAGACGTGGATCAAAGTATTATTAATTTTGATCAAATCCTTAAATCAGCTGCCAAACATGCATTAGTAACCCGACAATCAGCTAGATACAATCAAATTTACTTTGTAAATGTCGAGCGGCTCTTGGCTGAAAAAAAGAAAATTCGAAGAGTATTTTGAGACCAATTTTATATTTTCTGTACACATCAGATATGCCAATTAGCACCCTAGTCCACACATCAACTTTTGCAGATGACACAGCTTTTTTAAGTATTCATGAAAGTGCCCAAGAAGCATCACAACTTTTACAAGACCACATACTAAATTTGGAAAAATGGCTTGAAAAATGGAGAATAAAAGTGAATGAGCAAAAATGTACTCACATAACTTTCACACTGCGTAGGAACTCAAGTTAACACAAATGAAACTAAAAGCAGTACAACTAAATTGGCTTATTGGCAGAAACTCCACTTTGAGCTTAGATTGTAAACTTCTATTGTACAAGTCGATCCAATAACCAATTTGGTGTTATGGGATTCAGTTATGCCTCAGCTAGCAATGCAGAAAAAATTCAAAGTCTTCAAAATAAGATACTACGTATGATTATATCTGCTCCCTGGTATATAAAAAATTCAAACATCCACAAAGACTTAAACATGCCATCAGTTAAAGCAGAAATAGCGAATCATTCGTCAAATGCAAAATAATATTATTTTTTTAATTTGAGATAGTCTTAAGACAACTAAGTGTCTGAAAATTTCTGAATAAATTCCTACAATAATAGCTTAACTTTCAAATCCGAAACCGATTTTCGAATTACCAAGTTTTAGAAGGTTAAACACAATTTTCGAAAATTTCAATTCCATTTTCTCTGGGTGTATATATCTTTTTCAACCGGTTTATATTATATCCTGGTGTTATAGCATTTAATATCTATTCTGGCTGTTAAGGTCATTAAAATATTCCATTCCATAATCAATTCTCAAAAGGCAAGTTTTTCGAAAGTTAATCTCCAACTCAAGTTCATTTATCAGACTTGAAAGTAATATTTCAAATTCAAAATTAACTTTTTCAAAAAAAATTAAATTCAAAGCTCATTTTCAAAGCATCAAAACATTTTTAAATTTAAGAGTTACCAATTCAAGTATAACAAATTATCATTCAATTCATAGTTAATGTTCAGTTCATCCAGACATCTAGTGCCATTCGGAATTACCTACTCAATTCGACAAGCCTTTGCCCTTTAGGTGAAAAAAGGCGAATAAAAGGATAAAATTCCATATTAACTATCTGACATTAAAATTACCAATTCCTCGTATATTAACAGGAATTTGGCCAAATGTATTAAACTGAAAATTAGTAATCACTTACCTCAAGCTGAAATTGCCAATTGCTAAAACCTAGATTCAAAATTCAAATTCGCCCTTACCTAAATTTAAAGAAAAATTACTTACCTTATTAAAATTAATCCTAATATCTTACCTGACTAGAATTGAAACACAAATACAGTACTGCTCAAAATTAAAAATCAAATAAACAAAAATACAGTACTAAACCAAATAATAAGATAAATAAACCAAAATACAGTATCGAATAAAAATACAAAATAATAAAATAAGAACTAACATTATTTTTTTAAATTTAAATATGTGATTTACTTTTAAAGAGTCAATAACATTGTTCGACAGCTTTAAATCTGAAATTCCTACAACAGTAAATGTACCAATATTTATATACAATATAGTAATTTAACACGAAGTAAACGAAGACGATTTTAATAAATTGAAAGGAATAGAGAGGTAAGTGTCAAGTGGTGATGTGTTTTGGGGTATGCTAATAACCTTTCACTACCAGAATACTACGGTTAGGGGAGGGAATAGTAAGGGCCATTCGAACTGAGCCCTGGTGATAATTTAGTCTTCCAACACTGGTACAAACTTATTTGTCCCCGGTCGCCTGCACTGCAACGAACCACCGCCCATGGCCGCGAGCCTTAGGCGTGCCAAATTAACAATTTGCCAGTGTGCGGTGTAGAGGAAAGGGTAGGTTTTAGGGTATCGTCCGTCCGTTTTGAAACTAAGTCTGTCTGTAAAGTTTTCAAGCGAACGGTTTGCCAGCTCGAAGAGATTAATAGGATATGTTCCTACAAAATCCAGTAACGTATTATGAGTGTGTTGATTTTTTTTATAAATCTTACACACATTTAAAATATCTTGCTGAGAAAAACCTAAATATGACAGATGGCTGCTTATGTCGCACCTGGGAAAGCACAGACGGCAAAACTGTGATAGATTTCATCGTCGTGCCATCCTCCAAGATCAAAGAGGTCATTAAACAATTCCACAATGGTCCTAGCGGAGGTCACCTTGGTGTAACGAAGACGCTAGAAAAGATAAAACAATGTTTCTATTGGGTCGGCTGTCAACAAGCCGTAGCCGAGTGGATAGCCAATTGCCAGGAGTGCATTGCAGCAAGGGTCCAGTACGAAGAAGTCGGGGGCAGCTTCAGCAGTACCATTCAGGCGCTCCCTTTGAACGTATAGCGATGGACGTAGCAGGTCCCTTCCCTGCTAGTAATGCTGGAAACCGATACGTTTTAGTGGTCAAATGGCCGGAAGTATATGCCATTCCCAATCAAGAAGCCAGAACGATTGTAGACCCGTTATAAGCAACTGGGTGTGTTGCTATGGTGTTCCCTTAGAACTACACTCCGACCAATGCCGAAATTTTGAATCCGCTATATTCAAAGAGATGTGCGAAGTATACGGAATAAGAAAGACCAGAATGACACCATTACATCCGCAATCTGATGGCATGGTCGAAAGATTCAATCGAACCCTGGAGGAATACCTGAGAAAAGAGGTCAGCGCACATCAGAGGGACTGGGATGAGCATATACCCAAATTTTTGTTGGCGTATAGATCAGCTGTTCACGACTCCACCTTACGAACACTAGCGAAAATAGTCTTTGGATCTGAGCTAAATTTGCCTGCAGATTTAGAGTTTGGTGTTAAGCCAACATCAGCAGAAGGAGACCGCGAAAACTCTCTTCAGGCACAAAGGTACCTCCAGGAGATTCACGAATTCGTGCGAAGTCGGATAAAATTAACCAGTGATAAAATGAAAGCCAGTGCTGCGAACTCTGAGGGATTTAACGAGGGACAACTGGTTCTACTTTTTAACCTACAACGGATGAAAGGATTATCACCCGAACTAAAAACTCATTGGGATGGACCTTATAAAGTAATAAACGATGTAGTTTACAGAATACAGTTTCAGAGCCCAAGATCAAAAATTAAAGTTGTGCACTTGAAGCGGCTTGCCAACTATGGAATAGGTACATCTGTGCCTGTTCGGGACGAACAGGTTTGAGAAGGGGTAGTGTTACGAAAGAAGAATTTATTCATTATAGGCTCTGAACAACAATACTCTCGAACAACAACAACATTAATGGTTTGTTTTCTTACAATGATGAAAGAAAGAAACCAACAATAAAGAGCATCGCTAGACATTTAGTTGTTGTTGTCGACTAGTCTAGATACGTCTCACGTACAAACATTCGCATATACACACGTACATTAAATAAACACTCTGCAGCTTAATACACAGGCACATACATTAATACAAGCAAAAACAAATAAACAGCCACACATACCACGTTTATACGTAGCCTATTCGCAAATATAAAATATGTGCAAATAATTAACTCACTGTTTATGCGGAAAATTAACTTAATAATAGTTATATATTTTTTTTCAATGTTTCTGTTGCTTAGTGCTGTTTTCTTAAATGTTTAATGTTGTGTTCGATCACAACATTAAATAATAATTGTAAAAACAATTAAATTAATGCAATGTGGGAGCAAATTTTCCATTAATTCACACAATACATTTTATATTTAAGAGAAGTGGCAACGCCATACGGGTTATTTGCAAATAGTGTCGTTATTCAGGAATTGCTTTCGTGAGTTAACTATTCGCAAATAAAAATTTTTTCACTGTTTATATAGCAAATTTTTCTATTTCCAATATTTTTATTTGTGAATAAGTGCTGCGTATAAATGTAGTAACAAACAGGTATAAAGAAATAAACAACCACACAAACAAGTATAAAGAAATAAACAACCACACAAACAGAAAACAAGAGCAATAACAATCGAACCTGCCAGATCTGTCTAGAATAGAACATTCTGGTGCTTTTAAATCACCTATATAAGCAAATCGTGCTGGCAAGTAGTATGGCAGTATTATTTCAAAAGTTAAAGAGTTCAGTTCTGTTTTTGGCGTTGATAAGTGCTGACGCGATTTTTTTTAAGCTCGCATTAACAAAACATACATTGTGTGAATATTTTAAAACAAAAAAACAAACCTGTTTTAATACAACAACAAACAAAAACAATAAAGGCTAATGAGCCTTTTTAATTTAAGCAACAAAAATGTTGACAATGTTGAATTAAATAAAGACAAAAAAACTGAAAATAATTTGTGTGTAAATGCTACGGCAGTTATACGTGCCCAATCTTGTTCTTCGCTTTTGCTAATCGATGACAATAAAATAACTACAAATAAGTCGCCTTCTGAACACAGTGTTACCAAAACTAATTTGGATAGTGTAGAAAAACCCACGACGCAAGTGGGAATGGACAGATACATAACTGTATTGAAAAGAGGTCGAAGCCGTAAATCTTCGCAGATTGCACCAATGGCTAAAGTACAAAAAGACAAGGATTCTAACGGAATAAATTCCCATAATCGTTTTGCGATTTTAGATAGCGAAACAAGTAAAACAAAAACGGCACCCAAGTCGTTTAAACCACCGCAAATTTTTTTAAGGGAGAAAAAATCAAATGAATTAATAAATAAATTAATCTCAGTTATCGGGGAAAACTCATTCTCTGTAGTTCCTATCAAGCGTGGTAACATTGATGAAACTAAAATTCAATTTATAGATGAAAATAATTATCGTAAAGCAGTAAAGGAGTTTGAAAGCTTGAAAAAGAACTTTTATAAATATCTGCTGAAGAGTACCAAAGGCCTACAGGTTGTTATCAAAGGTGTAGACTCATATGTTAATCCAGTTTACCCCATTTATAATCTAAAATACCTGTTACACCGCAGGATAAGTGTAGAGGAACCATATAAGGGATCAAGACCAGTCCAGTCTATAAATTGTCAAGAATACGGCCATACAAGGGCTCCGATTTGCGTTGTGTGTGGAGAGCTAAATTGTTCCGCCCAATGCGACAAATCAAAGGATGACTCGAAGGTTAAAAAATGTAGCAATTGCGGTGGAAATCACACTGCTAACTACAGTGGCTGTCCAGTTTTTTTCTATGGTAAGGAAGTCAACTCAGAAATTAAATACTCCTGTTAAGCAGCTACAATACCAAGCAAATGCTCATTACCCTCAGTTAGCTCAACCCACAACCAAACATGTTTTATACGCGGATATGTTAAAATCCAACCATATTTCAGCACACAAAGCGACACCTACAACCAATTCTACCCCTACAATCGTCTCGAAGCAAGCATCGATACATTAGTGAATTCTTTAAACAGTTTTATGAGCTCAAGGAGCAGCATGATGCAAGAAATGGTTCGCATGCAATCTATGATGTTGCAGGCGGTACTTAACCAACCATGAATTGTTTAAAAATATGTTTCTGGAACGCAACGGCTTACGCCAACACAAAAATTAACTCGAGTACTTTCTTAATAATCAACAAATTGATGTCATGCTGATTTCAGAGACTCACTTAACAACAAATAGCTTTTTTAAAATTAATGGCTATATATTATATGACCCCAAGGACCCTCGCGGACGAGCATGTGGTGGATCGGCAATACTTATAAAGGCCAGAATCAAACATTATTTACTGTGTGATTTTTGTGAGGATTACCTTCAAGCAACAAATATCTGCCTGGAAGAATTTCATCAAAACTTAGTTATTTCTTCGATTTATTCACCTCCTAGATTTCAAGTATCAGATAGTCAGTATAGCGACTTCTTCAAATCACTAGGTCCCTGTTTCATAGTATCAGGCGACTACAACGCTAAACATACATTTTGGGGATCACGCCTAATAACTCCAAAAGGTCGTGTTTTGTTTGATACAATTTCAAAAATGCGTCTGAATGTGATATCGAGTGGAAAACCCACCTATTGGCCTACTGATCGGCAAAAAATACCGGATGTTATTGAATTTGGCGTGATTAAGGGTATTCCGAGAGGAATGCTTAAAGTTGAAGCGTCAGTTGAATTATCCTCAGATGATTCACCTACTATTGTCTATATATGGAACCAGCAAAATATTTCGGCACCAACAACTAGCACAAGCATTAATTGGTTGAAATATAGAAAGTATCTCACTACTCACTGTTCGGAAAATATACCGCTGAGAACACCAGAAGACGTGGATCAAAGTATTATTAATTTTGATCAAATCCTTAAATCAGCTGCCAAACATGCATTAGTAACCCGACAATCAGCTAGATACAATCAAATTTACTTTGTAAATGTCGAGCGGCTCTTGGCTGAAAAAAAGAAAATTCGAAGAGTATTTTGAGACCAATTTTATATTTTCTGTACACATCAGATATGCCAATTAGCACCCTAGTCCACACATCAACTTTTGCAGATGACACAGCTTTTTTAAGTATTCATGAAAGTGCCCAAGAAGCATCACAACTTTTACAAGACCACATACTAAATTTGGAAAAATGGCTTGAAAAATGGAGAATAAAAGTGAATGAGCAAAAATGTACTCACATAACTTTCACACTGCGTAGGAACTCAAGTTAACACAAATGAAACTAAAAGCAGTACAACTAAATTGGCTTATTGGCAGAAACTCCACTTTGAGCTTAGATTGTAAACTTCTATTGTACAAGTCGATCCAATAACCAATTTGGTGTTATGGGATTCAGTTATGCCTCAGCTAGCAATGCAGAAAAAATTCAAAGTCTTCAAAATAAGATACTACGTATGATTATATCTGCTCCCTGGTATATAAAAAATTCAAACATCCACAAAGACTTAAACATGCCATCAGTTAAAGCAGAAATAGCGAATCATTCGTCAAATGCAAAATAATATTATTTTTTTAATTTGAGATAGTCTTAAGACAACTAAGTGTCTGAAAATTTCTGAATAAATTCCTACAATAATAGCTTAACTTTCAAATCCGAAACCGATTTTCGAATTACCAAGTTTTAGAAGGTTAAACACAATTTTCGAAAATTTCAATTCCATTTTCTCTGGGTGTATATATCTTTTTCAACCGGTTTATATTATATCCTGGTGTTATAGCATTTAATATCTATTCTGGCTGTTAAGGTCATTAAAATATTCCATTCCATAATCAATTCTCAAAAGGCAAGTTTTTCGAAAGTTAATCTCCAACTCAAGTTCATTTATCAGACTTGAAAGTAATATTTCAAATTCAAAATTAACTTTTTCAAAAAAAATTAAATTCAAAGCTCATTTTCAAAGCATCAAAACATTTTTAAATTTAAGAGTTACCAATTCAAGTATAACAAATTATCATTCAATTCATAGTTAATGTTCAGTTCATCCAGACATCTAGTGCCATTCGGAATTACCTACTCAATTCGACAAGCCTTTGCCCTTTAGGTGAAAAAAGGCGAATAAAAGGATAAAATTCCATATTAACTATCTGACATTAAAATTACCAATTCCTCGTATATTAACAGGAATTTGGCCAAATGTATTAAACTGAAAATTAGTAATCACTTACCTCAAGCTGAAATTGCCAATTGCTAAAACCTAGATTCAAAATTCAAATTCGCCCTTACCTAAATTTAAAGAAAAATTACTTACCTTATTAAAATTAATCCTAATATCTTACCTGACTAGAATTGAAACACAAATACAGTACTGCTCAAAATTAAAAATCAAATAAACAAAAATACAGTACTAAACCAAATAATAAGATAAATAAACCAAAATACAGTATCGAATAAAAATACAAAATAATAAAATAAGAACTAACATTATTTTTTTAAATTTAAATATGTGATTTACTTTTAAAGAGTCAATAACATTGTTCGACAGCTTTAAATCTGAAATTCCTACAACAGTAAATGTACCAATATTTATATACAATATAGTAATTTAACACGAAGTAAACGAAGACGATTTTAATAAATTGAAAGGAATAGAGAGGTAAGTGTCAAGTGGTGATGTGTTTTGGGGTATGCTAATAACCTTTCACTACCAGAATACTACGGTTAGGGGAGGGAATAGTAAGGGCCATTCGAACTGAGCCCTGGTGATAATTTAGTCTTCCAACACTGGTACAAACTTATTTGTCCCCGGTCGCCTGCACTGCAACGAACCACCGCCCATGGCCGCGAGCCTTAGGCGTGCCAAATTAACAATTTGCCAGTGTGCGGTGTAGAGGAAAGGGTAGGTTTTAGGGTATCGTCCGTCCGTTTTGAAACTAAGTCTGTCTGTAAAGTTTTCAAGCGAACGGTTTGCCAGCTCGAAGAGATTAATAGGATATGTTCCTACAAAATCCAGTAACGTATTATGAGTGTGTTGATTTTTTTTATAAATCTTACACACATTTAAAATATCTTGCTGAGAAAAACCTAAATATGACAGATGGCTGCTTATGTCGCACCTGGGAAAGCACAGACGGCAAAACTGTGATAGATTTCATCGTCGTGCCATCCTCCAAGATCAAAGAGGTCATTAAACAATTCCACAATGGTCCTAGCGGAGGTCACCTTGGTGTAACGAAGACGCTAGAAAAGATAAAACAATGTTTCTATTGGGTCGGCTGTCAACAAGCCGTAGCCGAGTGGATAGCCAATTGCCAGGAGTGCATTGCAGCAAGGGTCCAGTACGAAGAAGTCGGGGGCAGCTTCAGCAGTACCATTCAGGCGCTCCCTTTGAACGTATAGCGATGGACGTAGCAGGTCCCTTCCCTGCTAGTAATGCTGGAAACCGATACGTTTTAGTGGTCAAATGGCCGGAAGTATATGCCATTCCCAATCAAGAAGCCAGAACGATTGTAGACCCGTTATAAGCAACTGGGTGTGTTGCTATGGTGTTCCCTTAGAACTACACTCCGACCAATGCCGAAATTTTGAATCCGCTATATTCAAAGAGATGTGCGAAGTATACGGAATAAGAAAGACCAGAATGACACCATTACATCCGCAATCTGATGGCATGGTCGAAAGATTCAATCGAACCCTGGAGGAATACCTGAGAAAAGAGGTCAGCGCACATCAGAGGGACTGGGATGAGCATATACCCAAATTTTTGTTGGCGTATAGATCAGCTGTTCACGACTCCACCTTACGAACACTAGCGAAAATAGTCTTTGGATCTGAGCTAAATTTGCCTGCAGATTTAGAGTTTGGTGTTAAGCCAACATCAGCAGAAGGAGACCGCGAAAACTCTCTTCAGGCACAAAGGTACCTCCAGGAGATTCACGAATTCGTGCGAAGTCGGATAAAATTAACCAGTGATAAAATGAAAGCCAGTGCTGCGAACTCTGAGGGATTTAACGAGGGACAACTGGTTCTACTTTTTAACCTACAACGGATGAAAGGATTATCACCCGAAGTAAAAACTCATTGGGATGGACCTTATAAAGTAATAAACGATGTAGTTTACAGAATACAGTTTCAGAGCCCAAGATCAAAAATGAAAGTTGTGCACTTGAAGCGGCTTGCCAACTATGGAATAGGTACATCTGTGCCTGTTCGGGACGAACAGGTTTGAGAAGGGGTAGTGTTACGAAAGAAGAATTTATATGAATATTATTTGAACTATTTTTGAATTAATAAATTAATTATTTAGGCTTAAGTTCTTAATTATAAAGAGATAAAGAAAAATTAGATACCAGCAAAGCAGAATGCATTTTCTAGACAGCTACGTCCGTCATCAGTACTCTTTGTATCAATCTACCCGGTAGTTTCAATTGTTATTAATTTTCTATTTAAACAAACTTATCAAAGAAATAGAATCTGAGAAATTTTAATTTTACATTATATTTCATAGAAGATAGAGCTTTTTGAAATTGTTTTACACTTTTAAACACTATTTCGTTTTATATTATACTACCAAGCAAACATTTTTCTTTATTTTTATTCTCTTTATATATTTTCTTTTATTTGAAAATGGTATATATCTGTCTTGCTATTAGCTATCCTTTGGTTAGCAATTAACAACAATTAGATATTTTTATTTTACAAATGTATTTTTTGATTATTAACACAATAGTGTTGAAGTTAACAATGTCAAAGCGGTGCCCGCTCTGTATCTAATTTTTCTTTATCTCTTTATAATTAAGAACTTAAGCCTAAATAATTAATTTATTAAAGAAGAATTTATTCATTATAGGCTCTGAACAACAATACTCTCGAACAACAACAACATTAATGGTTTGTTTTCTTACAATGATGAAAGAAAGAAACCAACAATAAAGAGCATCGCTAGACATTTAGTTGTTGTTGTCGACTAGTCTAGATACGTCTCACGTACAAACATTCGCATATACACACGTACATTAAATAAACACTCTGCAGCTTAATACACAGGCACATACATTAATACAAGCAAAAACAAATAAACAGCCACACATACCACGTTTATACGTAGCCTATTCGCAAATATAAAATATTTGCAAATAATTAACTCACTGTTTATGCGGAAAATTAACTTAATAATAGTTATATATTTTTTTTCAATGTTTCTGTTGCTTAGTGCTGTTTTCTTAAATGTTTAATGTTGTGTTCGATCACAACATTAAATAATAATTGTAAAAACAATTAAATTAATGCAATGTGGGAGCAAATTTTCCATTAATTCACACAATACATTTTATATTTAAGAGAAGTGGCAACGCCATACGGGTTATTTGCAAATAGTGTCGTTATTCAGGAATTGCTATAACTTTTTTTCGTATATTCTTTTCAGAAAAACCCGATACCATGATTGATTCGTATTTTTATCCTCTATCAAACGTATATAGTGGTTTATGTGCACGCGGAATGGTTTTCGAGATATTGGGGAAAAACTGAATTTAAAAATTAAAAACAACACTGTAATATGATTAATGTATAGCACCTTTATTTGTTAAATAAAAACAATGACAACCGAAAAATCTGATTCTATAGTCCACTGGCTTTTCATTTCATTATTTCGAATTAAAATACAATTTAAATTCACTATTTTTAATCGAGTTCAAAATCGCTATTATTTTCCAACAATTTGTTGTTCATTTTTTTCCCAATTTGTTTACATTTTCTCAGTTTGTTTACATTTTGAACAAAAAGTTTGGTAAAAAAAAGTTTGTTATCTTCTCCTACATTGTAAAATGCTTATTTTGACAAACACATGAAATTACAATAGGCGGAAAGAAAACAAACTTTTTAACAAACTTTTTTTCTTCTAGCAAACTTTTTTTAGAGTTGCTTAAAAAGTACTATTTCATGTTTACGTTTGAAAAAAAAATGTAACTAACTTTTGCAAAAATAAGGCAGTTTTCAAAATGCTAGTAACTGATAATTTTTTGTTGAATAAAAAAATATATACTACACCTAAAAGCCTTACTCTTGTAAAACCTAATTTTGCGATTGTCACTTAAATAAATTAAGATTTAAGGGTGCTGTACGGAAAATAATTCTTCACTAATCAAAAAAGTTTGTTACTTATAACTACTAAACTAGTCGTGGTACCATATAGCGACATATACCAAACGATAGATAATAAGAACACAATTCAGAATTGGTATATTTCGTTTTCTGAAGTACTAGCATTCAAAAGTCATTAATCAACAAACTTTCACAAAGTGAAAAAAAATCGCTAAAATTAGGTAAAAAGTTTGTTGCTTATTTCTGCTAAACCATTCGTGGTACCATATAGCGACCTATACCAAACGATAGATAATAAAAGCACAATTCCAAATTGGTATAGATCGTTTTCTGAAGTACTAGCATTCAAAAGTTATTAATCAACAAACTTTCACAAAGTGAAAAAATAGCTAAAATTAGGTAAAAAGTTTGTTGCTTATTACTGCTAAACTATTCGTGGTACCATATAGCGACCGAGTCCAAACGATAGATATTAAAAGCACAATTCAGAATTGGCATAGATCGTTTTTTGAAATACTAGCAATCAAAAGTTATTAAGCAGGAAACGTACACAAAGTCAAAAATATCGCTAAAAGTAGGTAAAGGTTTGTTGCTTATTACTGCTAAACTATTCGTGGTACCGCTATATACCTATACCAAACGGTAGATATTAAAGGCACAATTCAGAATTGGTACAGATCGTTTTCTGAAATACTATGCTAGGTATATTTATCTTACTAGGTAGTGTCGTCCGCCCAACTGATTTAGTAGTTCGACATGTTGTATGTGTTCAGTAATTTTATAGTGTAGAAGTGAGAAAGCAATAAAACACAGACACGTCTTCTCAATTTTCTTATATGTTTTTTGACATTTCAAACTACATAGCAACAACAAAATGCCATGTTGTTCTTGTATTGTTGTATTTGTTCTAGGGATGCCACTACCTAGTAAAATAAATATACCTTGATTTCTAAACACATACAGGGCTGCCAGGTCAAGTTAAGAAAAAATCGTCAATTTCCCGATAAAAATATAAAAAATCGAATTATCAAGAATTTCTTAAAATATTTTTTGTTTATATTTTTGTTAAAAAGCAATCAAAAAATAAAAAAAGTCATTTTTAAAGATGACTTAAACATACATATTTAATGTATACTGGAATAAAAATATTTTCTTATGCTTTAAATACATAGACATACAGCGGCTGCACGACTACAAATTTCGTTGGCTCAATTGTCGCAGTGTAGTTTTAATAATAGTGAAGACGACAGCTACTCGTACACTCTGACTTTGTTGTAGAAATACATATTTTACTCCTATAAAATAACTTTTTCAAAAAAATAATAAATATTTCTTCAAAACCTTTGGCATATATTTTGTAATTTTTAATTTGTAATTTTGTGACATCTTTTTTTGTTGAAAAAATAAAAATGTCGCATACAAAAATAGAAATTGCCCTAATATGACTACAGTAGTCGTGTAGCTTTGATGTCTTTAAAATAATCGTTTTACTATAAATGTGTCTATTTCTGATAATCTGTACAAGGTATTCTGATATTGTCTAGGTGTTTAGTCCATTTAATTAAATTTAAAATATATATTGTTACTCTTGAGTTTAAGGAATACCATAAAATCTATTGATAAAATGTTTGGGAGTTATCAATACTCTTAACACTGGAAGTTATCAAAAAACATCTTTAAAGAATCGTACACATAATATTAGAAAGCGAACAATAACCCCTTTTAAACTAGCTATTTTTTTACTTTAATTACCACAATTTTTAAATCGTTTAAACTAAGAATATAAAACTTTATATTTTAAAACACTCATATTTTTGGCATTTTTAAGAAAAAATCGTCAAATCGGAATTATGGAATTTTTTGGACTAAAATCGTCAAAATGACGATAAATCGTCAAATCTGACAGCCGTGAACACATACAACTTTTGACGTGTCGAACTACTAAATCTGCTGGGCGGACGACACTACCTAGTAAGCAGTGTGACCAGATCGAAAAATATTTTGCAGCTAAATATGGTAAGAAATGCTTAAAAAGATTCCAAAATGCTAAAAAATAATGCCAAAATTTATTTTTAATGAATTTATCCATTACAAAGCATTTATTTTTCATAAAATTACTTTAAAATGTCATCATTTAAAAATCATTTGAATGAAAAAAAAACTGATGTAAAGTGAATAAGTGGTAAAAGGGGGCCCAAAAAATAATAAGTCTTAAAAATTAAAGGTTTTCAGGATTTAGCTATATAAGTACATATATTTTGTTTATACATACAAACGTTTGTTGTTTTTTAACTGTTCAATTAAAAGTTTACTTTAAAACTGAACGTTGAGTGGCTCTTATTCATTTCTAAAGGCTTTTAATTCCGGTATTAAATTTAATTCCGATATTAAAATGCTGACGACGGATGTAGTAATCCAGAAAATGCATTACATTCTGCTGGTGTCTAATTTTTCTTTATCTCTTTATAATAAAGAACTTTAGCCAAAATAATTAATTTATTTTTATAACAACGGCTTTTAACTCCATATACCCATCATCATGCGATAGAACATTTAACGCTTATTTTATTTAATATGTGAATAATTTTATATTTATTTCTTCTTTTAGCTTAATGACCAAAAACAGACTTAACCCTTAACTGGTGACATTGGTGGACCACCTTAAAAAAATAAAAGCCTGTAAAACCTTCCCTCTCCTACAAAACTCTCTGAGTCTCACAGTAGTTTTAAGTTATGCAGTCTTACTGCACGTGTTTAGGTGAACAGTTGAATTCTTTTGTTATTCAATTAGTAGCAGCTCCGTGTGGAGTTGTCAGTCTCCCATCGGACGCGTCCCCAGGTGGCGGATATGGGACGAGCTCAATGTTCATACTTCCCGGGATTTCACCACCATACTGGTCACGGGGGGTATAGCATGGCTCTCGGGTAGGGCCCATTCTCTGTGGATTCTGCTATGCAGTTGCGCAGAGGCTGGACTCTGCTAGGTTGTGTGAACCAGCCCTTGTTTCTGAAACCTCTCGAGCATGGCAGCCATTCACCCAAAATGGTACCATGCCCGAGAGATGTCAGAATTGCTAGCCATCCCTATGGATACATTTAACAAATGGTTCAGGGGAGTGGCTTGTAAAATTTTAAACAAGGTAGCCGATTCAGTCCAACCCGCGGACCAAAATTGTCCCACTTGTAAGATTAAGGTGAAGGTAGCAGTGCTGAGAATCTGAATGGGTAGTCAGTGGTAAAAGAAGACTAGTCTCTAACAGCTCCCCCCGACGCCAAGACACGGGTCGGGTGTAAAGAATAGTTGCCTAATCCATGTACGCCGTCCCTGCATGGATTGTCGAACCCCTTACGTGCATACTCGTGGGAACAAAAATGAACAAAAATCAAAATAAAAAAACAATTAACACAATACAAAATAAAATAATAACAAAAAACACAAAACAAAATGTCGCAGGAGGTGGGCAGGGGCAACACTCGCCTGCTGAATGCATTGTTGCCCCAGCAGTGCAAGCTAATGCGGCTGCTGAGGTCAATCCAAATGAGGTACCACTCGACTTTTCGGCTGGTACCTCTAAGGTCCGTGCTGACTCCATTTCAGCAAAAATCCCTGCCTCGGGTGCTGTGAGCAACCCTGCGGTTATCGCACCAACTGAGCCCACAAACTCAGTTACAATGTGCCCCCCCCCCGCCCTAACTGCAGTAAAAACAGCCCCAAAAGACCGCAAAATTAACTCTAGAAGGGCCTTCATCGAAGAGCGTGCCGCCCAACGCATCATCGATAAATTTGGTAAAACACCAATTACCAATTTATCAACGGAGGAAAAGTCCTCCCTCACCTGGGCCTAAGGCCATTTAGCTAATGCTGAAAGCTCCAAACCCGATGCAGATGTAGACACACCATCTACGTCAGCTGCGTCCAAAAGGCAACGATCGGGGGTGGAGCCGATGCATCAGCAAAACTCTCAACCGGACACAAAACGTCCAAAAATGCTTGCTCAGCCATCAACCAGAGTCATAAATAGACCTCACAGTGAGGTCCACTGATAAGGGCTATCATTGACAGAAGCACTAGTTTTTTTTTTCGCAATTTTTATTTATTGTATCTTCAATATAATTGAACTATCAATAATTACTCATATCTTAAGTCTAAAAATATACTTATTAAGTCCAACCAGTGCTGGACAAAAAAAATGTATGTTTCACGGTTACTGTAATTTGTGGGTTATCCCTCTGATGTACGGATGAGAGAAGCAGTGTCCCTCCTTCTTAGTCGAATGTAACCAGGTTCAGTTAGTATGTTACGGGCCAGTGGATTCGGATGAGTTTCAAGCTTCTTTAAATACCTTATGGCAAGTTTCGCTATTTCTGCTTTAACTGATGGCACGTTTAGATCTTTATGAATGTTCGAGTTTTTTATATACCAGGGAGCAGATGTAATAATACGTAGAATCTTATTTTGGCGCCTTTGAATTTTTTTTTTTTCTACGTTGGTAGCTGAGGCAGTGCCCCATAATTGAATGCCATAACACCATATTGGTTTTAGAATTGACTTGTATAATAAAAGTTTGTAGTCTAAAGCTAGAGTAGAATTTCTGCCAATTAGCCAGTTTAGTTGGACTGCTTTCAACTTCATTTGTGTTAACTTTGTTTCTATGTGCCGTTTCCATGTAAGGCGCCGGTCAAGATGTATGCCGAGATATTTGACGTCTGAAAGCTGAGGTATGGCACCGGTGCTGGTGTTCACATCCTGGGAACCAGAACACGCATGTCTTACAGACTACCAGACGATTGTAGTGTGTTCCAGGCAGAGGTGTTGGCGATTTTAAAAGCCACAGAGCTGGTGTCTGGACATGTTGTAGAAGGGGAAGAGGTCACGCTGTACGTCGATAGCCAGGCGGCGCTTAAAGCCTTGAAAAGACACAAGGTCACATCTAGGCTGGTTGCTGATTGTAAAAAGGCTATCGACGCACTAACGGACAAGTATAGGATTAGACTGTGTTGGGTCCCGGGCCATTGTAATGTTGAGGGCAACGAGATTGCTGACGAACTTGCGAGACTGGGCTCGAAAGGGGTAAATTCAATTAGGGTAGAATCGGTTAAGCCACCGATTAGTCACTACTACAGGATGATATCAGACTGGGTAGTCAGGAAGATCAATGTGTCTTGGGAAGTAAGGGGGGATTGCAGAGTGTCGAGGTCAATCTGGCCTAGACTGGACGCTGCGAAAACCGAGATACTTCTAGGTCTAGACAAGAAGGTTTTAAGAGCCGTGATAGGGTTGATCACGGGTCATTGCGCCATTAGGGCAATGGCTAGAAACTGGGTCGTCGGCACACCAGATTTCTGTAGGTTGTGCGAGGATGAGGAGGAGCTGGAAACTGTTGAGCACATCGTGTGTCACTGCCCGGTATTACAAAGCCGCAGACTTAGTTGGCTAGGCAATAGATTTATCGAGGGGCTCTTCGACATCGCGCGGTGTAAAATCGAGGATGTCGTCGGCTTCATCAAGGAAATCGGGTGGCTGAGTGATAGGTGGCAGGAAGCATAATAAGGCTCTCTTTTTCCCCAAAATTCTGTTAGTTTTTGTTGTAGTTTAGCTGAAGGGAATCACAATGGACCAATAGGTCTCCGAGTGGATGTGCCATGTTTTGGCACAACCCTTCCAAACCTAACCTAACCTAACCTAAGCTGAGGTATCGTTTGGTTATTTATCCGAATAGGGGGGCAAGATGCTGTACGCAGTGTGAAGGTTATGTGAGTACATTTTTGTTCATTCACTTTTATTCGCCATTTCTTCAACCATTTTTCTAAATTGGATATGTGGTCTTGTAAATATCGTGATGCTACTTCGGGTCTTTCGTGAATGCTCAAAAAAGCTGTGTCGTCAGCAAATGTTGATGTGTGAACTCGGTTACTTGTTGGCATGTCTGAAGTATACAATAAGTATAAAAAGGGCCCCAATATACTACCTTGGGGAACTCCGGCTTCGATTGGCTGGGGTGAGCTCAAAAAATCTCCTTCTTTCACAATAAATTTTCGTTCGGTTAAATAACTATCTAGCAGCTTATATAGGTTTACGGGCCAATTCAGTTTTAGCTTATATATTAGGCCTTCATGCCATACCTTATCGAATGCTTGAGAAACGACGACAAAAAGCGCAGAGCAGTATTTTCTCTCTTCAAATGTCTTCTTAACAACATTGACTAACCTGTGAGTTTGTTCGATCGTACTATGTTTTTTCCTGAAGCCGAATTGATGGTTTGGAATACATCCTTTGTCGCTTAGAATAGGGTTAAGCTTAGTTATTAACATCCTCTCAAACAGCTTTGACATATTTGACAAAAGGCTTATAGGTCTGTATGATTCAATTTTTGTGTGGTCTTTTCCTGGTTTAGGAATCATGGTAACCAAGGACACCTTCCAATCTGTGGGAAAGTACTCAAAACGTAAAATAGCATTAAAAATAAAAAGAACGATTCTGCGAGCTACACGGGGCAACTCAATTAACATCTTGTTACTGGTTTTATCAACGCCAGGGGCTTTTTTGGTGTTCAAATCCGGTATTGCCTTTTCAAGATCACCAAATTCAAATCTTATCGGTACTGCAGCACTAGCCTCGAGAACTGGCAACTCAACTATATCAGTCGATATATTTGGGGTAAAAACCTTTTTCAAATGTGCAGCAAATAAATTTCCTTTTTCGGTATCACTCCTTGCCCAGCCTCCAGCTGAAGTTCGCAAGGGAGGCTTACGTAAGACTGGCCTTTTAAGGTTTCTACAAGCACGCCATAACGAATAATCTGATTGAGGAGTTGCGTCTAGGTCTCCCAAATAGTTTTTCAGGGATGCTACTCTTCGAGATTCCAGCATGTCTCTTAGCCGGTTCGTGCATTCTTTAAGTCTGCTTTTGAGTTGAGGAGATCTCTGTGATTGCCATTCTCTACCAATTTTTCTTTTTTCAGCCAAGAGCCGTTCGATATCTGCAGAATAGATTTGATTGTATCTAGCTAATTGTCGGGTTATTGTTGAATGTTGGGCAGCTGATTTGAGGTTTTGGTCAAAATCACCGCTCTACGTCTTCAGGTGTTCTTAGCGGGATGTTTTCCGAACAATGAGTACTAAGATACTTTCTATATTTCAACCAATTAATGCTTGAGGTAGTCATTGGTGATATGATGTTTTGTTTGTCCCATATATAGACGATAGTGGGTGAATGATCTGAGGATAATTCAAGTAACGCCTCAGCTTTAATCGTTTCTCTTGGAATACCCTTAATCACGCCAAAATCAATAACATCCGGTATTTTTTGTCGATCAGTAGGCCAATAGGTGGGTTGTCCACTCGATATCACATTCAGACGCATTTTTGAAATTGTGTCAAACAAAACTCGACCTTTTGGAGTTATTAGGCGTGATCCCCAAAACGTATGTTTAGCGTTGTAGTCGCCTGATGCTATGAAACAGGGACCTAGTGATTTGAAGAAATCGCTGTATTGACTCTCTGATATTTGAAACCTAGGAGGTGAATAAATTGAAGAAATAACTAAGTTTTGATGAAATTCTTCAATACAGATGTTTGTTGCTTGTAGGTAATCTTCACAAAAATCACACAGTAAATAATGTTTGATTCGAGCCTTTATTAGTATTGCTGAACCACCACATGCTCTGCCACGGGGGTCTTTGGTGTCATATAAGATATAGCCATTTATTTTGAAAAAGCTATTTGTTGTTAAGTGAGTCTCTTGTAATAACTATGCAGATGGTCTTGAAATTAAACTGCATTGATTAGAGGTTGAATAGCAACTGTCTCTTTATTATATAGTTGATCTTAACCTACCTTAATAACTATTTACTCAGCTGAGAGTATACCCAGCGAACATTACTTAATAACTTATATTGCTTACATTATTTCTTACTACACCTTCCCCTTTTGGAAAGAATGACGTAAGAATTAGGTTGTATTTGGCTGTATACAATTTAAGTTTTTTTTTTTAGATTTTGGTTTAACATTATTAATATTTAAAAGAGTATGTTTCAACATTTTTATATTTCAATGGAAAGTTTAACTGTTAGTTTCGAATTTTTTCAATCGATTTTTGTGCACTTCTTGTGTTCTATTGTCGTCTATTTGAATTAAGCAATTTCCTTTGTTATTTACTTCTATTATTTTAAATGGTCCCTTATAAAGAGACTGTAACTTATGACCTGCATCATTTCGTATGAGTACATAATCATTAGGTTTAAGTACTTGAAATCTAGATTTTTTATCATATTGAATTTTTTGTAGTTGTTTTGCTTTTTCGACTAGCGATTTTGCTCTATTTTGTGCTGTTTGCAGTCTGAATTTTATCTCTTTTTCGTAAGCATCTACATTATATATTGGTTCTACTTCATTAGTTTGTGCAAAGTTCAAGGGATTTGGTAACTTTCCAAACACCAATTCGTACGGACAATAGTTATGCACAACCGACGGGGTTGTGTTATAGCAATATGCAAAGTACGGCAACCAATCATCCCAGTCAGTTCTTTCAAAAGACATATAATGACGTAAATATTCGTTAAGTGTACGATGAGACCTTTCTATTGTCCCTAAGGTTTGATGGTGGTAAGCGGTAGAAGTTGCATGACTAATTCCTAATAGTTGGCCTAAATTTTGCATTAATTGATTTTTGTATTCTGTACCCCTATCAGTAAGTATCTTTTTTGGTATTCCAAAAATTAAAACAAGTTTCTCAAAAATGGCTTTGGCTATCGTTGCAGCACTTCTGTTTGTAACTGGAGTTATTATTAAAAATTTGCTGAGATCGCACATCATAGTTACCGCGTATTCATTACCGTTGTTAGATTTTATAAATGGTCCTACGGTATCTATCACGACTGTATCGAATGTTTTGCAAGGTGTTTCAGTAATTATTAAAGGTTCTATAGATTTTGGTACTGATTTATTCTTTTGACAATGTAAACAGGCTTTGACATACTTTATAACATCTTTCGTCATATTTTTCCAGTAACAGTAGTTTTTTAGTTTGTTAAGAGTTCTAGTAACTCCACAATGTCCACCTGACAATGGATTATTATTAAACGCAAGTAGGTTTTGTATTTCCTTTTCATCATGAATATATGTGATTTTTGGCGTTAACGCAATTACAAGATTATTTGAAAATTTTTCTGCAGAAATTTTAAAGTCGTTAATATTAATATATTTAAAAATGTCATCATTCAAGGACATTTGTAACTTTGTGATATTCATATTTTTTGCTTCTATATTAAGCTTTGAAAATAATTGTTTTAGAACAATTTTTTCATTAAAAATACTTGTATCAATATTCATGGATTGTATTATGCGTTTTCCTTTCATAAACTTGGCAATTGGTGGTTCTTTGAATAATTCAAATTTCAACTTCGGGAACCTTTTTACCTCTCTGAAATTTGCATCGTAAATTTTTGCATCTTTTTTTGGTCTGTTTGGAATATTCGTGTCATCGGCTACTTTAACCTTGGTCTTTGACCTAGTCGTTACCATTGCTACATTTTGTACATTAAGTTCCTTAAGAAAATTAAAATCAATCCTAGATAAAGCATCAGCTCCACAATTGTCTCTACCTTTAATGTATTCTACCTCAAAATCGTACTCTTCCAAATCTAACTTCATCCTGGTTAATTTCGATGAAGGGTTCTTTAACGAGAATAAGTAGGTCAAGGGTTTGTGATCGCTTCTAATCAAAAATTTGTTTCCGTAAACGTATGGTCGAAAATAGTTGATTGCCCAATGTATGGCTGTAAGTTCTTGTTCTATAACAGATTTGTTTGATTCCCCCTTTGTAAAAGCACGTGAAGCATAAGATATGGGTAATTGCATACCATTGTGTTCTTGGCTGAGAATGGCTCCACAAGCGGTTTTGCTTGCATCAGTCGTAATGCAAAACGTTTTACTAAAATCGGGATATCGTAGTATTTGCGGCTTTAACAGCATGTTTTTCAAATATTCGAATGATTTTTTGCATTCTTCATCCCATTTGAAAACAGCATTTTTTCGAGTCAGTTTTGTTATATTTAGTGCGTGCTTAGCGAAATTCGGAATGAAGCGTCTGTAGTAATTACAGAACGCTATAAAGCGTTTAGCAGCTTCCGCATCCGTTGGTGTAGGGTATTCCTTAATTATTTTGAACTTAGTATCATCGGGTAAAATTCCTAAATTGGTACATTTATGTCCAAGAAAGGTGACCTCAGTATTGAAAAATATGCATTTGTCCGGGTGTAGTTTTAAGTTGTATTGACGACATGTTTCGAAAACGTTTTTAATATTTTTTAACATATGCTTTTCTGAGCATCCTATGACGATCAAATCATCCATATAGAGAAATGCTTGTTGTGGTTTAAGACCCGCAAAAGCTAAAGACATCATACGCTGAAAAGAGTTCGGCGCAATTTTTAGTCCGTAAGGTAAACGAGTGAATCTAAATGATCCTTGGTCAGTAGAAAACGAGGTAATGTCACGTGAATTTTCTTCCAACTCAATCTGTTGAAAACCAGACATTAAGTCTAGGCAGGAAAAATATTTAGCTCTACCTAACTGATCCAATATTTCGTCTATTCTAGGCAAAGGATATTTATCTGATAACAACTTGTTATTTATTTGCCTATAGTCAATCACTAATCGCCACCTTTTCGTATCTTCTCCAGGTAAGTTTTTCTTTGGAACCAATAGAACAGGGCTGTTGTATTCTGAATAGGACGGTTCAATGATTCCGTCCGCCCGTAACTTATTAACTTGAGTGTTTATTTCCGCCTTTTGGGAATGAGGTATCCGATAATTCTTTATATAAACAGGTGTTTTGTCAGCAACTCTAAGTTTCTGTTTATAGAAATTATTTGCTGTGATCTTTTCGTTCTCGAGTGCAAAAATATCGCTGAACTCGGAGCATAAATTGGTTAGTTGTGGTTTTACAAATAAAGGGAATTTTTTCGATAATTTGTCCAAGATAACTTCTTTTTTATTTACGATGTGATCATCCGGACTAATAATTTCGTAATCATCAACTTTCTGTGTTTTTAAAACTATATTGCGAAGCGTAATGTTTTCTGAGTTTGCATTGAGAATTCTTATATAATTATTAGAAATCAAACAATTTTGAACGATAAAATTTGGCGCTAATTCCTGATTCGGCACTAAGGTGTCGCTGTCAATGTTAATATTAATTTTTCGAAATACTTCAGATCTTGCCGGTATAATGACCGTATTAGAAGAGGGACCCTGAAATATGTCTAATAAGATGTCATAAGGTAAGTATTTTGGCCTAATATGTAATTTATATGATCTATAATCCAGAAGACAATTATATTTTAAAATAAAATCAAGACCTAACAATCCATCACATGGAAGAGGGAACTCATTTTTAACGATGTGAAAAGTATGACTAAGTGTAGCGTTTCCAACGTACAGATTGCCATTTATTGCCTGTACTTTTTATAATGTCATCACCAATACCTTTTAAACTAACTATATTGTTGAAATTTATTCGATTTTTTACAAACAATTGAATGTGCTTTTATAAGCGATGTGTCCGCACCTGTATCAACTAAAAACGTTTTTTGCTCGTTGGCAAAGTCTAAAGCCAAAGTTAGGTAGGTTGCTAGATTTAAGTCTAAGCTATAAATATGTAAAAATTCTTGAGTATTCGTATTTAGTTTTGTGTTTCCCCTTGCCCCAGGGGACTCAGCAAGTTTCCCTGAATAGTTTCAATCTGACGCATATTTCGCTGGGTTGCCCTATTTTGCTGTGTTCGCGAAGGATTCCGTTGAAAGTTATCATTTCCATGATATCTATAATTATTGTTTCGACCTTGACTATTTTGATAGTAATTTCTTCTTCCTCTTTGTTGATTATTTTGAAGTTCCTTCCGCGCCTAGTAGGATTGTTTCTATTACTTTGACGAAGTTGAAAAATTTGATTTCCTGGTTGGGTATCTGTTGTGACACTATTAAATTTTGCCACTGCTTCATTAATTGTACTAAACTGCCCCGCTTCCATTACTAGTTTTGCCCTCTCATTGTTTGCGTTCTTAGAAAGTGCTTGTACTGCGATTTGAGTAGCATATTTATTTGCTAACTCTGGACTAACTCCATCTGTCATATATGCATTATTTAATGCCTTACATAGATTTTCAATTTCCTGCGTGTAATCGTTGGTACTTCTGTTTAGCTGCTTATAATTTAAGATTTTACTGGAGAGGATTTCGACACTTTCCCCTTTCACAACCGCTTTTAATCTTGCTATTATTTGCTGTATTGTGTTTTCCGTTGTGATAAAATTTCTGGAAAGTCCGACCAATTTAGTCTTAATTAACTGAATAACTAATAATTCGTGTGCACCCTTTAAGGTATCTAATAGATTAAGTGCATCAATAAAGCGTTGCAAGTTGTTAATAGTGCCATCAAACTCAGGCAGCAGTTTACTGGCCAGGGTAATAAATTGAACTTGGTCTGCCATATTGTTTCCTTCTTCGACTTCTTCGTCACTTGCACTATCGAAATTTACTACAAATGATTCTTCTAGTGATGCTGGTAATGTGTTAACTACACCTAATTTTCCTAAAATACCCTCAAACTTTATTTTTATTTTCCTTATTAACTGTTCAGTAACTATTCTTTGCTCTTCCGTTAATATATGTCGTAAATTCCTTGCTGTTGTTACTATATGATTGTAATGAATGGTTAGTAGATTTAAATGCTTTACTCGGGTGTGACTGTGAGGCAAGTTGCTTTTGTTTAGGCACTTGTATGACTTCTCAAAACTAGCTTTGTTAGTGTCCAATTGAGAAAGTATTTCGGACCATATCGGTATTTCGGTTTTATCTTCTGTCATTAAGGCCGCATATAGTGCAATGGTAATATGGTTACCGCTAATTGGACCGCAAGTGGTTAAAATTACTCTTTGACTAGTCACCTACGAAAAATTTCCATTAATAAAATCAAACTCAGAAGCACAAACCGGAGCTCAAAACAACAACAAATTTCCCATTTACAACCTTAATCAGTTAAATAACCAAATATTTTTAATTATAATAAAATCTTTGTTTATTCAAGAAAAAAAATTGTCTTTTTTTTTTCTTTATTTTAAGCACACAAAAATCAATCTACCAGAATCTGAAATTATAGCAGAAATATGAATATAAGTTTTTTTTTTCAGATATGTATGTATTTACAAATAGTGAATTCAACTTAAAAAATATTCATATATTCAAATATTCATTTTATGTATTTTAATTTAGATGCCAATAATTTATTCGATTTATTATCAGTTGCCATGTAATAATTAAATTTTTTCAACTTTGTTTCAATATACCTACATACGTATTTACGTTTGTTTATTTTTTGTTTGTTTTTATCTATACATATACTATTATCTATTTTTGTTACTTTTATTATTGTTGGTTATCTTCACTATTCAATATTTATGAAAAATTTGTTCAAAAAGTTAGTATATGTGTAGGTGTTTTCTCCATGTGTTGTACTACTGCTTGTAGTATATTTATATAAAATCATACGTATTTACAATCTTTCATATGCATAGCTATGTAAGTTATGTATGTTTGATTGTCTGTTCAAACATAAAATACTCTTAAATAAAATTCTTTGATTTTCAACCCTTATTATGTATTATGTTTTTCTCAATATGAAATTTTCTCTTAAATGTGTTTTTCTTGCTCATTTGCAAAATTTTTTTTTATTTTTTGTATTATTTTAACTCTCATTTGTTCTCTTTATTTACTCTGTTGTATGAAAAAGCAGCGAGATTGCAATTTCATCTTTCTTTTATTGTTCTTATGCTTACATACATATATGTTTGAAATACATGTGTGTAAGCAAATACGATTATGGTGGGAAATATTCAAGTAAGAAAACAACAGGTGTTGCTAAAATTTGTGCTATTAAATAATGAGAGCAAATTTTATGCAATTAATCTCTTTTTTTTTTTTTTTGATTATCAATAATGTACATTTGTATATAAATTTTAAGAGTTACCAGGTTACCATTTATTTAACAAATAAGTTTATAGATATGTTCATTTATGTTAGTAAAAGTAAATTTAAAATTTTACCTTTATCCTATAATTCATGTAGGTATTCATGTAAAATTTTATTATAATCAGCAGAATTAAAAATGTTCATTCATATATATATGTTAAATGTTTTATCATTACTTTTTTTTGTGTTTTATTTGGGATTTTTATTTATTTTTTTTTTGTTTATTTATTCATTTTTATTTTATTATTATTAATATTTTTACATATTTACATATCTTGAGTGAACGTAGTTATTAATATAGATTTATAAGTAATATAATATTCAATAGTAATATACATTTATAAGTATATATTTATATATATTTATATATATATAATATTTATAAGTAATATAGAAGGTAAATGTAGTTATAAATGTATGTTGGGTTAGAATTATAAATGTATGTTTATAATAATTATATCTATGTATGTATATTCTCATACAATAACTTTGTACACGTAATTCTTATAAGAAAAAGTATGTGTTTAATAAATTTGTTATTATTAATTAAGTTTTATAATTTTAAAATTTACAATTAACATTGGCATGTGTAGTTTTTAATAAGTATAAAATTTATAATTTTCTGGTTTCATCATGTTGATGGAATAGGTGCATGGAATTTGTTGACAAACTTACTGCGGAAATGTTGGAATTTGTTGACAGACTTACTGCGAAAATGTTGTTACTTTTTGCGATGAATTAAGGGTTGCTTCTCTATGTTGTTTGCTGGTGCTATTATTTCATATGTTGCACATCATCTTACAGTAATAGCTCCAAAATTGTTGTTGCATCTTTCATTTCTTTTATATCTTGTGTTTTTTTTTCAACTTTTTATTGGGTTTTGTTCACACTGTCCAAAAAATTTTGCTACATATTGTTTTAGGGCAGAAGTGAGTTCACTTGGTTATATTAACCTCTCTTTGTTTCTTTTTCCTCATTTTTCTTACTCTTTTTGTTACTCTGACCTCTGAGCCACCTTCAAAAAATGCTTGGGTTTTCCTTTACGTTGATCTTTATTTTTATTTCTTTTGTTAACTTTTGCTTTTACAGTTCTTTTAAATGTGAGTATGTATTAAACTGTTTTTTTTTGGAAGCCGTTATTAATGTTTCCGTTACACTTTGACTTTACTTTTTCACGACCAAAACTTTTGATATTTTATACAGGCTGTAGTTTTTAGTAAAAACTTTTTTTTTTTCAATAATAACCATGTAATAACCTTTTTTCAAAGTTAAAAGAACTAATTTTAAATAATCAAAAATCCATAGCAATTGTTTCTTTCAATTTGATTAAATTTGTGTGCAGAGAATTTTCTACTATTTTCTTGATTATTTGTCATCACTTTTTAGTTTTAAATTATTTTTACATTTAATGTAAAAGACCGCTTTTATTATTGTTGTCGTTTATTTAACATTGGATCAAGGTTAATATTTGTTTTTATTTGAAATGAAAATCTCGATATAACTTCACATACTTGATGTTCACCTTTTAGGTTTAGTTAAATGTTTTAGTGAAAAATGAATTAGGCGGTATTTAAAGACTTTCAGCTTTTTATTAAAATTGATTTTTCACCTTCTTAACACTCTATTTAATATTTTTTTTTTATTTTGTTAACTAACAATTAATACACTTTTTCTAATAATTTTAGCATTAGCAATACGTGTATTGGAAAAAATGCAGCAGACATTTTTTTTCACTCAACACTGTCACGGTCGCCATGTAAAAACTATGCATAAACCAGCATGACATCAATTTGTTCTTTCTTAAGGAAGTACTCGAGTTCATTTTTGTGTTGGCGCAAACCGTTTGCGTTCCAGAAACATATTTTTAAACAGTTCATGGTTTGTTAAGTAACGCCTGCAACATAGTAGATTGCATGCGTACCATTTCTTGCATCATGCTGCTCATAGAGCTCATAAAACTGTTTATCGAATGCACTAATGTCGGTGTCGGTGTTCTTTATGTACTGCAGTATGATTGGTTTTTACCATATCCGCGTATGAAACATGTTGGGTTGTTGGTTGGGCTAACTGAGGGTAATGAGCATTTGCTCGATATTGTGGGTGCTTAGCAGGAGTATTTGATTTTTGAGTGGTTTTCCTTACCATGGAAAAAACTGGACAGCCTCTGTAGTTAGCAGTGTGGTTTCCACCGCAATTGCTACATTTTTTAACTTTCGAGTCATCCCTTGCTTTGTCGCATTGGGCGGAACAATGTAGCTCTCCACACACAACGCAAACCGGAGGCAATTTGCAGTAAGCTCTAGTATGACCATATTCTTGGCAATTTAGACACTGTACGGGTCGTGATCGCTTATGCGGTTCCTCTACACTTATTTTGCGGTGCAACAGATATCTTAAATTATAGATAGGGTGCGTTTCGTTCTTTTTCAATCGCATAACTCCAGGTTCCAGTTCAACGCGAAATAGAGGTTGAGGGACACGTTCTCGATTTCTGAGGTTGTCTACACTTTTTACCTTAAATCCCGCTTTTTGGAGGCCATCTCTAATTTCGACTGGATCAACGTATGAGTCTACACCTTTTATAACTACCTGTAGACCTTTACTACTCTTCAGCTGATATGTATAAAAGTTCTTTTTGCAGCTTTCAAACTCGTTTACTACTTTACGATAACTGTTTTCATCAATAAATTGTATTTTTGTTTCATCAATGTTGCCACGCTTGATTGGAATTACATAAAATGTGTTCTCACCAATAGTTGAAATTAACTTCTTTATTAAGTCGCTGGAGTTTTTCTCCCTTAAATAAATTGGAGGTGGTTTGAACGACCTGGGTGCCGTTTTTTTTCACTTGTTTCGCTATCTAAAATAGCAAAACGATTATGGGAATTTATTCCGTTAGAGTCCTTGTCTTTTTGTACTTTAGCCATTGGTGCAATCTGGGAAGATTTAGGGCTTCGACCTCTTTTCAGTACAGTTATGTATCTGTCCATTCCTACTTGGGTCTTAGGTTTTTCTACACTATCCATATTAGTTTTGGTAATACTGAGTTTAGAAGGGGACTTGTTTGTAGCTATTTTATTCTCATCGCATAACAACAGCGAGGAACAAGATTGTGTACGTAGAACTGGCGTAGCATTTATACACAAATTGTCAGTAGTTTTTTTGTTTTTATTTATTTTAACATTGTCAACATTTTTGTTGCTTAAATTAAAGAGGCTCATTAGCCTTTATTGTTTTTGTTTTATTTTTAAAGTAGCAATTCAATATGCCGTTGTATAAAAAAAAGACGAAAGAAAAAGAAAAAAATATTTTACAAACAACTTTGTTGTTGTATTAAAACAGGTTTGTTTTTTTTTGTTTTTGTTTTAAATTATTCACACAATGTATGTTTTGTTTTTTGTTAATGCGAGCTTGAAAAAAAATCGCGACCGCACTTATCAACGCACAAACTAAAACTGTGACGGGGCTATCTCCCGTGAGAAATGGGAGGTGATCCGTCTCAAGTTGCTGGAAGATTTCTTGAGCAATGAATCCATTCCAGCACCGCAAAATGTGGATGCTGGCTGGATTCAAGGCCACATAAAGCTGCTTTCATGTACAAGTGAAAGTTCAGCAAATCAGCTAAAGCTAGCAATGACGTCCCTAGGGGAAGTGTGGCCCGGCGCTAGATTGGATGTGGTCCCGGTCTGTGATATACCACGCAGGCCGAGATCCATTGCGATCATTCCAAGGGAACCTCACGATCCCGCGACAATCCTGTCGATCATTCGGCGAGGTAATGCTGATCTACCAACCAGTGACTGGAAGGTAGTGAAGGTTTCTGAACCGGAAGGTCTGACAAGGAAGGCGTTTGTGGTCCTTAACAAGGAATCGTTGTCACCACTTCGGAAGAGATAAGGCAAGACTTACTACGGTTATGATAGTGTCAGGCTGAGTATCTACCGAGGTGATGACAAACCCAACCCCGAAACTTCCAGCGACCAATTGGAAGAGCCGCAAGGTAAAGGCGTGGCTGATAGCGATAGCCAATCTATACCATCTAAAATAGTTGAGGTAGTGGATGAACCCGCACTCTCTGACACTACGGAGGGCTCACAATCAGACTTAGGTCTGGTTGGGGAGTTCTTCGAGCGTCTGGGGGTTGCGGAGGAGGACGAAGATGTCCTTCTGGACTCTGATCCAGAGGATATTGATGTCACCGTCATCTACGACCCTGATAAAGATGATGAGGGTAATACACATCAACCTCCATCACTCTAAGGCAGCAACTGCTGCATTAACTCTTCGCCTCGCAGAACGTGGTGAAGACATCGCATTAGTCCAAGAGCCATGGATTAATAATGGTAAAATTTGTGGACTCAATGCAAAAGGCTACAAATTATTGTATGCATCAGATTCAGGTAACAATAAAACTATTAGATACTGTATTATAGCAAAAGATCACCTTAACATCTTCATTCTATCTGATTATAGTGATGAAGATTCAGTGACTGCTGTGGTTATCCTCTACCTACATGCCACATGACCAGGACCCTCCACCCAGTGGTTTGGTCCAAAAGATGGCCAGAGCGGCGAAGGCAAAAAGTATCCCCATAAGTTTTTACTAAAAGAAGGTGACTTTTTAAGCTCGCCACAGCTCATTGAAGCCGGAGTTCCCCAAGGTAGTATTTTGGGACCAATTTTATATTTACTGTACACATCGGATATGTCAATTAGCACCCTAGTCCACACATCAACTTTTGCAGATGACACAGCTTTCTTAAGTATTCATGAAAGTGCCCAAGAAGCATCACAAATTTTACAAGACCACATACTCAATTTGGAAAAATGGCTAGAAAAATGGAGAATAAAAGTGAATGAACAAAAATGCACTCACATAACTTTCACACTGCGTAGGGACTCATGCCCTCCTATTCGCATAAATAACCAAATGATACCACAGCTTTCAGACGTTAAATACCTGGGTATACATCTTGACCGTCGCCTTACTTGGAAAAGCCACATTGACTTCAAGTTAACACAAATGAAACTAAAAGTAGTACAACTAAATTGGCTTATTGGCAGAAACTCCACCCTGACCTTAGATTGTAAACTTCTACTGTACAAGTCGGTCCTCAAACCAATTTGGTGCTGTGGGATTCAGTTATGGGGCACTGCCTCAGCTAGCAATGTAGAAAAAATTCAAAGGCGCCAAAATAAGATTTTACGTATTATTACATCTGCTCCCTGGTATATAAAAAATTCAAACATCCACAAAGACCTAAACATGCTATCAGTTAAAGCAGAAGTAGCGAAACATGCAGTCACATATCTAAAGAGGCTTGAATCTCATCCAAACCCTTTGGCGCGTAACATGCTGAATGAACCTGGTTACATTCGACTAAAAAGAAGAGACACTGCTTTTCTTGGCCGTACATTAGAGGGATGACCCGCAAATGATTTCAAAATCCGTGAAACAAACATTATTTTTATCTAGCACTGGCTGGACTTAAAAAGAATATTTTATTTTAGACTTAAGATACGAGTAATTATTGTTAGTTCAAAAATATTGAAGATACAATAAATAAATTATGAAAACAAAAAAAAAAAAAATAATATTGGGTGCCGACACAAATGCGCATCATCACATCTGGGGTAGCTCTGATACCAACAAAAGAGGTGAGTGTATCCTTGATTTCATTTTAAACAATAATCTAGTAGTTGCAAATAGGGGCTCTGAGCCCACTTTTGTTGTATCAAATAGACAAGATGTTAGATATTACGCTTGTTAGTATGCAATATGCTTTTCTGATAGAGAACTGGAGAGTCTCCAATGACTGCTCCTTCTCCGACCATCGTTATCTTCTCTTTTCAATTGCTAAAAAGAGAGATAATACTACAATATATATAAATAGGCGACGTACGGATTGGGAAAAGCAGAAAATGCTCCTCACAATCGCACTTTCTAATCCCATCAATATTAGGGACAATACAGGCATCGATGAGGCGGTGAATAGACTCACCAATGCTTTTAAAGAGGCAACGGGGAGATCCTGTATAACGTCGATTCATCGTTCAACTCGTAGACCACCATGGTGGTCTTCTGAAATAGCCGAATCTCTCAAGATTTGTCGGCAATTATTCAATGAAGCAAAAAGGACAGGTAACTGGTCACTCTACAAATCATCTGTTAATAAATTTAAGAATCAGGTTAGGAACGCAAAACGCAAATCTTGGAAAGACTTCTGCGGCAGCATTGAGAGTTTTTCCGAGACTAGCAGACTGCGTAAAGTACTTGCCAAACAACCGCCAATTCCTGGATATATTCAGAAATTAGACGGAACTTGGACAACTAGTGCACATGAGTCACTGGAAGTCCTGTTGGACTCACTCATTTTCCAGGGTGTCGATCACCTATGGATTCACGACAGAATCCTACACAGATGTGCAGTACAACGACCTCCGCAAACATCGATTTGGATAAGCTACACTGGGCGATCAAAAGCTTCCGTCCTTATAAATCTCCAGGACCGGATGGTATCATTTCCGCCGATCTACAAAACAATTTAGATCTGGTAACTCCCTGGCTACTAGATATATATCAAGCCTGCCTCACATGGTCATATATTCCATATCAATGGACCAAGTGCAATGTGATATTTATCCCCAAAGGAGGGAAATCATCTTATGCGAAAGCAAAAGACTTTAGACCCATCAGTCTGACATCTTTCTTGCTCAAAACGCTAGAGAGCCTTATTGACATTCACATTAGGATGACTATCGATAAGAATCTCATTTCGCCATCTCAACATGCATACACAAAAGGCAAATCTGTTGAGACTGCGCTTCATTCGCTTGTGGAACATATAGAGAAGTCACTAGAGCATAAAAACTATACTTCATGGATATTGAAGGTGCCTTTAATAACATTGATTCGATGGCAATAACTCAATCGCTTAGAGAATTGGGGATTCATCAATCAATCATTAGATTTGTAGAAAACTTGCTGAGCGTCAGGACAATAACATCTACTTTTGGCGCGGCGAGTATTTCCAAAAGTGTGGTTAGGGGCACTCCACAAGGTGGTGTTTTGTCCCCTCTGCTATGGAATGTAGCAATAAATAGGCTACTCAGGGATCTAGACTCCTTGAATTTCAAGACTGTCGCCTAGGCAGATGATGTGGCGGTGGCAGTGTCTGGTATCCATTTAGACATTATCACACAAAGATTGGAGACGGCACTTAGAATGATCTGCTCCTGGGGAATACAGAGCGGGCTGAGTGTTAATCCAACCAAAACCGAACTTGTATTATTCTCTAGGAAATGCAAGATTCCATCTTTCAGGTTACCGACTTTAAACGGGATACCTCTTACTCTGTCTGAGAGCGCGAAATATTTAGGCATAATCTTAGATAGTAAATTATCATGAAAAATGAACATCCAGGCGAGAGCCTCTAAGGGCATTACGGCAATATACGTATCTAGGAAAGCCATTGGCAAAACTTGGGGTATGAATCCAAGGATTGTAAAATGGCTACTTGAAGCTATAATCAAACCGATATTACTCTACGGAGTTATTGTCTGGTGGAAAGTACTAGACACTAGAACTAACATATATATCATAGAAGGTGTGTTACGAAATATGGCTATCCTCATTACAGGGGCAATTAGGTCAACACCGACTAAGGCACTCTTTTCCATACTCAATTGGCTAGCAGTAGACCAACTGGTCAGGGGGCTTGCTATTAAAAAACAGCTGTTAGACTGAATGTCACAAATGCATGGAACCATAGGCCATGGGGTCATGCCAGTATCCTGGGGATCATGAACGTCATTCCTGGTCTTATTGACTACTGTACCCCAATACCCTTCTTCACAAGAAGCTTTGTCTTTGACTTGACGGAGGGTCCTGTACCTCCACCTGGAGCAGTCTGTGTGTACACGGATGGCTCTAAAAGGGGTGATAGGGTTGGGGGTGGAGTTTATATGGAAGAGTTTGGAATCAAAATGTGTTTCAGACTTCCAAATGACTGTAACGTCTTACAAGCAGAAATATCTGCTATCAAAAGAGCGGCAAACTGGTTAAGGTACCACAGAATATTCAACAGGGATATCTGGTTTTGTACCGACAGTAAAGTTGCAATTCTGTCCTTAGCAGGTGTGTTTACCACATCAAACTTAGTCCTGGAATGCCGGACATCCTTAAATTTGGAACCGAGCAGGATTAACTCCTTTCTGAGAAGTAGCGGATGGTTTTCTAACCAACCTAAACTTGACGAGGCATAGACAATCTCGTTAACAACCTGGCTTGACCAACCTGCCCTCCGTTGGTTACCTCCCCACACTTCTGACTCTTCTCTATCTACCTTTAAACTGTTTGACTGTCTGTGACTTTATCCTATGTCTTCTTTCAACGCTTTTTCTCTTTTCTCTCTCTCTCTCTCTTTTCTATCTCTCCCTTTTTCCTCTCCTCTTTTGCAGGTTACACAAAGGGACCAATACTTGGACCCAAGTGAGCTGTATTGGAGCTGCCTGCTTAACCTAACCTAACCTAATTAGTAGCAGCTACTTTCATTTAGAAGTGTGGTCCCCCAGACCAACATCACCAAGAACGTAACTTTTTTTAAATAAATTTAAAGATGAATAATAATATTCCGTCGACTTCCGTGCGATCATCTGACAGAAATTTTGAGAGAATTATAAACGAATAGATAAATGACGAAGAAGTTGGCGATTTTAGCGAAGATTCTGACTTTGAATCTGTTCAGTGCAGCGATCATGAAACTGCTTCGGAGCAATCAATTGATGATAACCAAATTGGTGAAAATTTCTGTAGTAATCAAGGTAATCTGGCAGAATTTTCTGAAGAGCCAAATGTAGAAATTCAGGGAAAAGAAAAAGACTTCTATAATGGGAAAAACCGCTTCAAATGGGCAAAAGTTGGCGCTAGTAGGTCTGTTAGAACATCTGCGCATAACATACTGCGGATGTCAGTTCGTAAAAATCAATACATCACAGCCAACTCATCACCACTTGATATATTTCAAAGCCTTATAGACGAAGATATTTTGAATATCGTTTTAAAATGGACAAATGATAAATTGTCGGAAATAAGTACAGTAATTCTGATCGAGTTGAGCTTTAAGAAATTAGTATAACTGATTTGAAAGCGTTTGTTGGCTTACTTCTATACTGAGCTGTATTCAAATCAAATCATGAGGATTCAAAATTACTTTTTACCACGGATGGAACTGGTAGAGAAATTTTTAGAGCAGATATGTCTCAAAAGCGCTTTTTGATTATATTGCTCTCATTGCGGTTTGATGACATTCGGGTGAGAAGAATGCAGGAATCCCCAATTTACGCTATAAGTCAAATATCTTAAAAGTTCATAGATAACTCCCAAAAAGTGTTCAATCCATGTTCACATGTCTGTGTGGAAGAAATGCTAGTTGCTTTTCGAGGGCGGTGTAAATTTTTATATGCCGAATAAGCCGGATAAATATGGTATCAAAATTATGTGTTTGACCGATGCCAAAAGTGGTTATTATACAATGCTTACATTTACTTCGGTAAAGACTCAGATGGAGTGGGACTTAGTCCGGAGGAAAAAAGACTGCTGAAACCATTACTCTTAAAAACTACAACTTGACATATGTTGGAACTCTAAAGAAAAATAAACGAGAAATATTTAACAAACAAAAATCGGGATGAAAAAAGCAGTCTCTATGGTTTTACAAAAGAAGAAACTCTTCTTTCATGTGTTCCAAAGAAGAATAAGGCTGTGATACTGCTTTCGACCAAGCATCATTTTGCTGAAATAGATTATACTAATGGGCTTCCAGAAATAATATCATTTTACAACTGTTATAAAGGCGGCGTTGACACATTGGATGAATTCTGTTCAAAAATGACTTGTGCTCGAAGAACAAGACGTTGGCCGTGTGCTATATTTTTTAGGATTATCGACATAGCTGCAGCTAATTCCTACATTTTATATAACAATAAAAGCACTATGCGGTCTGATTTTGTAAAAGATATTGCAGAAGAATTAGTTTTGCCCCACATCAGGAAACGCGTCACAAATACGCATATCAATTTGAAGTTGCGAATGTGCATAGAAAGGATTTTGGGAACAATTTCAAAGACAAAATTCCAAGCAGACCAAAACGTACAAAATCTAGACCGTAACAAAATAAAATTGTGTTATATGTGCCCATCGAAAATACACAGAAAAACCGTTCACCTTTGCACTGCATGCATGTCAAAGTAACGTCTAAATTACAAAGACTACTATGAATTCATTTAATTTTTTAATTTTAAACTTTTGTATTGAAATTCATTGTTACTCAATAAGTGAACGATAGATACACTTGAATATGTTCCAAAAATGCTTTAAAATAAGCCTTGAAAATGTTATGATCTCAAAGATTATCATTAAAATGTTGTGACGACCAAAAGTCGGAGTACTTGTTTTTGGGCCACATGAATTAATTTCAACTTATTTTTATATACACATTGCCCCTCCTAAAGGAACATTTATTTTTTTATCATTTATTTCATCTTAAAAAAAAAAAACATTGTTATTAAAATGAATTTCATACATTTTATTTTGAATCAATCCTGAATTACATTTATTTATTATTGAATAAAATACTTTAAGTTGCAATGTAATTTTTTTTTAAACAAAGAATATCCGTTAAGAAGCGCCACCTAACGACAGGTAGAAGATGCACCTATGCTAAAACATACCATTAAACACAACTCTAAACAGTCACAAGCAACTAATGTTTACGAGTATGGGTGTGTATGTGTGCCTACAGAAAGATATAAAAGCAGTACAATTGAATATTTTTAGTTAGTTAGCTACGGGCAAGCGACCGGGCAAGACGTCTTTTAAGTAAGTTAGAATTTTATTCAACTTAATTAAAACAGTCTTGGGAAATAGGTACAGCTCAGTTAATCAAAGTCAGAATTTTATTCGACTTCACATTAATTGAGGGCTACCTAAGGTTTTGAGCAACGCAAGTTCTGTTGCTGCTTCGCCTGGTCAGAATTTTATTCGTCTAGGTGAGGTAGGTCAGAGCAGAGTCGCTCTTTGTTCAGCTAGGCCAGAATTTTATTCGCCCTAATTGGACAGGATAGACCGCGACGTACAAAGGGCTAACACCAGTTAAGACGTGGAAGTGTTGACTCAGAATATTATTCGTGCCAACAGAAACTAGTCGACACTGGGGGACAGGCCAACTGTCCTATTCAGGCTGCACCAGAATCTTATTCGCTCCAGTGTGAGAGGCAGCCGGCTGGCCGTCGGTGAGAGTAAGTGTCGGTCTGCGTGAACTCGTGTGGATCGCGAAACGGTAGAATGGTTGTTGGCGCGCTCAGTAGTATAGTGAAGAGTAATTTTAAGCTAAATTTAAGAGCTAACGTAAATAAAAGTTTATAACGTTTATTATTTAAAGAGAAAAGTGTCACTCGTGTTTTACTTTATTGAGAACAGAAAATTTTGTAACGAACCCTGGACGTCGCGAGCTCTATCCCAGCGTACAGTGAAAACACGTCGTTACAATGGCGCCCGACCAGGGACAGTGTTAGACTTTCCCAAAAAAAAAAAAAAAAATATAAAAATATTCTGTTAATCAAACGCGAGTGGAAAGATAAAAAAAAAAACAAATATGTTGAAATCATCCTGGGCTTATTCTCTCAAACGAGACGACTTAATATCGTACCTACATGAATTCCAACTGGATACAACGGGCACCGTCGATGAACTAAGAAGACGTTGAGCTAAGTTCCTAGATGGTGAACATGATGAGGACCACGATTAATAAATATCCAATCAAGATACGAAACCACCGGTTCTTCGTTAAATGTGGGAGGACAACCTATCAATCCCATGTCAAAGTCACCGGCAAAAGAAGAAACAGAACGTGAAACTCGTGCAGATCCAGAAATGAATGCACTCAGAATCAGCGTTATCGACACAGTACGAAAGTGGAGTTTGCGATACCATGGGACACGTGACCCACTTGAATTTGTGGAGCGGATAGAGGAACTGTCACAAATGTATTGTGTGTCACTCAACCATTTACCACAAATTATGCCAGAATTTTTCAGCGACCGCGCACTAGTCTGGTTTCGAAACAATAACAAATCTTGGTCTACATGGGTCGCCTTCAAGAGAGACTTTTGCCAGTTCTTTCTGCCACAAAGATACTACGAAAGGTTAGAAGACGAGATACAAAAACGAAGGCAAGGAATACGAGAACCCTTTAAAGACTACGTGCTAGCCCTACAGAACTTGATGCGGCATGCAGAATTAAATGAAGAACAAAAATTGGGGAGAATTTTTAGCAACGCACAGTCAGATTTCAAATGGTACATCCGACGCAAAGATTTCACTTCACTAACCGAACTGATTTCACTCGCAGAAGATTTAGAAAGCATAAAAGACTCATCATGACAGTGATCAACATCCCATGACATCATAATCCGCTAAAGCCAGTAATATGGAGCGCGACACCTGCAAGTCATGTGGAGCCGAAGGTCATCGAAGGGATAAGTGCCCAAATAATTCTCATCGTTCGGGAAACGCAAGCGGAGGGCGGCAGAACTGAGGCTCGCTGTACTTCCAAAAAAACAACCCTCGGTAAATCAAACTAGATTGAATTGTGAAGCAACTCTGGATTGCACTGCATCAGCATATGACATTTCACTATGTTTATTGTTTATTTCTGTTATAGCTTATTTTATATCTTTGCGCATATTTATACTGTTTTCTTCAATTTTGTGGCATATTTCATTATTTTTATTTTCAAATTGGTTTACATTTTCGTTTTAATCTTTCCTCGTACCGTTTTTCAATAGCCTCCAGAAGTGACTTTATTTCACACTCATTTTCTTTCAACGACATTTTGAATTCATGTTTATAATCTTTTAAATTTTGTTTATTTTTGTTAACATCCTCTTGAATATCCTTAAGCACTAGATCAACATTTTGTATGTACTGTTGGCAGTCATCACATATAAATCGCGCATAATTGTTTGCTTCCAAAACCTTTGCTGAATATTGGTCTATTCCCGCGCATTTAGATGTGCAATGATATTTTTTATTACATACTCCCTACATCTCACACCAATCAGGTATCGTGTATTTTTTTAAAGTTATTAAACAAAATAATTTTCATAAACTTTTCTTTCCACTTATATATTTTATAATCGTATTGTTTCTTTTGATGTCTATCGGTTATTTTTCACTATTATTTATATAAATGTTCAAAAATATATTTATATTAAAAAACTCGCTTATCTATTCAATTTGTTTACACTTTTTGACATGTCGTTTAATTTATGTTCGCCGCCATTATGAAACATGTTTAGTTAACGCAAAAATGCAAAAAATAACTAAACGCACCTCAAGATTATATCCGAACACTGACTTTGAAGTGTTTTCAAAACACGCCAATGTATGGGAAAACATCTCAAAAACAACTTGTTTTGCGCTTAAACACTTCAAAACTGCGTAAACACCTAAGTGTGAACGCCATATTAGGCTAACTACTTCTAATAAAAAATAATCCAAGTATCAACTACTACTGGTTGCAAAGTAGTAAGCATTAAAGTGCATTAAAAGTTAGTTGATTTGCCTATAGGAAAAGTGCAAAAAATTAAAATCAAAATTTCACAAAAAAAAGGATTCTTAAGTTATTTAAATTGGTTTTATTTGGAAGCTCACAATGAAATCACTTAGAAATAATTATATTTAAGAACAGAACATATACAAATATTTATTTATTTATTTATTTAAAAGTATATTATAAATAAATTTATAAAATACCAAAATTAATGGTGTGGGCTACTAGGCCATTACACCATATATGATTATTTTAAATTTCTTCTAACACATTGGCGGATCTAAGAATATTTTTTATTTTTTTTTACTGAAGTCTTGTTATTACAGTTTAGTATCTCTTCGAGCGTCTCATTTGTGGCACTTCTGGGGCAATCTTTAAAAATGTGATTAATAGTAAGTATCTCTAAGCAAGCTATGCATTCTCTAGGCGGTGTTCCTTCATAGTGGTGTTGTGTGCTAAATCTCGTTGTTCCAACTCTTGTCCTGGCTAATATACCGTCTGCTCTGGAAAGGTGTTTATAGTAAGGAGGTCGCGATGTAATGGGATTATGAGATCTTAAAAAGCTGGTTGATGTACTTCATTGTTCTTGATGTTGTTTTAGTTGTACATTTTTGTGAAAGTTTACCATTACTGGTATTAACGGTGGTACTTCTGTTAATAGTGGATAGTTTGGAGCGTCTTTGGCAGCTGCGTCAGCCGATTCATTACCTTCAATCCCCACGTGTCCTGGTATCCAAAGAATGACAATTTCTTCTAAAAGAATAGATTTTCCGAGAACGTATCTTCTGTTTTCCCCATGCCTCTGTAATGAGTTAACAGCGCTAAGACTGTCCGTACATATAAGACTTTTTACAGGTTTTTCTGAGGCATACGACACAGCATATCTTATAGCTGCCAGTTCAGCTGAAAAAATACCAGCTTGATTGGGAAGAATAGATTGTTTTTTTATTTCAAAATTGTTGTTTTTTTGTTCCACGACAGCATATGATGTGTTCCCATTTGCAAAGGAACCATCAGTAAAAATAGTAACAGTTGGATTGTATTTGTTTTTCTCTTCAAGGTAGAGTTGTTGAAATACTCGTGAATCAATTCCGTTCTTATTAATAGAGCTCAGCGTGGTATTGACAATAAATTTGGTTTGGGTGGTGTTGTTAGTGGTTGTAATGCTTGAGCGAGATTGAAGTGGCATATTAATTTGCTTTGCATAGTTTATGATGTTTCTTATACCACAAGGGTGGGGTAATCCATATTGGTCCATAGATTCCCACAACTGATCATGTAGACCATGATTGCAATTCATTAACCCTTTCGCTAGCAGCTTTATTGATTGTCTTTTTAGAATCGTTTCAAAATCATTTACTTTTCCCTCTATTCTCAAGGCATCGTTAAGAGTAGCTTGTAGAATACCCGTTGCAGTGCGGAAACATCTGTTTACACTGGCGTTAATCTTTTTAATATTGGTTTTTGATGTCCATCCATATAATGTTATACAGTGTTGAATAATACCTTCCGTTAAGGAGCGACATATTGAGAATGCGTTTGGTACAAATTACTTTTAGTTGATTATTTATCCTTTTCAGTTTGTCAATAATGTTTTTTATATGTTTGTCCCAAAGCAAATTCTTTGAAAATGTTATGCCCAAAACCCTCATTTCGGTTTTTAATGGGATGTAGTGGTTCCTTATATTAATTGGGGTAAGATTACACTTATACTTTTTACAAACATGGATATACAAATATTATTTCTTTCAAATTTAGTTAACACCTTTAAGTTCAACTTCAAAAAATAAATTTGTTTGGTGGAATTCCACGAGAGCCATAAGCCATAATAACTTCTCCACGGCCCAAACTAAATTTGAAACCAGCTCCATATGTTAAACTGTCAAAAGCTTTGTTGTTCGATAGAAAACTGCCTTCATAATAAACCTGTATACGTTTTCCTGGTTTACCCTCCGGATCAATGCCAACACGTAAGTGTATTTTAAACACCACCAGACAACACACGTTCACTGCGAGGTTTGTATCTCTTGTTGTTGCTGCTTTTCTTTCTTACAAGTCCTTTTTTGTTTCTGCTTTTTGGTCTTTTTGATTTACATCGTTTTGTTTTTCTGGTTATTAAATTTTCACATCAAAGTCACTATCATCATCACCCTCTTCATCGGTACCGCTCTTCACGACCTTGGAACCCGCTTCGACTTTCTTAGCCTTGGTCCTAAAAATGATATGGTGACGATGAGATGATTTATACCCTAATTTTGACGAGTTTAAATAATTCAAAATTTGCAAAATTTATACTGTTAAAGCAACCTTGAATTCAGCACCGCTAAGGTGATTTTGAGTTAAACACATGTTTAAAAAATATATTTTAGGAATTATTAACAACAGAAGTACAGAAATTCAAAATTTATACATATAATGAAATGCAAAAATTGTAAATAACAACTTTTTAGGAACTTGTTTGCTTAAAACTGAAAACTTTTATTTAATTGATTATAAAAACAAACACAATTTTTTAGATTTTGAAGAATACTTATATGCTAGAGACATATTGACAGGTATAAAACAAATCAATGAAAAAGAAAAATATGATATAATAAAACTGTAACAGGTACATTTCTGAATAAGAAATATTTTTTGAAAATTTTGTTGCTGGTGCACTTAGTAAGCGAAATATAGTACAAAACAGCAATTTTAAGAATTTAGAATAGTCTACCTGTGTTTATTGTGTTAATTTTTATATAGAGCTATGTGATCAGATATTATCAAGACATGATTTTGAAAACAAATACAAAGCTCTAGGCCAAATTAATATATAAATAAAGTTGGGTTTTCTAAAATTATAAAAAAAAATCCTAATTTGTTGAAGACAGTGAAAGATTAGAGTTAGAAACTGAATACTAATTAAAATTATAAGACCAATTGACAAAAAAACAAAAACAAATAGTGTGAATAAATTCAAACAAAAGCAAAAAACAGATACAGACTGTATTAAAAAGAGGTCGAAGCCCTAAATCTTCGCAGCTTGCACCAATGTCTAAAGTACATAAAGACAAGGAAAGCGAAACAAGTGAACCTAAAACGGCACTTAAGTCGTTCACACCACCTCCAATTTATTTAAGGGAGAAAAATTCGAACGACTTAATAAAAAAGTTAATTTCAGTTATTGGCGAGAACTCTTTTTATGTAATTCCCATCAAGGGTGGTAATGATGAGACAAAAATGGTAAGGAAAACCACTTAAAAATTAAATACTACCTTGTTTTATCACATTATTCAGCAAATGTTGAATGAATATTTGGTAAATATCAGAACTCTGTTTTATTACTAAGATTTTTTCATTTAAGAGTTTTTGATGTTTTGCCTAAACCCTGGTACTCTGTTCAGTTTTTTATGCGGAATGCTGTCAAATACATAAAGAATTTTTATTAAAAAGTCATGAAAAAATGTTGCAGAAGTAGTACTCTGTTTTGTTGCTCTACATTTTTCACAAATTCGAACAGAGTACTAGGCTTTAAAATAAAAAATGTTTTATTACTAAGATTTTTTCATTTAAGAGTTTTTGATGTTTTGCCTAAACCCTGGTACTCTGTTCAGTTTTTTATGCGGAATGCTGTCAAATACATAAAGAATTTTTATTAAAAAGTCATGAAAAAATGTTGCAGAAGTAGTACTCTGTTTTGTTGCTCTACATTATTCACAAATTCGAACAGAGTACTAGGCTTTAAAATAAAAAATGTTTTGTTGGTAAAAAATTCATTTGACGTTTTTATGACGATTTCAATAAGCTATTTTGACGATAATGACGATTTTTTACAAAAAAATGACGATATTACCTCTAAAAAATCTGGCAGCTCTGCTTGACTTCCTTCAGATTTCTTTTTGACTTTGAAATACATATGTACATAAGTATACAATCATTTAAATACAGCATACTCTACTGCATTTTATATTTAACCAATATAGAAGTTTTTATTTAAATCATGTTAAAATCTGAAATGCAACATCAATTTTGGATTACCAAAAAATCTGTTCAAAGAAAATTTGGTTCTAAAGAAGACCAACATATTATATCTTCTGACTCAGAACTAGATGCTAAAATTGACGTCTTTAAATCAATATCTGCAACTACTGCAGAGTTGTCTAAAATAATAAATCAATACCAAGAGAAACTTTGTTTGTTGTCACAGGAAGAATGTGTGTTTGGACGATTTTTAAAAGAAGCTGGTAAGAAAAGTAAAACTACAGGTCAAACTATAACAAATACAGGAAAAGCGGTTTCTTATTGTGGTCAGCAAAGAATGTTTGTCCGTGTCCCACTTTTAAGATTGCAACACGAAGTTAATGTTTTTCGTTATCGAGCTATAACAGATATGCAAAATACTATTACTGCCATGGAAAAAGAACGGACTGAGTATAGGGCAGCACTCGAATGGATGAAATCTGCAAGCACTGAGCTTGATCCCGACACTGGTCGAGGGTTGGAAAAATTTCGAACAGCTCAAACTCATGTACGAAACGCTAAACAAAATTTTGATAGTTTAACAATGGACTCGATTCAAAAGGTACCTATTAAAAACTATTTTTAAAAACTAGGGAATTTAAGATAACAACGCTAAATTTATATTTTGATTAACATATTCTTTAAAAAGTATTAATTTTCATAAAATCGCTTTATGATATATCATAAAACAAAACTGATTAAAATACAACAAATGGTAAAAAGTGATATAAAAACCTGAACAAAAGATATGTATGTGTCTTTATTTATCAATAGGTCTTAAACTAAAAAGTTTTTATGGTTTAGTTATGAAATCTATTTTGTTATAAAAATGGCAAATATTATGATAGAGCGTTCGTAGTTTTTAATGGTTAAATATAAAGTTTACTTTAAAACTGAACTTTAGTGACTCTCATTCATTTCGGAAAGCTTGAAATTCCATATCGTTGGTCTTAGGTCTGCAACATTAAAAAACAAGTTTAAACTTAGCCCAGTAAGCAGCTAGCTAGAAGTTTAGTTTGCTATAAGAAGTATGTGTAAGAAAACAGCCTGAAATTCAGGTTTAAAAACTTCAGTAGTGCAATTCACTAACTTTTAACGATCTAACACTTGTTAAATATATCAACATGTTTATTTGCTTGCACTAACGCATTTGCGATTCACTAACCTATGGTAAACAAATGAAAAATACACAAAAAAAAAATGGCAATGCTGCTAACGCATGAGAAAAAAACAAACTCTGGGTTTCCAACAACCTTTTTTACAGGGTTGCAAAAAATGGAGTATTTGGCGCAATTTCTAAGAATTAATGAAAAATGTAAACAAATTTTTGCAAAAATATTGAAACTTTCAAAAGGCTAATAAATAATAATTTTTTGTTGAATTAAAAAAAATCAACAGAACTTAAAAGCCTCACTCCTATAGAACCTAATTTTTCGAATGTCACTTAAATCATTTCATATTTAAGGGTGCCGTATGGAAGATAAATTTCCGCAAATAAAAAAAGTTTTTTTTAATAACTCATAAACTATTCGTGGTACCATATAGCTACCTATACCAAACGATAGATATTAAGAGCACAATTCAGAATTGGTATAGATCGTTTTCTGAAATACTAGCATTCAAAAGCTATTAGGCAACAAACTTTGGTAAAGTGAAGAAAATCGCGAAAATTAGGAAAAAAAAGTTTGTTGCTTATAACTCCTAAACTATTCGTGTTACCATATAGCGACCTATAACAAACGATAAATATTAAAACCACAATTTAGAATTGTTATATATCGTTTTCTGAAATACTAGCAATAAAAATTTATTAGACAACAAACTTTGGTAAAGTGAAAAAAATCGCGAAAATCAGGTAAAAGGTTTGTTGCATATAACTCCTAAACTGTTCGTGGTACCATATAGCGACCTATACCAAACGATAGATATTTAAACCACAATTCAGAATTGGTATAGATCGTTTTCTGAAATACTAGCATTCAAAAGCTATTAGCAACAAACTTTGGTAAAGTGAAGAAAATCGCGAAAATTAGGAAAAAAAGTTTGTTGCTTATAACTCCTAAACTATTCGAGGTACCATATAGCGACCTATACCAAACGATAGATATTAAAACCACAATTCAAAATTGGTATAGATCGTTTTCTGAAATACTAGCATTCAAAAGCTATTAGGCAACAAACTTTGGTAAAGTGAAGAAAATCGTGAAAATTAGGAAAAAAAAAGTTTGTTGCTTATAACTCCTAAACTATTCGTGGTACCATATAGCGACCTATACCAAACGATACCACAATTCAGAATTGGTATAAATCGTTTTCTGAATTACTGGCATTCAAAAGTTATTAAGCAACAAACTTTGGTAAAGTGAAAAAAATCGCGAAAATTAGGAAATTAAATCGCATGCGGATTTGAAAGCTGAAATTTCTAAATGGTTGTTTACCAAGGAATGATAAAAAAGTATTTCGTTTATAAAGCAAAAGTACTTATTTCAGGTGGGAAAATTTACAAGGTACTTCAAATTCTGGAGTATCAGCGCCAGTTTTGGGACTTTTATTGAGTGAGGGTCCTTTGCGCATAATAACACAAGGTCAGGAATTGACATCTGAATATGACGAAAGAAGTCTGGGCGATGCTGGGTTTAAAGATAATCAGGTAAATAAACGTAATTGCAAAATAAAGAGAGAAATTTACTTTTGACGTGTTTTAAAGATCGTTAACGTATCTTTGGGTTGCCGTGGGGCGCGTCGTAAAGAAACGAATGTTGATCATCCCTCCATGCAACCGCCACCGAATGCTTACCAACAGTATTATTTTTACAGCCAAAGTATTTTGAAAAACTTTTTTGCCTTATGCAAAAAAGTTGGGAGATATGAAGCCACAGAAGTAGTGGTAGTGGCAGCAATGGAGGTGGATGTGGTGGAAGTGGTTCTGGTAGTGGCAGTGGAAGTGGTGGCGGTGGTGTTTGTGGCAGCAGTAATAGCAGAAGACGTATAAGTGTAGGTACGTCTTGTAAAGATGATTTAAGAAAAACTGGCAATAGCGTTAGTGAACATCAAAAGGATAAAGATTCGTTTGGCGCAACAACTCAAAAAGAAATGAATTCTTCTATAGCTTCGGCAAATACTTCTAAAAATGTGATCATCAACATAGTGATAATGTGTCTGGAGGGGTAAAGAAAATAATCCCGTTAAAATGGGTAAAAAATATAAAAGGTCAGAAGGGTGTTATTCACGTATGCATATGTGTTTATTTCTTGAACTGTAGGAGGCATACACAAAAAATTTACAAACTGTAATAAAAACGTAGTTCGCTTTATAAACAAGTCTAAAAAATAAACCTAAAAATTAAAGGGTGTTCCGATAGTGGTGTTATTTGTATTTATAAGGTCTAAGTTTTGAACCATAATAGGTAGAATCTTAAAATTTTCACAGAAGGTGTATATCTGTGGCCGCTATAGCAACAAATATTAAAATTTATAGGGTGTTCCAATATAGAGGTGTTATTCTCAAATATGTGCTTATTTCTTGAACTGTACGAGGAATTCGCTAAAAATATGCAAGCACTAAATTAAAATTAGTTCGCTATATAAACAAGTATAAAAAATAAACCTAAAAATTAAAGGGTGTTCCGATAGTAGTGCGATTTGCATGTATAAGGCCTAAATTTTAAACCATAATAGGTAGACTCTTGAAATTTTCACAAAAGTGGTATAACTGTGGCCGCTATATCAACAAATATTAAAACTTATAGAGTGTTCCAATAAAGAGGTGTTATACACGAATGTGTGTTTATTTCTTGAACTGTAGGTGGCATACACTAACAATTTACAAACAGTAATTGACACTTAGTTCGTTTTATAAACAAGTCTAATAAAATAAACCTAAAAATTATAGGGTGTTCCGATAGTGGCGTGATTTGCATGTATAAGGCCTAAGTTTTCAACCATAATAGGTAGACTATCATATCGTTCTGCGTTCATTTCAACTTTTTGTTGTTTTTCTGTTTCTCTTGTTTTTTCCATAGCAGTGTTGATTGGCGAAGCTAGAAGATGAGCATGTTTTTCTTTTAAATGCTCTGGCAAACGTCTCTCATAAAACAACATGTAAGCAGAATTATTCTTTTCAAAACTAAAGTCCAAATATTTTTCTGTCACAGAATCATAGGTTTTGCTCTGAAATTGTTTTTTTTTAAGAATAAAGAATTAGAAATTTTTATTTAATTTGCTTATTTAGCACGAACCGTCATTTCGCCACCAAAACAATCGGCTGCTATTTGTGAAGGGTCGAATGGTTTGACCTCGGCATCGTTAAATAAAAACCATCTGTCATGTTGCATGGCAGATTTATTTCGTTCTTTAATAAAACTGTAATAGTGACCACCGTCTGCGGTACCTGTGTGAACCGTAACACCCACCAATTCATATCTGATACAGAAAATCATATATTATAATCTAAGAATTAGTATCTTTGCTTTAGTACTTACTCTAAACACTCTTCTAAATCATCCTCCAAATCGTCAACGTCTTTATCACGTTCCATTTTACGCTTTTCGCGATCCTCTAAAAATGTACATATTTAAAGATTAATCAACACGGAAGTCGAATTGCTGTTTAGAAAAACAAAAAAATTACCTTTGTACTGATGCGGCATTAATGTCTTTTCCACATAATCTGACATATTTAAACGCATGGGAAACGAAAAATGAGTATTTACTTTTTCTTTGAGCATAGTTACCATGTTGAATGTGTAGCGCATTGTGTTAAAGCATAAAATTTGTGGTAACTTTTTAAAACAAGCTCTCTTTTCAGCTCTAACTTTTTTGCCACATTGCGAACATGAGTACATATTATCGCCCTCTAAAGTATCCTTGACAGTAACTTCGTCCAAAGATTCTTGTAAATTGCGCATATCAGCTACTTGGCAACGAACTGTATAGAATTCTTCAGCCGTACGAGAAACATGTCCACAGTCCAGTGATACCTCATTGTTGCTTAGTGTGCCACAGAATAAACGTTTAACTAATTCTTTAAGATCTGGAGTCATTTCTTCCAGTTTCGATACTAGATCTATAAAAAACTCAGCCATGTCTTTTTGTTCTCCCGTATTTAAAGGCTGATGATCCATTTGATAGACTCTACAAAAGGAACGTGGATTGTACGCTTTACGTTCGGATTCCAAGAGATAAGCAAACATTCGTTGTAATTCCAAAAGAGTTGGTGCATGTTTCTGAGCTTTGTTTGGAGGTATTCGCAAAACAGCTGCTCTGGCTTGAGGCATCATATAAAGATGCTGTATGCAGGAAGCCATATAACAGGTTGCACCTAAATTTGTTAGACCAACATAACCGTATTCCGAGCGGCCCTCATCTCGCGGCCAATAATCCCAGGGATAAGGGGGCTTAGGTCCAGGAGTATGTTGTGCCAAGAGTTTGTTGTGCAAAAATGTATAATTCTTGGCACAATTTTTGCACAATTCCACCAAAAGGTCATAAGCAGCAGCTCTTGAGGTTGCTGATTTGCATTTTGGTTTCTGACGATTTTGTGGTGATGGCATATCAAATATGCCATCAAATGATGTCAGACCGATAGTTAGACCGTAGGAATGAAACAAAACTTTTCACCACACACTCACCTTTTTATCGGAACACTATTACCAACATTAACTTCTATATTCCAAATTTTTGTTTTTCACTTTACCAAAATTTGTTGCTTAATAACTTTTTATTGTAAGTATTTCAGAAAACGATATACCAATTCTGAATTGTGGTTTTAATATCTATCGTTTGGTATAGGTCGCTATATGGTACCACGAATAGTTTAAGAGTTATAAGCAACAAACCTTTTACCAAATTTTCGCGATTTTTTTCACTTTACCAAAGTTTGTTGCCTAATAACTTTTGAATGCTAGTATTTCAGAAAACGATCTATACCAATTCTGAATTGTGGTTTTAATATCTATCGTTTGGTATAGGTCGCTATATGGTACCACGAATAGCTTAGGAGTTATAAGCAACAAACCTTTTACCTAATTTTCGCGATTTTTTTCACTAATAACTTTTGAATGCTAGTATTTCAGAAAACGATCTATACCAATTCTGAATTGTGGTTTTAATATCTATCGTTTGGTATAGGTCGCTATATGGTACCACGAATAGTTTAAGAGTTATAAGCAACAAACCTTTTACCTAATTTTCGCGATTTTTTTCACTTTACCAAAGTTTGTTGCCTAATAACTTTTGAATGCTAGTATTTCAGAAAACGATCTATACCAATTCTGAATTGTGGTTTTAATATCTGTCGTTTGGTATAGGTCGCTATATGGTACCACGAATAGTTTAGGAGTTATAAGCAACAAACCTTTTACCTAATTTTCAAAATTTTTTTCACTTTACCCAAGTTTGTTGCCTAATAACTTTTGAATGCTAGTATTTCAGAAAACGATCTATAGCAATTCTGAATTGTGGTTTTAATATCTATCGTTTGGTATAGGTCGCTATATGGTACCACGAATAGTTTAGGAGTTATAAGCAACAAACCTTTTACCTAATTTTCGCGAGTTTTTTTTACTTTACCAAAGTTTGTTGCTTAATAACTTTTTATTGCTAGTATTTCAGAAAATTATATATACCAATTCTGAATTGTGGTTTTAATATCTATCGTTTGGTATAGGTCGCTATATGGTACCACGAATAGTTTAGGAGTTATAAGCAACATACCTTTTACCTAATTTTGCGATTTTTTTCACTTTACCAAAGTTTGTTGCCTAATAACTTTTGAATGCTAGTATTTCAGAAAACGATCTATACCAATTCTGAATTGTGGTTTTAATACCTATCGTTTGGTATAGGTCGCTATATGGTACCACGAATAGTTTAGGAGTTATAAGCAACAAACCTTTTACCTAATTTCCGTGATTTTTTTCACTTTACCAAAGTTTGTTGCCTAATAACTTTTGAATGCTAGCATTTCAGAAAACGACTATACCAAGTCTGAATTGTGGTTTTAATATCTATCGTTTGGTATAGGTCGCTATATGGTACCACGAATAGTATAGGAGTTATAAGCAACAAACTTTTTTTTCCTAATTTTCGCGATTTTTTTCACTTTACCAAAGTTTGTTGCTTAATAACTTTTTATTTGTAGTATTTCAGAAAAATATCTATATCAATTCTGAATTGTGGTTTTAATATCTATCGTTTGGTATAGGTCGCTATATGGTACCACGAATAACTTAGGAGTTATAAGCAACAAACTTTTTCTATTAGTGAAAAAATCATCTACGTATAATTCATTTTAACGAAAAATAATTTTTGTGACATTCACAAAATCAGATTCTAGAAGTCCAAAGCTTTGTTATTCAATATTTTTTTTTTAAATAGAGGGTAAAGTCATGATATGTGATTGCGTTAAAAAGTGCAATATTTTTTCATTTTCATTGTTTACATTCTTTAATTATCTACTCATTATAATGTTGGCACTGCTTTTACCTTTCTTGCTTTAAGCGGTAGGAACACTATTACCGACATTATTTTAGCTATTTTTTTTACTTTATCAAAGTTTGTTGCCTAATAACTTTTGAATGCTAGTATTTCAGAAAACGATCTATACCAATTCTGAATTGTGGTTTTAGTATCTATCGTTTGGTATAGGTCGCTATATGGTACCTCGAATAGTTTAGGAGTTATAAGCAACAAACTTTTTTTCTCCTAATTTTCGCGATTTTCTTCACTTTACCAAAGTTTGTTGCCTAATAACTTTTGAATGCTAGTATTTCAGAAAACGATCTATACCAATTCTGAATTGTGGTTTTAATATCTATCGTTTGGTATAGGTAGCTATATGGTACCACGAATAGTTTAGGAGTTATAAGCAACAAACCTTTTACCTAATTTTCGCGATTTTTTTCACTTTACAAAAGTTTGTTGCCTAATAACTTTTGAATGCTAGTATTTCAGAAAACGATCTATACCAATTCTGAATTGTGGTTTTAATATCTATCGTTTTGTATAGGTCGCTATATGGTACCACGAATAGTTTAGGATTTATAAGCAACAAACCTTTTACCTAATTTTCGCGATTTTTTTCTTTTTACCAAAGTTTGTTGCCTAATAACTTTTGAATGCTAGTATTTCAGAAAACGATCTACACCAATTCTGAATTGTGGTTTTAATATCTATCGTTTGGTATAGGTCGCTATATGGTACCACGAATAGTTTAAGAGTTATAAGCAACAAACCTTTTACCTAATTTTCGCGATTTTTTTCACTTTACCAAAGTTTGTTGCCTAATAACTTTTGAATGCTAGTATTTCAGAAAACGATCTATACCAATTCTGAATTGTGGTTTTAATATCTATCGTTTGGTATAGGTCGCTATATGGTACCACGAATAGTTTAAGAGTTATAAGCAACAAACCTTTTACCAAATTTTCGCGATTTTTTTCACTTTACCAAAGTTTGTTGCCTAATAACTTTTGAATGCTAGTATTTCAGAAAACGATCTATACCAATTCTGAATTGTGGTTTTAATATCTATCGTTTGGTATAGGCCGCTATATGGTACCACGAATAGTTTAGGAGTTATAAGCAACAAACCTTTTACCTAATTTTCGCGAGTTTTTTCACTTTACCAAAGTTTGTTGCCTAAGAACTTTTGAATGCTAGTATTTCAGAAAACGATCTATACCAAGTCTGAATTGTGGTTTTAATATCTATCGTTTGGTATAGGTCGCTATATGGTACCACGAATAGTATAGGAGTTATAAGCAACAAACTTTTTTTCCTAATTTTCGCGATTTTTTTCACTTTACCAAAGTTTGTTGCTTAATAACTTTTTATTTCTAGTATTTCAGAAAAATATCTATATCAATTCTGAATTGTGGTTTTAATATCTATCGTTTGGTATAGGTCGCTATATGGTACCACGAATAGTTTAGGAGTTATAAGCAACAAACCTTTTACCTAATTTTCACGATTTTTTTCACTTTACCCAAGTTTGTTGCCTAATAACTTTTGAATGCTAGTATTTCAGAAAACGATCTACACCAATTCTGAATTGTGGTTTTAATATCTATCGTTTGGTATAGGTCGCTATATGGTACCACGAATAGTTTAAGAGTTATAAGCAACAAACCTTTTACCTAATTTTCGCGATTTTTTTCACTTTACCAAAGTTTGTTGCCTAATAACTTTTGAATGCTAGTATTTCAGAAAACGATCTATACCAATTCTGAATTGTGGTTTTAATATCTATCGTTTGGTATAGGTCGCTATATGGTACCACGAATAGTTTAAGAGTTATAAGCAACAAACCTTTTACCAAATTTTCGCGATTTTTTTCACTTTACCAAAGTTTGTTGCCTAATAACTTTTGAGTGCTAGTATTTCAGAAAACGATCTATACCAATTCTGAATTGTGGTTTTAATATCTATCGTTTGGTATAGGCCGCTATATGGTACCACGAATAGTTTAGGAGTTATAAGCAACAAACCTTTTACCTAATTTTCGCGAGTTTTTTCACTTTACCAAAGTTTGTTGCTTAATAACTTTTTATTGCTAGTATTTCAGAAAATTATCTATACCAATTCTGAATTGTGGTTTTAATATCTATCGTTTGGTATAGGTCGCTATATGGTACCACGAATAGTATAGGAGTTATAAGCAACAAACTTTTTTTTCCTAATTTTCGCGATTTTTTTCACTTTACCAAAGTTTGTTGCCTAAGAACTTTTGAATGCTAGTATTTCAGAAAACGATCTATACCAAGTCTGAATTGTGGTTTTAATATCTATCGTTTGGTATAGGTCGCTATATGGTACCACGAATAGTATAGGAGTTATAAGCAACAAACTTTTTTTCCTAATTTTCGCTATTTTTTTCACTTTACCAAAGTTTGTTGCTTAATAACTTTTTATTTCTAGTATTTCAGAAAAATATCTATATCAATTCTGAATTGTGGTTTTAATATCTATCGTTTGGTATAGGTCGCTATATGGTACCACGAATAGTTTAGGAGTTATAAGCAACATACCTTTTACCTAATTTTCGCGATTTTTTTCACTTTACCAAAGTTTGTTGCCTAAGAACTTTTGAATGCTAGTATTTCAGAAAACGATCTATACCAAGTCTGAATTGTGGTTTTAATATCTATCGTTTGGTATAGGTCGCTATGTGGTACCACGAATAGTATAGGAGTTATAAGCAACAAACTTTTTTTTCCTAATTTTCGCGATTTTTTTCACTTTACCAAAGTTTGTTGCTTAATAACTTTTTATTTCTAGTATTTCAGAAAAATATCTATATCAATTCTGAATTGTGGTTTTAATATCTATCGTTTGGTATAGGTCGCTATATGGTACCACGAATAGTTTAGGAGTTATAAGCAACAAACCTTTTACCTAATTTTCGCGAGTTTTTTCACTTTACCAAAGTTTGTTGCTCAATAACTTTTTATTGCTAGTATTTCAGAAAATTATCTATACCAATTCTGAATTGTGGTTTTAATATCTATCGTTTGGTATAGGTCGCTATATGGTACCACGAATAGTTTAGGAGTTATAAGCAACATACCTTTTACCTAATTTTCGCGATTTTTTTCACTTTACCAAAGTTTGTTGCCTAAGAACTTTTGAATGCTAGTATTTCAGAAAACGATCTATACCAAGTCTGAATTGTGGTTTTAATATCTATCGTTTGGTATAGGTCGCTATATGGTACCACGAATAGTATAGGAGTTATAAGCAACAAACTTTTTTTTCCTAATTTTCGCGATTTTTTTCACTTTACCAAAGTTTGTTGCTTAATAACTTTTTATTTCTAGTATTTCAGAAAAATATCTATATCAATTCTGAATTGTGGTTTTAATATCTATCGTTTGGTATAGGTCGCTATATGGTACCACGAATAGTTTAGGAGTTATAAGCAACAAACCTTTTACCTAATTTTCACGATTTTTTTCACTTTACCCAAGTTTGTTGCCTAATAACTTTTGAATGCTAGTATTTCAGAAAACGATCTATACCAATTCTGAATTGTGGTTTTAATATCTATCGTTTGGTATAGGTCGCTATATGGTACCACGAATAGTTTAAGAGTTATAAGCAACAAACCTTTTACCTAATTTTCGCGATTTTTTTCACTTTACCAAAGTTTGTTGCCTAATAACTTTTGAATGCTAGTATTTCAGAAAACGATCTATACCAATTCTGAATTGTGGTTTTAATATCTATCGTTTGCAACAAGCAACAAACTTTTTTTCTCCTAATTTTCGCGATTTTCTTCACTTTACCAAAGTTTGTTGCCTAATAACTTTTGAATGCTAGTATTTCAGAAAACGATCTATACCAATTCTGAATTGTGGTTTTAATATCTATCGTTTGGTATAGGTAGCTATATGGTACCACGAATAGTTTAGGAGTTATAAGCAACAAACCTTTTACCTAATTTTCGCGATTTTTTTCACTTTACAAAAGTTTGTTGCCTAATAAATTTTGAATGCTAGTATTTCAGAAAACGATCTATACCAATTCTGAATTGTGGTTTTAATATCTATCGTTTTGTATAGGTCGCTATATGGTACCACGAATAGTTTAGGATTTATAAGCAACAAACCTTTTACCAAATTTTCGCGATTTTTTTCTTTTTACCAAAGTTTGTTGCCTAATAACTTTTGAATGCTAGTATTTCAGAAAACGATCTACACCAATTCTGAATTGTGGTTTTAATATCTATCGTTTGGTATAGGTCGCTATATGGTACCACGAATAGTTTAAGAGTTATAAGCAACAAACCTTTTACCTAATTTTCGCGATTTTTTTCACTTTACCAAAGTTTGTTGCCTAATAACTTTTGAATGCTAGTATTTCAGAAAACGATCTATACCAATTCTGAATTGTGGTTTTAATATCTATCGTTTGGTATAGGTCGCTATATGGTACCACGAATAGTTTAAGAGTTATAAGCAACAAACCTTCTACCAAATTTTCGCGATTTTTTTCACTTTACCAAAGTTTGTTGCCTAATAACTTTTGAATGCTAGTATTTCAGAAAACGATCTATACCAATTCTGAATTGTGGTTTTAATATCTATCGTTTGGTATAGGCCGCTATATGGTACCACGAATAGTTTAGGAGTTATAAGCAACAAACCTTTTACCTAATTTTCGCGAGTTTTTTCACTTTACCAAAGTTTGTTGCTTAATAACTTTTTATTGCTAGTATTTCAGAAAATTATCTATACCAATTCTGAATTGTGGTTTTAATATCTATCGTTTGGTATAGGTCGCTATATGGTACCACGAATAGTATAGGAGTTATAAGCAACAAACTTTTTTTTCCTAATTTTCGCGATTTTTTTCACTTTACCAAAGTTTGTTGCCTAAGAACTTTTGAATGCTAGTATTTCAGAAAACGATCTATACCAAGTCTGAATTGTGGTTTTAATATCTATCGTTTGGTATAGGTCGCTATATGGTACCACGAATAGTATAGGAGTTATAAGCAACAAACTTTTTTTCCTAATTTTCGCGATTTTTTTCACTTTACCAAAGTTTGTTGCTTAATAACTTTTTATTTCTAGTATTTCAGAAAAATATCTATATCAATTCTGAATTGTGGTTTTAATATCTATCGTTTGGTATAGGTCGCTATATGGTACCACGAATAGTTTAGGAGTTATAAGCAACAAACCTTTTACCTAATTTTCACGATTTTTTTCACTTTACCCAAGTTTGTTGCCTAATAACTTTTGAATGCTAGTATTTCAGAAAACGATCTATAGCAATTCTGAATTGTGGTTTTAATATCTATCGTTTGGTATAGGTCGCTATATGGTACCACGAATAGTTTAGGAGTTATAAGCAACAAACCTTTTACCTAATTTTCGCGAGTTTTTTCACTTTACCAAAGTTTGTTGCTCAATAACTTTTTATTGCTAGTATTTCAGAAAATTATCTATACCAATTCTGAATTGTGGTTTTAATATCTATCGTTTGGTATAGGTCGCTATATGGTACCACGAATAGTTTAGGAGTTATAAGCAACATACCTTTTACCTAATTTTCGCGATTTTTTTCACTTTACCAAAGTTTGTTGCCTAAGAACTTTTGAATGCTAGTATTTCAGAAAACGATCTATACCAAGTCTGAATTGTGGTTTTAATATCTATCGTTTGGTATAGGTCGCTATATGGTACCACGAATAGTATAGGAGTTATAAGCAACAAACTTTTTTTCCCTAATTTTCGCGATTTTTTTCACTTTACCAAAGTTTGTTGCTTAATAACTTTTTATTTCTAGTATTTCAGAAAAATATCTATATCAATTCTGAATTGTGGTTTTAATATCTATCGTTTGGTATAGGTCGCTATATGGTACCACGAATAGTTTAGGAGTTATAAGCAACAAACCTTTTACCTAATTTTCACGATTTTTTTCACTTTACCCAAGTTTGTTGCCTAATAACTTTTGAATGCTAGTATTTCAGAAAACGATCTATACCAATTCTGAATTGTGGTTTTAATATCTATCGTTTGGTATAGGTCGCTATATGGTACCACGAATAGTTTAAGAGTTATAAGCAACAAACCTTTTACCTAATTTTCGCGATTTTTTTCACTTTACCAAAGTTTGTTGCCTAATAACTTTTGAATGCTAGTATTTCAGAAAACGATCTATACCAATTCTGAATTGTGGTTTTAATATCTATCGTTTGGTATAGGTAGCTATATGGTACCACGAATAGTTTAGGAGTTATAAGCAACAAACCTTTTACCTAATTTTCGCGATTTTTTTCACTTTACAAAAGTTTGTTGCCTAATAACTTTTGAATGCTAGTATTTCAGAAAACGATCTATACCAATTCTGAATTGTGGTTTTAATATCTATCGTTTTGTATAGGTCGCTATATGGTACCACGAATAGTTTAGGATTTATAAGCAACAAACCTTTTACCTAATTTTCGCGATTTTTTTCTTTTTACCAAAGTTTGTTGCCTAATAACTTTTGAAAGCTAGTATTTCAGAAAACGATCTACACCAATTCTGAATTGTGGTTTTAATATCTATCGTTTGGTATAGGTCGCTATATGGTACCACGAATAGTTTAAGAGTTATAAGCAACAAACATTTTACCTAATTTTCGCGATTTTTTTCACTTTACCAAAGTTTGTTGCCTAATAACTTTTTATTGCTAGTATTTCAGAAAATTATCTATACCAATTCTGAATTGTGGTTTTAATATCTATCGTTTGGTATAGGTCGCTATATGGTACCACGAATAGTATAGGAGTTATAAGCAACAAACTTTTTTTTCCTAATTTTCGCGATTTTTTTCACTTTACCAAAGTTTGTTGCCTAAGAACTTTTGAATGCTAGTATTTCAGACAACGATCTATACCAAGTCTGAATTGTGGTTTTAATATCTATCGTTTGGTATAGGTCGCTATATGGTACCACGAATAGTATAGGAGTTATAAGCAACAAACTTTTTTTTCCTAATTTTCGCGATTTTTTTCACTTTACCAAAGTTTGTTGCTTAATAACTTTTTATTTCTAGTATTTCAGAAAAATATCTATATCAATTCTGAATTGTGGTTTTAATATCTATCGTTTGGTATAGGTCGCTATATGGTACCACGAATAGTTTAGGAGTTACAAGCAACAAACCTTTTACCTAATTTTCACGATTTTTTTTTACTTTACCCAAGTTTGTTGCCTAATAACTTTTGAATGCTAGTATTTCAGAAAACGATCTATAGCAATTCTGAATTGTGGTTTTAATATCTATCGTTTGGTATAGGTCGCTATATGGTACCACGAATAGTTTAGGAGTTATAAGCAACAAACCTTTTACCTAATTTTCGCGAGTTTTTTCACTTTACCAAAGTTTGTTGCTTAATAACTTTTTATTGCTAGTATTTCAGAAAATTATCTATACCAATTCTGAATTGTGGTTTTAATATCTATTGTTTGGTATAGGTCGCTATATGGTACCACGAATAGTTTAGGAGTTATAAGCAACAAACCTTTTACCTAATTTTCGCGATTTTTTTCACTTTACCAAAGTTAGTTGCCTAATAACTTTTGAATGCTAGTATTTCAGAAAACGATCTATACCAATTCTGAATTGTGGTTTTAATATCTATCGTTTTGTATAGGTCGCTATATGGTACACGAATAGTTTAGGATTTATAAGCAACAAACCTTTTACCTAATTTTCGCGATTTTTTCACTTTACCAAAGTTTGTTGCCTAATAACTTTTGAATGCTAGTATTTCAGAAAACGATCTATACCAATTCTGAATTGTTTTTTTAATATCTATCGTTTGGTATAGGTAGCTATATGATACCACGAATAGTTTAGGAGTTATAAGCAACAAACCTTTTACCTAATTTTCGCGATTTTTTTCACTTTACAAAACTTTGTTGCCTAATAACTTTTGAATGCTAGTATTTCAGAAAACGATCTATACCAATTCTGAATTGTGGTTTTAATATCTATCGTTTGGTATTTGTCGCTATATGGTACCACGAATAGTATAGGAGTTATAAGCAACAAACTTTTTTTTCCTAATTTTCGCGATTTTTTTCACTTTACCAAAGTTTGTTGCCTAAGAACTTTTGAATGCTAGTATTTCAGAAAACGATCTATACCAATTCTGAATTGTGGTTTTAATATCTATCGTTTGGTATTTGTCGCTATATGGTACCACGAATAGTTTAGGAGTTATAAGCAACATACCTTTTACCTAATTTTCGCGATTTTTTTCACTTTACCAAAGTTTGTTGCCTAAGAACTTTTGAATGCTAGTATTTCAGAAAACGATCTATACCAAGTCTGAATTGTGGTTTTAATATCTATCGTTTGGTATAGGTCGCTATGTGGTACCACGAATAGTATAGGAGTTATAAGCAACAAACTTTTTTTTCCTAATTTTCGCGATTTTTTTCACTTTACCAAAGTTTGTTGCTTAATAACTTTTTATTTCTAGTATTTCAGAAAATTATCTATACCAATTCTGAATTGTGGTTTTAATATCTATTGTTTGGTATAGGTAGCTATATGATACCACGAATAGTTTAGGAGTTATAAGCAACAAACCTTTTACCTAATTTTCGCGATTTTTTTCACTTTACAAAACTTTGTTGCCTAATAACTTTTGAATGCTAGTATTTCAGAAAACGATCTATACCAATTCTGAATTGTGGTTTTAATATCTATCGTTTGGTATTTGTCGCTATATGGTACCACGAATAGTTTAGGAGTTATAAGCAACAAACCTTTTACCTAATTTTCGCGATTTTTTTCACTTTACAAAACTTTGTTGCCTAATAACTTTTGAATGCTAGTATTTCAGAAAACGATCTATACCAATTCTGAATTGTGGTTTTAATATCTATCGTTTGGTATTTGTCGCTATATGGTACCACGAATAGTTTAGGAGTTATAAGCAACATACCTTTTACCTAATTTTCGCGATTTTTTTCACTTTACCAAAGTTTGTTGCCTAAGAACTTTTGAATGCTAGTATTTCAGAAAACGATCTATACCAAGTCTGAATTGTGGTTTTAATATCTATCGTTTGGTATAGGTCGCTATGTGGTACCACGAATAGTATAGGAGTTATAAGCAACAAACTTTTTTTTCCTAATTTTCGCGATTTTTTTCACTTTACCAAAGTTTGTTGCTTAATAACTTTTTATTTCTAGTATTTCAGAAAAATATCTATATCAATTCTGAATTGTGGTTTTAATATCTATCGTTTGGTATAGGTCGCTATATGGTACCACGAATAGTTTAGGAGTTATAAGCAACAAACCTTTTACCTAATTTTCGCGAGTTTTTTCACTTTACCAAAGTTTGTTGCTCAATAACTTTTTATTGCTAGTATTTCAGAAAATTATCTATACCAATTCTGAATTGTGGTTTTAATATCTATCGTTTGGTATAGGTCGCTATATGGTACCACGAATAGTTTAGGAGTTATAAGCAACATACCTTTTACCTAATTTTCGCGATTTTTTTCACTTTACCAAAGTTTGTTGCCTAAGAACTTTTGAATGCTAGTATTTCAGAAAACGATCTATACCAAGTCTGAATTGTGGTTTTAATATCTATCGTTTGGTATAGGTCGCTATATGGTACCACGAATAGTATAGGAGTTATAAGCAACAAACTTTTTTTTCCTAATTTTCGCGATTTTTTTCACTTTACCAAAGTTTGTTGCTTAATAACTTTTTATTTCTAGTATTTCAGAAAAATATCTATATCAATTCTGAATTGTGGTTTTAATATCTATCGTTTGGTATAGGTCGCTATATGGTACCACGAATAGTTTAGGAGTTATAAGCAACAAACCTTTTACCTAATTTTCACGATTTTTTTCACTTTACCCAAGTTTGTTGCCTAATAACTTTTGAATGCTAGTATTTCAGAAAACGATCTATACCAATTCTGAATTGTGGTTTTAATATCTATCGTTTGGTATAGGTCGCTATATGGTACCACGAATAGTTTAAGAGTTATAAGCAACAAACCTTTTACCTAATTTTCGCGATTTTTTTCACTTTACCAAAGTTTGTTGCCTAATAACTTTTGAATGCTAGTATTTCAGAAAACGATCTATACCAATTCTGAATTGTGGTTTTAATATCTATCGTTTGCAACAAGCAACAAACTTTTTTTCTCCTAATTTTCGCGATTTTCTTCACTTTACCAAAGTTTGTTGCCTAATAACTTTTGAATGCTAGTATTTCAGAAAACGATCTATACCAATTCTGAATTGTGGTTTTAATATCTATCGTTTGGTATAGGTAGCTATATGGTACCACGAATAGTTTAGGAGTTATAAGCAACAAACCTTTTACCTAATTTTCGCGATTTTTTTCACTTTACAAAAGTTTGTTGCCTAATAAATTTTGAATGCTAGTATTTCAGAAAACGATCTATACCAATTCTGAATTGTGGTTTTAATATCTATCGTTTTGTATAGGTCGCTATATGGTACCACGAATAGTTTAGGATTTATAAGCAACAAACCTTTTACCAAATTTTCGCGATTTTTTTCTTTTTACCAAAGTTTGTTGCCTAATAACTTTTGAATGCTAGTATTTCAGAAAACGATCTACACCAATTCTGAATTGTGGTTTTAATATCTATCGTTTGGTATAGGTCGCTATATGGTACCACGAATAGTTTAAGAGTTATAAGCAACAAACCTTTTACCTAATTTTCGCGATTTTTTTCACTTTACCAAAGTTTGTTGCCTAATAACTTTTGAATGCTAGTATTTCAGAAAACGATCTATACCAATTCTGAATTGTGGTTTTAATATCTATCGTTTGGTATAGGTCGCTATATGGTACCACGAATAGTTTAAGAGTTATAAGCAACAAACCTTTTACCAAATTTTCGCGATTTTTTTCACTTTACCAAAGTTTGTTGCCTAATAACTTTTGAATGCTAGTATTTCAGAAAACGATCTATACCAATTCTGAATTGTGGTTTTAATATCTATCGTTTGGTATAGGCCGCTATATGGTACCACGAATAGTTTAGGAGTTATAAGCAACAAACCTTTTACCTAATTTTCGCGAGTTTTTTCACTTTACCAAAGTTTGTTGCTTAATAACTTTTTATTGCTAGTATTTCAGAAAATTATCTATACCAATTCTGAATTGTGGTTTTAATATCTATCGTTTGGTATAGGTCGCTATATGGTACCACGAATAGTATAGGAGTTATAAGCAACAAACTTTTTTTTCCTAATTTTCGCGATTTTTTTCACTTTACCAAAGTTTGTTGCCTAAGAACTTTTGAATGCTAGTATTTCAGAAAACGATCTATACCAAGTCTGAATTGTGGTTTTAATATCTATCGTTTGGTATAGGTCGCTATATGGTACCACGAATAGTATAGGAGTTATAAGCAACAAACTTTTTTTCCTAATTTTCGCGATTTTTTTCACTTTACCAAAGTTTGTTGCTTAATAACTTTTTATTTCTAGTATTTCAGAAAAATATCTATATCAATTCTGAATTGTGGTTTTAATATCTATCGTTTGGTATAGGTCGCTATATGGTACCACGAATAGTTTAGGAGTTATAAGCAACAAACCTTTTACCTAATTTTCACGATTTTTTTCACTTTACCCAAGTTTGTTGCCTAATAACTTTTGAATGCTAGTATTTCAGAAAACGATCTATAGCAATTCTGAATTGTGGTTTTAATATCTATCGTTTGGTATAGGTCGCTATATGGTACCACGAATAGTTTAGGAGTTATAAGCAACAAACCTTTTACCTAATTTTCGCGAGTTTTTTCACTTTACCAAAGTTTGTTGCTCAATAACTTTTTATTGCTAGTATTTCAGAAAATTATCTATACCAATTCTGAATTGTGGTTTTAATATCTATCGTTTGGTATAGGTCGCTATATGGTACCACGAATAGTTTAGGAGTTATAAGCAACATACCTTTTACCTAATTTTCGCGATTTTTTTCACTTTACCAAAGTTTGTTGCCTAAGAACTTTTGAATGCTAGTATTTCAGAAAACGATCTATACCAAGTCTGAATTGTGGTTTTAATATCTATCGTTTGGTATAGGTCGCTATATGGTACCACGAATAGTATAGGAGTTATAAGCAACAAACTTTTTTTCCCTAATTTTCGCGATTTTTTTCACTTTACCAAAGTTTGTTGCTTAATAACTTTTTATTTCTAGTATTTCAGAAAAATATCTATATCAATTCTGAATTGTGGTTTTAATATCTATCGTTTGGTATAGGTCGCTATATGGTACCACGAATAGTTTAGGAGTTATAAGCAACAAACCTTTTACCTAATTTTCACGATTTTTTTCACTTTACCCAAGTTTGTTGCCTAATAACTTTTGAATGCTAGTATTTCAGAAAACGATCTATACCAATTCTGAATTGTGGTTTTAATATCTATCGTTTGGTATAGGTCGCTATATGGTACCACGAATAGTTTAAGAGTTATAAGCAACAAACCTTTTACCTAATTTTCGCGATTTTTTTCACTTTACCAAAGTTTGTTGCCTAATAACTTTTGAATGCTAGTATTTCAGAAAACGATCTATACCAATTCTGAATTGTGGTTTTAATATCTATCGTTTGGTATAGGTAGCTATATGGTACCACGAATAGTTTAGGAGTTATAAGCAACAAACCTTTTACCTAATTTTCGCGATTTTTTTCACTTTACAAAAGTTTGTTGCCTAATAACTTTTGAATGCTAGTATTTCAGAAAACGATCTATACCAATTCTGAATTGTGGTTTTAATATCTATCGTTTTGTATAGGTCGCTATATGGTACCACGAATAGTTTAGGATTTATAAGCAACAAACCTTTTACCTAATTTTCGCGATTTTTTTCTTTTTACCAAAGTTTGTTGCCTAATAACTTTTGAAAGCTAGTATTTCAGAAAACGATCTACACCAATTCTGAATTGTGGTTTTAATATCTATCGTTTGGTATAGGTCGCTATATGGTACCACGAATAGTTTAAGAGTTATAAGCAACAAACATTTTACCTAATTTTCGCGATTTTTTTCACTTTACCAAAGTTTGTTGCCTAATAACTTTTTATTGCTAGTATTTCAGAAAATTATCTATACCAATTCTGAATTGTGGTTTTAATATCTATCGTTTGGTATAGGTCGCTATATGGTACCACGAATAGTATAGGAGTTATAAGCAACAAACTTTTTTTTCCTAATTTTCGCGATTTTTTTCACTTTACCAAAGTTTGTTGCCTAAGAACTTTTGAATGCTAGTATTTCAGACAACGATCTATACCAAGTCTGAATTGTGGTTTTAATATCTATCGTTTGGTATAGGTCGCTATATGGTACCACGAATAGTATAGGAGTTATAAGCAACAAACTTTTTTTTCCTAATTTTCGCGATTTTTTTCACTTTACCAAAGTTTGTTGCTTAATAACTTTTTATTTCTAGTATTTCAGAAAAATATCTATATCAATTCTGAATTGTGGTTTTAATATCTATCGTTTGGTATAGGTCGCTATATGGTACCACGAATAGTTTAGGAGTTACAAGCAACAAACCTTTTACCTAATTTTCACGATTTTTTTTTACTTTACCCAAGTTTGTTGCCTAATAACTTTTGAATGCTAGTATTTCAGAAAACGATCTATAGCAATTCTGAATTGTGGTTTTAATATCTATCGTTTGGTATAGGTCGCTATATGGTACCACGAATAGTTTAGGAGTTATAAGCAACAAACCTTTTACCTAATTTTCGCGAGTTTTTTCACTTTACCAAAGTTTGTTGCTTAATAACTTTTTATTGCTAGTATTTCAGAAAATTATCTATACCAATTCTGAATTGTGGTTTTAATATCTATTGTTTGGTATAGGTCGCTATATGGTACCACGAATAGTTTAGGAGTTATAAGCAACAAACCTTTTACCTAATTTTCGCGATTTTTTTCACTTTACCAAAGTTAGTTGCCTAATAACTTTTGAATGCTAGTATTTCAGAAAACGATCTATACCAATTCTGAATTGTGGTTTTAATATCTATCGTTTTGTATAGGTCGCTATATGGTACACGAATAGTTTAGGATTTATAAGCAACAAACCTTTTACCTAATTTTCGCGATTTTTTCACTTTACCAAAGTTTGTTGCCTAATAACTTTTGAATGCTAGTATTTCAGAAAACGATCTATACCAATTCTGAATTGTTTTTTTAATATCTATCGTTTGGTATAGGTAGCTATATGATACCACGAATAGTTTAGGAGTTATAAGCAACAAACCTTTTACCTAATTTTCGCGATTTTTTTCACTTTACAAAACTTTGTTGCCTAATAACTTTTGAATGCTAGTATTTCAGAAAACGATCTATACCAATTCTGAATTGTGGTTTTAATATCTATCGTTTGGTATTTGTCGCTATATGGTACCACGAATAGTATAGGAGTTATAAGCAACAAACTTTTTTTTCCTAATTTTCGCGATTTTTTTCACTTTACCAAAGTTTGTTGCCTAAGAACTTTTGAATGCTAGTATTTCAGAAAACGATCTATACCAAGTCTGAATTGTGGTTTTAATATCTATCGTTTGGTATAGGTCGCTATATGGTACCACGAATAGTATAGGAGTTATAAGCAACAAACTTTTTTTTCCTAATTTTCGCGATTTTTTTCACTTTACCAAAGTTTGTTGCTTAATAACTTTTTGTTTCTAGTATTTCAGAAAAATATCTATATCAATTCTGAATTGTGGTTTTAATATCTATCGTTTGGTATAGGTCGCTATATGGTACCACGAATAGTATAGGAGTTATAAGCAACAAACTTTTTTTTCCTAATTTTCGCGATTTTTTTCACTTTACCAAAGTTTGTTGCCTAAGAACTTTTGAATGCTAGTATTTCAGAAAACGATCTATACCAAGTCTGAATTGTGGTTTTAATATCTATCGTTTGGTATAGGTCGCTATATGGTACCACGAATAGTATAGGAGTTATAAGCAACAAACTTTTTTTTCCTAATTTTCGCGATTTTTTTCACTTTACCAAAGTTTGTTGCTTAATAACTTTTTATTTCTAGTATTTCAGAAAAATATCTATATCAATTCTGAATTGTGGTTTTAATATCTATCGTTTGGTATAGGTCGCTATATGGTACCACGAATAGTTTAGGAGTTATAAGCAACAAACCTTTTACCTAATTTTCACGATTTTTTTCACTTTACCCAAGTTTGTTGCCTAATAACTTTTGAATGCTAGTATTTCAGAAAACGATCTATACCAATTCTGAATTGTGGTTTTAATATCTATCGTTTGGTATAGGTCGCTATATGGTACCACGAATAGTTTAAGAGTTATAAGCAACAAACCTTTTACCTAATTTTCGCGATTTTTTTCACTTTACCAAAGTTTGTTGCTTAATAACTTTTTATTGCTAGTATTTCAGAAAATTATATATACCAATTCTGAATTGTGGTTTTACATTCCATATGACTTGTACGCGCAATGTAAACACGCTTTTAATAAGTTTTTCCTTCTGAGTGTTTACGGAGTTGCCAAACCAAATTTAATTTAGTTAATTTTGAGCTTTTTGTTGTAATTTTTTAGCAAATTAAGAGAGATCATGGCTTTATGATTGGCAAATATTCTTAACTGTTTTTAACTATCTTAGACTCAAAAATGTAGAAGAAAAATACATTCTCTAAATACCCATTGGATCTACTTCAAAATTTGTTTTTTTTTTTTCGAAAAATCATTATTTTGAGATATATGTATATATCTCCGATACAGTGCAGAATCTGGACGTAGCAATTATATTGCTAGTTTTACGCTTCAATTTATAAAACCTTTTTGTTACAGTTTGTGAAAGGCAGTTAACAGAGATGTGGGACGTATTTAACTGACGAATTTATCTTCACACCCTTGTAGATACTTCAGATTGTATATAGGACCCGTTTCGTTTTTTTATCTCATAAAGTAAAGCAATATTGCCGTTGTAAAAAAAGAAAGAAAGATAAAAATAACAAACACAACTATGTTGTTGTATTAAAACTGGTTTTTTGTTTAAATTTATACACACTGTACATTTTTTGTTGATTGCGATCTTAAAAAAATTCACGTCCGCTGATCATTTAACTTAAAAAGTTCTTGTCTGTATTATCATTAGTGGAATTCACGGTTTGCTATTGTAGACCTTTGCTAAATTTAAAATTACCTATGTATTTTGTTGTTGTTTATCATTATTTATCAAACCTACAAGATGTAAAAGCTCTACAAAGCAAAGAGTGAATTCCGCTATTGTTTATAAATATAATAGTAAAAAATTGCTTAAATTACAGTGTCTTATGATGTTTTCAGTATTCAAATTAACGCTGTATTAAGAGTTAATAAATTAATTATTTAGGCTTATGTTCTTAATTATAAAGAGGTAACGAAAAATTAGATACCAGCAAAGCAGAATGCATTTTCTAGACAGCTACGTTGGTCATCAGTACTCTTCGTATCAATCTACCCGGTAGCTTTAATTGTTATTAATTTTCTATTTAAACAAACTTATCAAAGAAATAGAATATGCGAAATTTTAATTTTACATTATATTTCATAAAATAACTAATTGTTGTTAATTTCTAACAAAAGGTTAGCTAATAGCAAACCAGATATATGTATACCATTTTCAAATAAAAGAAGAGAAGAGAATAAAAATAAAGAAAAATGTTTACTTGGTAGTATAATATAAAAAGAAAATAGAGTTTACAAGTGTAAACCAATTTCAAAAAAGCTCTATCTTATATGAAATATAATGTAAAATTAAAATTTCTCATATTCTATTTCTTTGATAAGTTTGGTTAAATAGAAAATTAATAACAATTGAAGCTACCGGGTAGATTGATACGAAGAGTACTGATGACGGACGTAGCTGTCTAGAAAATGCATTCTGCTTTGCTGGTATCTAATTTTTCGTTATCTCTTTATAATTAAGAACTTAAGCCTAAATAATTAATTTATTAATTCAAAAATAGTTCAAATAAAAATTCATATAAGCTGTATTAAGAGTTTATTTAAAAAATTATATGCCTAACGAAATATCGTTTGAATTATCTATATTAGATTGACCTGTTAGCGGCTGCGAGATGTAATATGTTCTCCCATGTATTGGTTTCTTATATGTTAGAACTCAAACAATTTGCGCAGAAGACAAATACTACATTTGAGGCAATTTCAATGGCTTTGAAACAAAACCCAAAATATGATTTTTGTATACTAAAGGAACTAACACAGAATGAAGGAATTCCTGGAAATGTTAATGTAAATGAGCCGTCAGCATTTGACAAAGACCAATCGTTATTTTTTGCCGTAAGTTTGTTTTTTATACAAATAATTAATAAGATTTTTTTATGTTAAAGTTAAATATGATTTCAGGAAGATTATATGGATAATAATGAATCAAATGAAAGCAAAAATCAGTCAAAAGAATTATCTACTGAATTTCCAGATAATAAATTAATTAAAATATGCAGTAATTCGGATAATATTATGGATTTGTACGATAAAAATCAATCCATTGAGGAAGAAAATAAGAATAGTGGGGTTGTTAATGACAGATCTTCTAACTTGCTTTCAAATATATTAAATACAAAACTAACAACAGTATTACCAACTCACTCTTATAACGAACAAATTACGGAAATTGGAAGCAAAAATTATACTTTGGGATCATTGCAAGTTGACAGAAACGAAGAAAAAAACTTAAAAACAAATTCATGGTTAGAACTTTTTGCTGATCTAGATCCTCTAGCAAATCTTGAAGCATTCGATTTAAAAATAAGTGGAGATTTCAAAAACTTCCAACAAACATAAATTGTTTAATCTTTACTATATCAAGTAATCTACTCGTATTTATACCATAATCATACATAGACTAATTTTAATGAAATAAATTTTTAGCTTTATAAAGCAGTTCATAAACCATGTAACTAAGTTTAATAGTGTATCATTGGAATAAATTTACTTAAATTAATTGTAGGTGGAATAAGCAAGCTTCTCTGACTACTCGCTAATTTCGTTAATCAGAAGCCATATTCTATAATTCTCGTAGTTAAAGCTAAATTTTGATCGCTAAAAATAAATGACATGTACAACATAAAAATGGCGTGTATTCTAACTTAATTAAAAATGTTTATCTTTAAATATAATTTTTTATATCTTGCTTTTAATAACTAAGCGCTTTTATTATAGGAAATTTAGATTTTTAGCGATGTAAATTTAAAAATAGATAAATATTGAAAACTGCTAGAGCTCATTATAATTAAGCGGATTGATTATTTTTGCATCACCAGGATCTGCAACCCGACCTATACCCTCGCATAGGAATACAGAATTCGAGATTTGTATGCTGCTCCACCAAGTTATTTTTGATTTAAACTTTTTTGGTATAATGAACAATAAAACCTAAACGGCGTCCTCAGCAAACTGGTACTCCCAGCACGAATAGATTACAAAGAAATATGTAACCAGGAAATTTTCAAAGTGTTTTCAAGATTACAAAAGTACGATTTATTTACTTTTACTTAAAAAAATTACTTTATACATAAAAACTAAACTTAAAATAAAAGCGAGTGTCAACGGTATGGCTCAAAGAAAAAAAAAACATAATATTATGCTAATTACCCATAACATTATATAATGAAAATGCAAGTTATTTGTTGAGGAAAAGTTAGTTCCTATACGATTTTTAGTGGTTCCTTAGGTCAGATCATCAGGAAACCTTTCACCTGATTTAAGAAAAGCCACAAATTTTCTATAAATAATAAAATCCTAAAAACAATGAGAATTATGTTAATATAAGCATATTACAGCATATTAACGCTTTAACAAAACACTGAAGAGACTAACATACTAAACTACTATACATTACCCATTGCTTGCTAAACTCAGACGCTTTTTCATATAACTTCCGCAATTTTATATTTTTACACTCGTATTAAAATTTAATTAGGAAATAAGTTATTTCAGAATTCAGAAAAATACACTCACTGAATAAAAATCTCGTGCATAAATGTAAACAAACATACCTCAATCCAACCAACACATTATTATTTTTACGTCTTTAAATTTTGTACGGTGCCAAACACAATCATGAATGTGTTTTATTTTAATATTTGGTTTCGTACACGAACATGAGTAGTTCACGTATTGTTCAATCGAGGTTCAGGTTCGAGTGTACCTGTGCTTTAAAGTTGGATTCACCCATTTTTTCCGGACAACATTTTTTATATGTAAATAGTTTGATAATTCTCTCAGAGAGTGAGAGAAGTGATTTTTACCAGAAAACTCTCAGCGTGATTTGGTTTAATTTTAGTCTGGACAAAATTGAAATGAGTTGCCACTACAATGTTTTTTCAAAAAAACTGACTTGCCATTATATAGTGTTTGAATAGTATGAAATTGTGGCATTTGTTTTGTTTGTGTTGATTATCAATAAAAAATTATTTTGTTAAAATAAAGTTCAAGTTTAAAATGGAAATAAAAGAGCCCCGGAAGAGAAGGCATGTACGACATGAGGAATATCTCACATAAAAGTAATCATGCAAAGTAAAGCATTTAGACAACAATAGCTAATACCACTGGAATTAAAAAGTAATCAAGCGTAGTGGGGTCCATGCGATGAAAATTAAGTGCTTCTCAGGAACCAATGCCTGAAAGTAGCCCATTGCTTTTATTTGCTTTAATATTTCTTTTACTGCAATTCTATTTTGCAGTTTTTATTTTAACAGCCATTAGTAGAAGCATTTTTCTTTTATAATCCATGTTTTAATAAGGAAAATATTAAAATAACAAAAAAAAAAAATATGTGATTTCACATCAAGATTTTAGTTTTAATCACTTGCTGTTTTGTTGCCACGTTGTAAAATTAATATAACTTGTTTACTTATTTGTCCGGACAAATTTTTCGTACAAAAATTTTAGCCCCGATTATCGTTCACAACATTAATTATTTTAGTGTTGTCTATTTGAAATTTCGATTACGATTTACAACACTAATCTTCTTCTTCTTCTTAATTATGCCGTTCAACCTAGAACGGCAGTATGATGAAAAAAAGGCTTCTGGAGACAATAAGTCTATAATGAAGCCTTTACTTAATTGATGCTATATTTATTTATATTTTATAGTTTTTCGTTAGTTTGTAAAATTTTCTTTTTTTTTTCTTTTAAATTAGTTTATATGTATTTTATTTATTATTTTCATTATATATTTTAAGTTTCTTTTCATTTATTAATTTTCCTTGTAATATTGAGGTTATATACGATAACCAGAACGATTGCACATGGCTGATTAATGCAACCACCAATTAACTGTACTAAAGTACAGCTAATCGTGGAAGCCAATCACCCAGTGCGAGAGTGAGACGTAAACCACTCGAAGCCTAGCAACAAGAACGGCTTGATTGACTTTAAACGATAACGACAATGACGCGTGTACGTGTTCCTCCACCCTGAGCTACTTTACAGCGATTATCGTTTACAACATGTGTTTCTATGTGTTGTTACGCACATCAAAATCTTACAACTGCTTATTAGCTGTTGTCTTATTGTCGCGACAAGTTGAAAAATTACAATTTAGAAAGATTTGTAAGTTTTTATATTTTTTCTTAATTTTTGCCAGGCGTTTATAACCACAACTTAAAATATTTCTTAAAAAAAAAAACAAATTAAAAGCAGATGCAAAAGCGTTACAGTTTTAGAATCGGCGGAATGGCAGAACCACAGGTAACTAACCAGATTACCCACTTGTGACGTTTAAAAAAGTACATTATCATTTCTACTTGCAGCTTTCGATAAAGTGAATAAAAAAATAACAAAAAATGTTTAAAACAATGAGTAAGAAGTACCAGCTATATGTTGCCATTACTAACATTTGTTTTCACTTAAGTAAACAAAAATTGGAAACAAAATTTTAACAAAAATTATATTTTCTTAAGAATATTTAAAATAAACTGGTACAATAATTTCGTTAAAAGTTATTAAAATATATTACGGTTGTTGCAAAGCGCAGTAAAAAGTTACAAAAATAAAACATGATCATAAAGTTGGAAAAAAATGTGCAATAAAAGTTTTTTAAGTGGCATTTGTTCAAAAAGTCTCAATGTTAAAGAGTATTCAAGGAAACTTTGGACACAAATGCAGTTGGAAGCGGATGAGTCCCGTCTAAATTATTTGATTCCTTATGGTAAACAATTTTATACATGTATGTATGTGACTTCATAAGTGCAATATACATAGATGCTTATGTGCATTACATGAATAGTTCTCCGGCGAAGTGCACGTTAGCAACCAGAACACAAGGAAATGTTCTTGTACGACCGCCTCAACAGCAATAAATAAACGTTTATTTCTCGATAAAGAAAATAAGGTAAGCAAATCAATCTGAATATACTGTTATATATACGGAAAATAAATTGCATTTTAATTTTAGGTAAATTGTGCCACTAGTTCTGCGGTATTGCCATCATTTGTATTGCCTGACCCTTGTTTTGGCTGATCTATAATCAGTCCACGTTTGCGATATTCATCTTGAACATGTTTCTTTTTTTAACTTCTTAACTCCTTGTTGGTCACGTTGTTTCTTATTGATCCTGAAGACCCGAAATCCAAATCATAACTGATTTTTAGTATGTGTTCCATAAGTCGTATTCTTGCGTGTAGTGGTGATAATCCAAATTCATATGCATCAGTATTATCTAATCATTTTGCTGGGACTTGGTTTAATTGGGTTGATGTTGCTTGGCATATAATGCAGCTGGATGCAGCCTTCGTGTTAGTCAAAGCCTGACCCACTTTTCCATCTATCATTGTCAGGACTAACTGGTAGCTTACTTCAATTTGCTGCCCATCTAACTGTAATTGTAATGGCTGTAGTGCTGTAATTTGGGCCTTGATATCACTAATTTCTTTAATAATAACATCATTTGTTTCTTTTTTGAATTGAAATTTGATTGGCCTGCAGTATTTCGTAGAAGATGGTGTCTCATTTTTCCAAATATCCATTGTTTGCGTTGTACTAGTCGAAGGCTCTGAATCTTCCAAAATCTTTTTCAATCGCAATGGTACAAATGATACCATGAACATATCTGAGTCAGAAATATTTTCACATACAACTTGTTTATATTGTTTTTGTCCCGAAGAACCATCCGTCCCCATTTACAAAAAAAGAATTAACTTTGTGTTTCCGTATTTCTTCAACTCATTTCCTGTTATTGATTGCAGCAAGCGTGCGGCTGTGTGATCAAGTAGAGATTGTAGTTGTACCTGTGCCGAAATTGGTGTGATTGTAATAGTGTCCTTTGATGGCAAACAGTCCATTTTAGCAGCGGTTATGTGATGATATGCTGGATATATATTTGAGCCTTTTTCAATCGCACGCTGTCTGAGTTTAATATGTTGCTGTTTTGTTAATTTCAAATCCAGAAATAATGCTAATGCCTCCTCATTTGTGTACTGTATTGCATCATTCGGAGTTGGTATACTTTTAAGAATCCGTTTTGTTCTCGGTGGACTAGCTTTAACAACTTTTTCAATGATATCCACTTTTGTAAATTGGTTCTGTGATCGTAATTGATGTAGGAAAGATTCTTTTATATTTGTAGAACCAAAGGCATAGTTAATATCTTTAAGCTTCCGCCTCTTAGATCTATCGCTGCAATTGTCCACTAATGATTTGCGTGGTCTTCCAGCCTTGCTGTTTCTGCAGCGACAGTAAGTTGACCTTCTAACCACTTTGCACTTTTTATATAAAATTTTTGTTTACTGTACATAACTTCTTTGTAGCGTTTTTTTAGTGCTTTGACGAAATTATATAATTGCTTTTGCATTTCTGTGCTACACGAATTTAAGTTTAATTTTATTTTAACGTAACTAAGAACATCTTCCTGATTTTTGTTTCTAAAATACACTTCGGCCAGTTCTTTATAACTGAAGCTCTCCATTTGCTTTTGAATATTTTTATTTGCGTTTGTTACGTTTTATCCGTACACTTAAAGGATTAAGTTATTACTGAGTAATCCCTTAACGAATCCGTACTTTTATAAATTTTTAGATACATGTTCTTCACACACTGATCTTTAATTTCATAGCAGGTAGCGCTTAAATTGAACAAAACTGCACTCATGCGTCAATATAGTGTTGTTTTTTAACTTTAGTGGTTTAATGTCGCAATTATTGTTATAAAATTGTTTATGACTTTGGTTGACCCTAACATTTGATAACAGGTAAATTTAGAAAGAGATCATATGCTTCCTGTAGAGCCCATTGTGATAATTTTATTACTTATTTTTTGCTGATCAAAACAAAGCCATTAAACCCTTTCGAAGGTATTATATTTATTTTTTTAGTTATACGTAGCCTAAACTAAAAAAAATAAACTTTTAGGCAAAAAAGTGAAAATTTAATACAACATTGTATATGAATTTTTTCGAGTAATTTCATTAAAATGAAAAAAGTGTTCTACAGGCGGCTCGTGGCGGGTGCAAAAGTATATACATATAGCCTTAAAGAGGACACTTTCACCTTTCTCGTGGTTGTATACGTTTTTTGTTCCCCTTTGTTCCCTAGAAGTTCTATTCCACTAAAGTTTAAATTTGATGAAAATATAGTAGTTTCATAAATATTTCATAACGCCCCTAATATTAAACGCTAGAGCTGTGTCTACTTACAACAACTAAAGACAATAATCCTACCAACATTATAAAAAAAACCGCAGACCATTATCGATGATAGCTTGCGAGTAGTAACCATTTAATTTTAATAAAAAACCAAAGAAAAACACCTTTTTCTGAAATTAAAAAAAGGTGAGTTTGACAGCATGCCACGCCCACAATTATCAATATTTTAACATAATTTTTTGGCTACCTTAATTTGGCTATATTAACTACAAAATGACGTAAAAATTTTAAAAACCGGTGACAAAAAAAATTTACTTTTGGCTAACGAAAAACTATTTTCAGCCACTGTGCTTCGTATCGTTTGTGAAAAAGGCAGGAGCGAAAATGCCAAGGGATTGGTTCACGTTGCATTCGTATCAACTTATTTTGTGGTATCAACATTCGGTCAATACGAAAGCTTGCTCCACCATGTAATCATTAATATTAAATGCTGCTGCACTAAATTACATAAAAATACATATTTTTAGTTTAATTGAATTTGAATAGAAAATTTATTTTCAGTTTTTATATTTAGTTCTGGATTTTAAGTAAACTTTTTAAATAAAGTAAGTTATGTATTTTTATTTTCTGGTCTTATTAATGTTTTGTTTCTAATTTCAAGTAACGTTAACAGCAGAAAATGGCGAACGTAATACATAATAGTTTGCAGTTGTTGGAGATATTTGTAGCATCTTTTTCAATTTATTAGTATAAGTAGATAGTTAAGGAAGAAGATTACAATGAAAAGATACATGTCATCGTTTCCAGCACCAGTTTTTTTTTTAAGGGAATGTCACCAATAGGTAATTTGGTTGGATTTAAATACGACTGAAATTAGAAAAAACAAGTTACAAACATATATTAAAAAACTAAAAGGAAACCTGTAACATATTTATTTACCTTGAGATTTTAGTCAGCATTAACAAAACAGACCTGCCAACACATGGTAATTATCTATCCAATGTAAGAACCTGCATAAATAATAAATAAGACATATTTTAATCCAGAAAGACGATATTTTTGTAACATCTCATTTAACATAAATCAAAGTAAATAATTCCAATTGTCTCTAATTCACTTTAAAATATAACAAATGTATTATGTGCACTTGGTTGGATTTTTCGGGAACTGAAGAAATTTCTCTCCTTTTGGACAGCCCATTATGCATCGGCGACTCCTGAAATAGCAAAATAATTTAATTAAAAACAAATTAATTTGAAAAGAAAACCTTTGTTATACTTAAATTTTTTCCTGTTGGATTCCTGTTGTTTTTTTTTTCTTTTGTTTGTTTCCTTTTATTAATTTGGCTGACTTCGGATGATATTTGTTCAAATTTTATTTTTGCCACAAATTATTTTAAAGCTATTTATAAAACAATTAATTTTACACATTAATCAAATTTTATTAAAATTTTCCACCAGTTTCACAACTTATTTTGTAAACAATAAAATGTCAAATTGCAGCTATAACGAGAAAGAGATAGTAATATAAGAAAATCATTAACTCTTGCTATCCCTTTCCAACGATAGCTGTGATCTGGTAACACTCCAATTTTCGTGTCTTACCTGGTCTGCTTTGTGGGCAGAACATCGGGTTGATGGTTTTAAGAAATTGTTTAGCAGCAAAAACAAAAAGCTATCCTTGTTTATACGAAAAATTTCATACAAATGTAAAAATAGTATGTATGTACATATATATTATGTATATTGTACATATGTATATACATATATTGTAATTAGGACTTCATTTCAAAAAAAAAAAAAATACTGTTTGGTAGTTCCAATGGGTTGGAATTGTCACGAATTATTTTCCGGATACGCACAGTGTGTAGTTTTGCTGGTCTCATCATAATAAACAACTATTTAATATTAACGTCCGTGAGCATGATTATTATAATAATTAATTATAAATGTTATAATTATTAATATAAATATTAAATTTTCAAACGAAATAAAATTTTTTATTTTCATATCAACAGTTTGTACTACACAGAAATGTTTTTTAATGGAAAACAAGTACTAACATATACCTCAACATTTGGATGTTGTGAATCATAATCGAAAAACAAAATTAAGTTGTCTTGTAGCCAAGACAACACAACTTTTCTGTGTTGTAAACGATAATCGGGCCCTTTGTCCGGATAAAATGGGTGAATCCAGCTTAAGTGCGTGTACGGCACAAAAGTACATAAACGATAGTGTATCTATATTTAAAGTTCGTGTACGTCTAAAAATTAATTATGTGTTGGTTTCTTTTGAACAGTACACTTTGTGTATATTGTGTGTATTTTCTGAACCTTGTATTATTTACATGGTGCCATAACTAGTAGTGGGATTATGTATAATCGGTAAAAAATAAATAAAATAAAGCATAAATAACAAAACAAACCAATAGATTGTGTTGCCGCCACTGGCAAAACCGCGAATAATCAACCGTGTTTTTTATATATAAATAATAGTAGACGCCACTTGCGCAGCTTAGTTCGCGCCAAATATTTTGACAGAATTCTATATAGTTTGGCTCGGCGATGTGTCCATTTTTTAAATTTATTTCAATAAAATATGCCGCAAGCCCATAGGGCCTAATTGGCTAGACTAAGATATAAAAATTTGATTTATACTAATTATAACAATTTAATGATACCTTATAGCAAGAACAGTTTAACAAAATAATTGTAAACATGAACATAATATATTATAACTATAGTTAATGTAAATTAAACAAAACAAAATCATCAAAATCTTGAAAATTTGTTAAAAATATGCGTTTAAATGTTGAAACTTTATTAGAAAATCTCCTCTCCTGATAGGTTATTATATTATTCCATAAACGAGCAATATTATCACCAAACGACCTGTCCATTACCAAGAAAGAATGCATAGGACAAATCAAAGAGTGTGTTGTATTGGATATTGAGAAATTGAATTTATTCCGTAAGTAACTTGGTGCACCATATTTAATAATTTTATAAAAAAATATAATTTGCCTAAAACGAACGTTCTGATAAAAACTACATCCTAAAAGATCATAATAATGTGAAATATGGTCATTAATATGAAGTCTATAAATGTAACGTATAATTTTATTAAAGCATACATACCTTCAACCTGTTTATATTCATGAGAGATTTACCAGAGTAAACTTCAATTCCATATATTAGTAATGGCAGGCATAATGACAAGGCATTGACAGAGGCAAATAATAAGCAAAACTATGCAATTTTCGCAACGTCCAGGAGATGCGTGATATTACAGAGTTAATCTGCAAGTCAAAGGTTAATTTATCATCTAAAATAATACCAAGGGTCTTATAATGATTAACAATTTGTAACGATTCGTCTCCAAGCATAATAGTAATGTTAATAGGATGTTTAGAAAACACCATTAGTTTGCACTTCGAGGGATTTAATTTAAGAAAATTGCAAATAGTTGTATGTCATCTGCATAGGTGTAGCTTCTTAATATATTCAACTCATTAAACATGTCATTCACGTACAAAAGAAACAGTAAAGGGCCTGAAACAGAACCTTGCGGTACTCCACGACTTGTTGAGATCATACAGGAGGTCTCCTGTTGCACCTGAACATACTGAGTGCGTTCAGATAAAAAAGAGTAAATAAGTTTACAAGCACTTAGATTAAATTTAAATATACGAGAAAGCTTCTCAATCAATATAGAATGAACTATAGAGTCGAATGCTTTACAATAGTCTAGAAAAATTAAAATACTAACCTAATCCTTGTCCATATTCCCCCTAATAGATTCAGTGATATCCAATAATACGCCTGATGTACTATGTCCTTTTTTAAATCCCGACTGATATGGATTAATATCATTAGCACTATTTAAATGAGATAGCATCTGTTTCCTAATAATTATCTCGAAGATCTTTGAACATACAGACAAAATGCTAATAGGACGAAAATCGGAGCAATTTCTGGGTGATTTTATCTTAGGATTAGGCACAATTCTACCAACGTTCCAAATGCTGGGAACAGTAGACGTAGTTATAACTATATTAATAATAAAAGTCAAATGACGAAGAACAGGCCATATAATAAACTTCAAAAATCTTATATGTATAAAATCGGCTCCCACTGCCTGAGATCTAATACAAAAGACTGCATCCAACACGTCATTCTCATTAACATTATCAAAATTAAAGCCATCAGACAATGAAGTAAAAGTTACACCACGATCTGCTGTACCAGTGCTAGTGAAGAATTCATTGAATTCATCTAAGAGTACTGGAAACGTAGTGGTTCCAGGAGACTTAAGCAACCCAACAGATTTTAATTTTCTCCATAACTGTTGCTGATCACATAAAGAAAAAAAATCTTAAACAAGACTTTCTACGCATCCTTCGGATAGTACTTTTCAATTTGTTCCTAGCTCTACAAAAAGTTCTGTAGTTCGTATCACTATTATTTTCCCTATAGGCTCTATACGCCAAATTTCTCAACCTCTTAGCCCTACGAATGCAATCATCATTTAACCAATCATTAGCTTCACGCCTTGTAATTGTGCGTAGAGGAACATTATTTTCAAACAAACGAAGCAAATTATAATTAAAACATTCAACACTGTCATTCACATTCAAATTATCATAAATACCCGAGAAGTCCATTGAATAAATTTGAGAAATACAATCTTCGTAATTAAGTTGCCTAACGTCTCTAAACATAAATGTATCTGAAGAGAAGGTTAGAGCTACGTTGTATGATAGAAAAATCGCCGCATGGTACGAATTGAGAGCAGGTATTATCAACTGACTAGTGACTAGTTCTATATCGGAAACAAGATAGTATTCGATGAGCGAAGATGAACGGTATTGGGAAGAATAGTGTGTCGGTAAAGAGTTATGAACCGCAGACAAAGATAAACGATCACAACTTTCCCTAACATAAGAACCACTAAGGAAAAGATTAATATTAAAATCCCCCATCACTATTACATTACTATATCTAGAACAGAAATTATCAATAACTTCTTTACGACAATCAAAATGCCCGCAAGGAAGGTAAACCACACCAACTACTGTATCGTCATTTAAGAAAACCTCTACAAACAGCGATTCAACATTTACATTGTACTGATCTTCGAAGACCATACCAGTTTTGAAATAGTCGCGCACATACAAACAAACACCGCCACCCCTGTAACCAATCCTATCTTTTCTAAAAAGATTATAGCCAGAAATACAAACCCCAGAATCATAAATGAAGTCCTTGAACCACGTTTCAGTTACACCAAATACGTCCACCAAACAACCTTCCATTAAGCTTCTAACCTCATCAAACTTTGTACTATTCTCCCTTGGTACTAGACTCTGAGCGTTAAAGTGAAATATATTTAAATTCGCCAAGTTAACTACAGAATTAATGTTGTTACTGTCCGAGACTATTTCACCTAAATTTTCAACCGAATCCATTAGAAATTAAAAATAAGTTTTGTGTGCAAACAATAGTTACCCCTATGAATAAAAATATAAAAGTTTTTATATTAGGGCAGGGAAAATGCCATGAAAAAACCAATAAATGTACGATAAGATAAATTATAAATACGATTCTCATATAACAATTTGATTTAGTGAATTCAATAAAAGTATTGGATTATTTATGGTGAAGTTACCAAGTTACGCAGCGAAGAAAATCATATCTCCAAAATTAAAATATATTGACTAAATTATCTTGAAACTCTACGTCTTTGGAAACACGAATCACTCACACCCAACCACAATCAATCAACCATAAAAAATCCAACACATAAGTATAGAGGAATCAGAAGACAATATATCATTATTTTTAGTAAATAGGAATTGAAAGATACGAAAGTAACAAAATTACTTATTATATAAATAAATATATGCATGAATATATCATTATTCAACATTTCTACTTCTTTTCATTGTTTCTATTAACTTTTATTATAATTTCCATACAATAAATTCCAAAAATCACCCTAACAAGCTTAAAATTCTCAGTATTTCAGTATACATATAATTAACTATGTGATTTTTATTTTGAATTTAATTAAGAATCGAAATACAAATTTTGGGTAATAAAATATCCATATGTAAAGCATGATTTAAGAAAAAATGCGAGAAAAAAGTACATAATAAATTGGTAAAGGTAAAAAAAATAAAAAAAAAATAAGTTTGTTAACTCCCACCAAACCAAATGTTTCGATTTTTTCTGAAGTCAGACTTGTCGTAAGGAATTCGTTAAGACATTTCGGTAGTTTGTCGGAAATCAGACTTGCCGTAACGAATTCGGTAAGACATTTCGGTAGTTTGTCTGAAAATTCAAAAAATAACGAATTTGGTAAGACATTTCGGTTGTTTGTCTGAACAAATAAAAAAAATATGTATATAAAACTTTGATTTATGTGTAAGAAAATAAAAGTCGAATTTGTATTAAAGAAAAAGAATAATAGTAAATGCGAACAAATTTCATAAATATAACCAAGATGGATAATTGAATTGATTACGGTAAAGTATTGCCTTCAAGACCAAATTATTAACTAATCGTAATATTCACTTAACTTTCAGAGAACGAAGTTCTAGCTTATACTGAGGTACTGACAGAAAACATGTCGTTGCGATTTTGTACCTACATGTCGTTGCGATTTCGTACCTATATTTCGTTACGATTTCGTAACTATATATCGTAACGAATTCGTTACTACATATCGTTGCGAAGTCGTGTCAACCCCTTCATATAAAAATCGTTACGATTTCGGTAATATTTCGGTTCCGAAATCGGAAGATTTTTTCGAACAGTCGTTACGAATTCTTTACGAAATCGGAACATTTGGTTTGGTGGGCTATTACCTATCAATATGCATATGTATGTCTGCTAATTAATAAGGCTATTATTTGGGCCCCTACCCAATAGCTACAAAGAACTCAAATACATACTCTACACAAATTTCGAAATATTCTGAAGTAAAAAAAGGAAAAACTGCAAATATATTTTTACAAAAATAATATGAACAAAGTTATCAAAAAATATTTCAAAGCCCGTACAGAATACGCGTTCACTTGCCTGAAACTAGCAGAGGATTAAAGATTCATCGATAAACAAACATACATATATAATCTTCCAATAATACTTTCAATAGTTAAAAACACAAAGTGGGAAAAAATATGATACTCTAAAACACCCCTTCACTATTTAGACAGCCATCCAGTAAATTTGCGTACTGCCGAATATCCAACATAGCATTCTTCCCATCAAGCATCGCAATACTCGCTTTTGGATTGTCCATATTTATGATGCGAAATTTTTTAATTTTCTTCTCTGATAAAAGTTTACGAGAGAGATAATGCAATTTACTCGAGGCTGGTGAGAAATTGTCATTGAGATATATTCTGGATTCAATAATACCACCAAAGACTTTATTTAATTGTAAAGGCTGCATTTTGAAATAGTTTTTCATAATGGCATCTCGCAATTGAACTGAATTGAATTTGATAATGAAATATTTTTTAGCTTTAATATAGCAACAATGGTAAATATCTGTAAAGGAAATATCAACTCCAACATATTTAGCAATTTTTATCATATCTTCACGAATATTCTCTTTAGAGCAGGTCAAGCCACTGACCAAAATGTCGGACCTGTTTAAGCGTCTCTCCAGAATGTTATTTTTATATTGAAGTTTGTTGTACTTAATATCATTAGCTTTATCATTTTCTTTGACCATGGAGTAACAATTAGCCACATCTGTTTTAACCATTCGACGTTCAATGTCATTCCTTGTGTCTTCAATCTTAGTTATTTCTTCCAATTATACAGCTTTTACACAAATAGTTATCAATCTTCTTCCGAATGGAATTAAACCTCTCATCCCACATTTACTGCATCCAACACTATATTGACTTTTATTGATGTTTAAATGACAAACAGGACACTGTGATGTATCTTTTTGAGGCATAGTAAAGCAATTTTAAATTTGTAAAATTATTATTTGAGACCAAAATTTTTTGTTTCAGGTTATAAATCAGAATTAATTTAACGGGTTCTTTGATCATAAAGTAATTTATAGGTTATGTTTTACTGTTTTCGCATTATTTTTCTTTAACGCTTCTTCTTTCTGCCTTTTTGTGTATGTATGTGTTTAAAAAGCGGTAAATTTCTTTGAAAAAAAAAACTTGTTTAATTTTATTCTTGAAGTTACGTAATATTTGATGAAATTGATAATATTCTTAAAACACTTTTTAAGATAAATGCTTCAAATAATATTTATTTTATTTTTATCTCGTTTTTAATTTTTTATTAACGTAATAATAGAACTTCTTTTATCTGATTATATGTAAAGAAATTATTCAAGTTCATATAAATCGATCACCAAAGTCACATAGATATAATTATTAAAGTTATAATTCCGAAGCAAAAAAATAATTATATTATTTTATTTTCTTAAAGTATCAAGTTTTTCCTTAATCATTTTCATATCATCTTTATTTTATAAAATAAGAGTTCAAATATTTTAATAAATTTATTTGATTAATCTCACGACCGCGAAAAAATTTTTAACCACACATCTCAAGGTTGCCAGATAGTTTTTTCAGTCCTCAAGAATTTATTATATATTATTAAATATTGTTAAGTTAAAAACTCTATTGGTTTCCTTACCAAAAAGTAAGATAATTATATATGTTTATCAATATTTCTTTTTTGAATTGTTTATGGGAATTTTAATATAAGAAAGCTTAATTTAAATAAATTATATTGTTTTATAAAAATTGGTTCTACTTCTTCTCCACTAGCGAGGCGGTAAGCTTTCCTAAAAGTTTGATTTATCGTTTATTATGGCCACTTCGTGTAATAGTTCAAGGCCCCCAAAGCTAATTAATAGAACACGACATGCATATGGCGTGTTCTATTATGGAGACTGATATTAGGTTGCAAAAAAATGAAACGCACCCTATTTATAAACTTAAATATCTTCTGCATCGAAAAATCACAGTGGAGGAACCGCATAAACGACTAGGACCTGTTCAGTATTTAAACTGCTAACTGTCTGCATTGTCTGCGGCGAGCTTCATGGCACAACTCAATGCGGTAAATATAAGAACCATACAAAAGAAAAGAAATGTTTCATATGCAGATATTTTAAAAACTTATCGTGTTCCACTGCTGAAACCACCATCTCAATCTCATTCGAATCAAAATTTACAGCCGGAACTTAAAGAAAAAAATCAGGAAGAAAGCATCGAGACATTAGTGCAAAGTTTTATGAGCAGCATGATGCAAGAAATGGTACGCATGCAATCTTTGATGTTGCAGACGGTACTTCACAAACCGCGGCCTATTTAAAAATATAGTTCTGGCACGCTAACGGCATACGTCAACATAAAAATGAACTAGAGTATTTCCTCCTAAATCAACAATGATATCAATTTGTTGATTTCGGAGACCCACTTAACAAAAAAACAGTTTTTTTAAATATATGATATATATCCAACTGAAATGTCAATAACCTAAGTCTCTTGTCAAAAAACCAAAGTCTATGAATTGTCGTGTGCACGCAGTGTAGAGATAAGGCAGTACATGTAAGAAATACATTTCTTCAAAGTATGTGCTTGCATTACTTAAGTTCCAGATGAAAGCATCATGGCATGAACCAGGCCTAGTAGCATCCACAGCGCGAACTTTCAATTGGTAATCACAAGTCTATATGATATTAATAATAAAAATTAAATGCATTATATCCTAAAGAATGATCATAGATATGTCTCACACCCAGTTCAAAAGTGACACAACTCAAAATTTTTTTTTTCGGGTTTATGTATTAAAACAATGCCCAAAGTATAAGTACATCTATCAATACACAAGAGTTTTATGTATTTTGTTACCGTTAACTGTTCCAAAAAAGGGGTTATATTTTTATTTTTTCATATATGTTCTATTAGATCGAAATCAGTTTTTTCCATTATCTGAGAAATTAAAAATTTTGAGTTGTCACTTTTGAACTGGGTGTACGATGTATGTGTTAATGTATGTATTTAAATAGAATTTTGAGATTTTAAATTACAACTTACAATCAACACAGTCAAGCTATAGCATCCCTTTCTGCAATAATATAGTTCAGAGTCATGCGAGGGTTTTATAAGTCTCACATGAGTGCCATCTACAGATCCAATGACGCCGAGTATTTTAAATTTTTCGTAAAAGTGCACTTTGGATTCTCTTGCTTCTTATTCGGACATCTTCAACTGGATCCAAAGTGGACATAGCCTCTCCTCAAGAATAACAAGTACGTACTGTAAAACTTTACAAAAAGTGCTACGGCCTATGCTTATATTCATGTCATTGGCAATCACACCTTGGAAGGACCCGGTTCCCAAAAATCGTAAAACACCAGCCAAACGTACTATTTCTGGAATAGAACTTATGCTCATATGATCAAAAGTTTCTTCCAAAATGCGGATTTATTTAACCTGTACAGAGCTATGAAACTTTAAGCGTAAAAACATGCAATGAAAATGTCTATGTAATTATATATGTATGTACTTACGCTTGGTCTGGAATACCCAATGGATTGGAAGAATCCCTTAGAGTTTTTTATAATTACATCTTCTCTTGTAGCTTTTTTAAAGCCAATAGAGCAAGTAAATACGCTGTAGGCATTTTAATTTTGATTGGTAGTTTATTATATACTTTCAATAAAAAATTTTTGTTTTAAGCATAAAAATAGTCGGTTTAATTTAAAATTTATTCAAACAAAATTTATTTTTTGATAATTCTTTTAATTGACGAATTTTTATGAATAATTTTTTCTATGTTTATGTTTTGATATTATAAAACATATGTTTTTTATTTGTTCGAACACAACTTCGAAAAAGGCAAAACGCCAGCAAATCGCTTCGTTTTCAGAACATGCTTAAATGCGTTTTGCGTTTTAAAAACGATTTGCGATTTGAAAACGCAGCGTTTTCAGAACATGGGCGATAGTGAATGATAACACCGTGAAATAACAGGCTGTAACAAAAATATGAAATTAAAGAATAGGACAGATAGATTATTGTGCATGCAGCGGCATGTGCGCAAAAAGATTAAAAACAAAAATTATAGGAAACGGTAGATGGACGACATATTTCGGCGTCTAGAAGGTTTCTTGATCTTTTTAAAAATACTTACGAAGCGACAAGAGGTGATCCCAGTAAAACAAAAAACCTAAGTTTAAAAGTATTTTTATTTGGGGGAGTTCCCGTAAAATAATGCAGCAAACATACTTATGTGAAAAGTTGTGTTAAGCAAATAAAAGTGAAAAAAAGACAACCAGCCAAAAGAAAAGTAAAACTCTACCAACACAAAATGGTATCTCCATCCTTTCTTCTCAACTTGAACAATTAAAACCTATACTAAATATGTACTTAATTATATCTAGTTAGGGACGCTTCTGAACGACCTAAATGGACATACGTTGCCAAACAAAAGCAAAATAAAGAAATGCCGGCGTAAGCACCGGCTAGGGCTCGCCGTATTGGGGTGGTTCTTGCCAACCAGTCTAGCTAATTCAGCAGCTACAAAAAACTCATACCAGCTAAATGAACTAAAAGGTTTGAAAAAAAATTAAATTTAGGAGCCCGAAGCAAGTCTAGTCAGCTCCCTGTTAGCAAACACATGTAAATCTCCATGGCCGCTGTTATGCCATGTTTTCACCCTCCCGTAAGAAGTCGATAGACCTCACCGTGACATCGTAGACAAAGAAATAAAATGTTAGATGACCCGAACATCTCCTTTACCCCTTTTCCTTCTCCTTCTTACCCCTACTTACCGCTTATTAAAAATTTTAGGCCATCATGATTAAAAACGATTTACTAAAAATTTCATTTATAAATTACAAAACGGTTCATTTTATTGTTGGACAATTTGGTTTTTGAGTTCATAAAAAAACAAAATAATAAATATTTATGATTTTAAATTTACCAAAAAATGGGCATTAAAAAAATAAACAATTAAATTTTATTGTGTTAATTATTAGTTTTAGGCCCATTATTATAACTTGCCTTTAAAGTACGTTTTAGTTAAATTTCACTTCTACTTAAGTGAGCGATAAAGTGAACAATAACTATTTTTCGTTATTACAACTTTCTTGTAAAATAAAATTAATCTAAATTAAAAAGAAAATGGTCAAGCTTGACCATTCTTTTTAATTTAAACAATAATAATAAGGCTGAACAAAAATACTAAATATTATAAAATTAATCTTTTTGAAAATATGGCAGTACAATAATAAACACCGACTACTTTTGACAAAATAAATTGGTTCTTAAAAACGTAGTGGCAACGCCATACCTTCCATTTATTAGTTTACTTTTAACAAACCACAAATTAGTTATCTGTGCAACAAAAAACCGAAAAGATTTTATATACAACAAAGGAGATCTGTTTTCCATTTTTATTTTTCAAATGCAAAATTAAATTAAAATGAATTTATTTTTCTTCATAGATTAAAAAATACGGCAACTATATACTATATGACAAAACATGGCAACTTCAAACTCTTATATCTAATGTTAAAAGTTAAAGGCAAGATGTATATGACAAAACATGGCAACTTCAAACTCTTATATCTAATGTTAAAAGTTAAAGGCAAGATGTTCTTCCCTTTAGGTTATCAGTCACTTCTAGCTTAATGTATACTTATAATAACGAAAAACTACTTATCACCCTGATAAAATCCTAACTTTAGCTAATGACAAGTTATAATAATGGGCCTTAAGCTATTAAGGCCTAACTTGTTTTATGTTAATAAAAATGCTAACTTTTTATTACATATTTTCTCGACTTTTCGTAAATTGTATGTTCACTTTATCAAGGGATTCGTCTATTTACATAAAATATAAAAAACATCATTACAAATTACAAATGACTAACAAAATTATTTATCAATAATGACTTACATAGATTTAAAACAATATTTTGGTTATAACATTTATAATTTCAATGATAACACACATGTATAAACACAAACATAAAAGACAAATTTTATTTGAAAAAATTATTTTCTATTACAACCCTACGTCAACGTCCTCTTATTTGTTCATTGTTTTGTTTATTTTTTGCTGAATTCTTAATCTGTTCTGTTGCAAATCTCCTTCTGTCATTGTTTACTTTGTCCAGAATTTTTATGTTCTCAAAGTCAGGTTTGTGATTTTTTTGTATCGTATGTTGTGAGAATGCAGTACTCTCTTTATTTTTCTTAATACAGTATTTTTCGGTTAATTGCACATCAAAATTTGCACAACTTTTTGTTCAATTAACCGGGGAACCAATTAGCCGATACCCGTTTAATTGAACAGTTTGTTCCATTACAGAAATCACGCATAATTGGAACTACATACATACATACTAATGAATTAAAAGAAATCGCATATGTGCACTTTAAGTTTTTCAAAATAATTTTTTTTTACCTTAAACAAAAAAATGCAAGTAACAGAAAAAATGTACATATATGCTATACTTTTTCCTTAGCAATAAACATATGTTTTCAATTAGTAGAGATGCCACCCAGTGTTTTTCACAAATGATGTCAAATATGTATGTGCAAAAATGCCAGATTATTTTTCAATAATACATAATGCAATTAACCGGGTAAAAGTAAGAGGAAATTTATTTTTGATGACATGAATTTTGAACCAATTAAGCGGGAAAATCAATTAACCGGGTTAAATTATCCGAGGAAATTTACATGTGTTTTCGTATGCAATATTTTTTTGCCCGATCATGTGGTTCAATTAAGCGTGGAAACCAATTAACCGTAGGGTCAATTAACCGAAAAATACTGTATTAGCTTTGTGTTCGCTCATTCTAGTTTCCAAGCTTCTTTTTGTTGTCCCAATATAAACTAAGCTGCAGTTGTTGTCATTGTTACCTTTACAAGGAATCTCATAAACAACGTTGTTTTGTTGTAGTTTAGGTATTGGTGTTTTTGTGTTCGTTAATATTGTGCCATGGCGTTGTAGATGCCACATACAAAACAAATTTTTGCAACTCTGATCGGATGGAAAAACAAAATTTTATGAATTTTTTCAAAAGATTATCAAATCGTACGACTTGTCGAAAAATGTGTCACACACATACATTTCTAAGCCACACTATCATATCACTCATTTGTTGAGTTCTGTTTTTGGCGTTGATAAGTGCGGACGCGATTTTTTTTAGCTCGCATTAACAAAAAAACAAAACATACATTGTGTGAATAATTTTAAACAAAAACAAACCTGTTTTAATACAACAACAAAGTTGTCTGTAATTTTTTTTTCTTTCTTTCTCTTTATTTTTTACAACGGCATATTGAATTGCTACTTTAAAAATAAAACAAAAACAATAAGGGCTAATGAGCCTCTTTAATTTAAGCAAAAAAATGTAGACAATATTATATTAAATAAAGACAAAAAAACTGAAAATAATTTGTGTGTAAATTCTACGCCTGTTATACGTGCTCAATCTTGTTCGTCGCTTTTGCAAATCGATGACAATAATATAACTACAAACAAGTCGCCTTCTGAACACAGTGTTACCAACAGTAATATGGATAGTGTTAAACCCAAGACGCAAGTGGGAATGGACAGATACATTATGGTATTAAAAAGAGGTCGAAGCCCTAAATCTTCGCAGCTTGCACCAATGTCTAAGGTACATAAAGACAAGGGCTCTAATGGAATAAATTCCCATAATCGTTTTGCTATCTTAGATAGTGAAACAAGTGAACATAAAACGGCAATTAAGTCGTTCAAACCACCTCCAGTTTATTTAAGGGAGAAAAATTCGAACGACTTAATAAAAAAGTTAATTACAATTATTGGCGAGAACTCATTTTATGTAATTCCCATCAAGTAGTGGTAGTAGTGGTAACATTGATGAGACAAAAATTCAATTTATTGATGAAAGCAGTTATCGTAAAGCAGTAAACGAGTTCGAAAACTGCAAAAAGAACTTTTATACCTATCAGCTGAAGAGTAGTAAAGGTCTACAGGTAGTCATTAAAGGTGTAGATTCATACGTTGATCCAGCTGAAATAAGAGCCGGACTCCAAAAAGCGGGTTTTAAAATAAAAAGTGTAGATAATCTCCGTAATCGGGAACGTGTCCCCCAACCACTATTTCGCGTTGAACTGGAACCTGGAGATATCAGATTGAAGAAGAACGAAACGCACCCCATTTACAATCTGAAATACCTGTTACACCGTAAAATAACTGTAGAGGAGCCGCATAAGCGTCCAGGACCTGTCCAGTGTCTAAATTGTCAAGAATATGGTCATACCAGGGCTTACTGTAAGTTGCCTCCGGTTTGCGTTGTATGTGGCGAGCTACATTGTTCCGCCCAATGCGACAAAGCAAGGGATGACTCGAAAGTTAAAAAATGCAGCAATTGCGGTGGAAACCACACTGCTAACTACAGAGGCTGTCCAGTTTTTTCCATGGTAAGGAAAACCACTAAAAAATCAAATACTCCTGCTAAGCACCCACAATATCGAGCAAATGCTCATTATCCTCAGTTAGCCCAACCAACAACACAACATGTTTCATACGCAGATATGGTAAAAACCAATCATACTGCAGTACATAAAGCGGCACCGGCAACTAATTCTACTCCTAATTTGCAATCGCATCCTAAAGAACAAACACCATCTGGTAATTTCAATCGTCTCGAAGCAAGCATCGAGACATTAGTGCAGTCGATAAACAGTTTTATGAGCTCTATGAGCAGCATGATGCAAGAAATGGTACGCATGCAATCTACTATGTTGCAGGCGTTACTTAACAAACCATGAACTGTTTAAAAATATGTTTCTGGAACGCAAACGGCTTACGCCAACACAAAAATGAACTCGAGTACTTCTTGAATAACCAACAAATTGATGTCATGATGGTTTCAGAGACTCATTTAACAACAAATAGCTTTTTTAAAATCAATGGCTATATATTATATGACACTAAAGACCCCCGTGGCAGAGCATGTGGTGGTTCAGCAATACTAATAAGGGCTCGAATTAAACATCATTTACTGTGTGATTTTTGTGAGGACTACCTTCAAGCAACAAACATCTGTATTGAAGAATATCATCAAAACTTTGTTATTTCTTCGATTTATTCACCTCCTAGATTTCAAATATCAGAGAGTCAATATATAAACTTTTTCAAATCACTAGGTCCCTGTTTCATAGCATCAGGCGACTACAACGCTAAACATACGTTTTGGGGATCACGCCTAATAACTCCAAAAGGTCGTATTTTGTTTGATACAATTTCAAAAATGCGCCTGAATGTGATATCAAGTGGACAACCCACCTATTGGCCTACTGATCGACAAAAAATACCTGATGTTATTGATTTTGGCGTGACTAAAGGTATTTCGAGAGAAATGATTAAGGTTGAAGCGTCACTCGAATTATCCTCAGATCATTCACCCACTATTGTCTATGTATGGAATCAGCAAAATATCGTGTCGCCAACAACTTGCACAAGCATTAATTGGTTGAAATATAGAAAGTATCTCAGTACTCATTGTTCGGAAAACATACCGCTAAGAACACCAGAAGATGTGGACCAGAGTCTAATTTATTTTGATCAAAATCTTAAATCAGCTGCCCAACATGCGACAGAAACCAGACAACCACCTAGATACAATCAAATTTACTTTGTAGACGTCGAGCGGCTCTTGGCTGAAAAAAGAAAAATTACAAGAGAGTGGCAAGCACACAGATCTCCTCAACTTAAGTCTAGACTTAAAGATTGCACGAAACGACTAAGACAGCTGCTAGAATCTCGAAGAGTAGCATCTCTGAAAAATTACTTGGAAGACCTCGATGCAACTGCACAATCAGATTATTCATTATGGCGTGCATGTAGAAAACCTTAAAAGACCGGTCGTACGTAAACCTCCCTTGCGAACTTCTTGTGGAGACTGGACAAGGAATGATACCGAAAAAGGCAATTTGTTTGTTGGACATTTGAAGAAGGTTTTCACCCCAAATGTATGTACTGATATAGCTGAGTTACCATCAGTAGAGACTAGTGCCGTAGTACCCCTAAGATTTGAATTTCGCGATATTGAAAGGGCAATAGCAGATTTAAACACCAAAAAAGCCCCTGGCGTTGATAAAACAAGTAACAAGATGTTAGTTGAGTTGCCTCGTATAGGTCGCAGAATTATTCTGTTTGTTTTTAATGCCATCTTACGTCTTGAGTACTTTCCCACAGAGTGGAAGGTCTCTTTGATAACAATGATTCCTAAACCAGGAAAAGACCACACAAAAGTAGAATCATACAGACCTATAAGCCTTTTATCACACGTGTCAAAATTATTTGAGAGAATATTAATAACTAAGCTGAATCCAATTCTTAGCGCGAAAGGATGCATTCCGAACCATCAATTCGGCTTTAGAAAACAACATAGTACGATCCAACAAACACACAGATTAGTAAATGTAATTAAAACGACCTTTGAAGAAAAAAAAATACTGTTCTGCGCTCTTTATCGACGTTTCTCAAGCATTTGATAAGGTTTGGCACGAAGGCCTAATATTTAAGCTAAAGCTGAACTTGCCCGAAAACTTGTATAAGCTCTTAAAAGATTATTTAACGAATCGCAAGTTTTTATTAAAAGAAGGTGACTTTTTAAGCTCGCCACAGCTCATTGAAGCCGGAGTTCCCCAAGGTAGTATTTTGGGACCAATTTTATATTTACTGTACACATCGGATATGCCAATTAGCACCCTAGTCCACACATCAACTTTTGCAGATGACACAGCTTTTTTAAGTATTCATGAAAGTGCCCAAGAAGCATCACAACTTTTACAAGACCACATACTCAATTTGGAAAAATGGCTAGAAAAATGGAGAATAAAAGTGAATGAACAAAAATGCACTCACATAACTTTCACACTGCGCAGGGACTCATGCCCTCCTATTCGCATAAATAACCAAATGATACCACAGCTTTCAGACGTTAAATACCTGGGTATACATCTTGACCGTCGCCTTACTTGGAAAAGCCACATTGACTTCAAGTTAACACAAATGAAACTAAAAGCAGTACAACTAAATTGGCTTATTGGCAGAAACTCCACCCTGAGCTTAGATTGTAAACTTCTACTGTACAAGTCGGTCCTCAAACCAATTTGGTGTTATGGGATTCAGTTATGGGGCACTGCCTCAGCTAGCAATGTAGAAAAAAATTCAAAGGCGCCAAAATAAGATTTTACGTATTATTACATCTGCTCCCTGGTATATAAAAAATTCGAACATCCACAAAGACCTAAACATGCCATCAGTTAAATCAGAAATAGCGGAACATGCAGTCACATATCTAAAGAGGCTTGAATCTCATCCAAACCCTTTGGCGCGTAACATGCTGAATGAACCTGGTTACATTCGACTAAAAAGAAGAGATACTGCTTTTCTTGGCCGTACATTAGAGGGATGACCCGCAAATGATTTCGAAATCCGTGAAAAAAACATTATTTTTGTCTAGCACTGGCTGGACTTAAAAAGAATATTTTATTTTAGACTTAAGATACGAGTAATTATTGTTAGTTCAAAAATTATTGAAGATACAATAAATAAATTATGAAAAAAAAAAAAAAAAAAAAACTATCATACTTTTTTGAGCACACATGCATTTTTTGACAGATCGTACGACTGAGTATGATAGTGAATCATGGCCTTTATAAGCATAAGAAATGTCACTTTTGTTTATTGCTGATCTTATGCTTTTTGTGTCAGTGAGACCAGGTATGTATTTTACACCGAAAAAAATATTTTGCATTATTACCTGTGTTGCCATTGTTGGTATTGTTCGTCATAAGATATTATTAAAGATATTATTAAATTCTGCGGAAAATTATTTGATACCTATTAATATTTTCGTAATTTTTGAATGTTTTGTTTGTGAAATTGTTTATCGCTGTTGTCCAGTACCCTCTTGATGAAGTTTTTGGCTGTGTTAACTATTTGGTTTTTCGGATGAGTAGCATTAAAATTAATTATTCTAACAGACGATGTGTTTTTAGCGTACCAGTCAAAAGTTAGTTTGTCATCACCTCTGTATAATTTGGTGTCCAGGTA